>JAJONR010000224.1:0-316624 GCA_029582245.1 Solanum etuberosum | reverse complement strand
CACCTTGTCGTTTATAATTTGTGTGAGACCCCCCCCCCCCCCCCATTTGATTTTCAAGTATTGAACTTCCTCATTGTATAATGCCTCAAACTTGGCTTCATTCGGGCACTGCCCACTATTAATTCCAACCGCATTTACCAACTTAAGTCCACCTCCAATGACATGTTTAGACAACAAATCTAGTTGGGTCATCATTTTGGCCATGTTTTCATCTCGTTCATGGTCCTTCTCAATTTGTTCTTTGCTCATACCCAGTTGTAGAGTAGGCACTTGGTCTTCTCTAATATGACATGCTCGGTTAAATTTTGGCATATCATCAAGCAACAAAGAAACCAAATCATACAGTTGTCTCATTAATCAACCTTGAACTTACTGATCAGTTACACATTTATTGACTGAATCAAGGCTACAATAGAAGTATTGCAGTAGCAAATCGTCCGGAATGCCATGTGTTGAACATTGCAAGAGTAGTTTCTTGAACCTCAGTCATTTCTCATGTAGAGGTTCACCTCCAATAGGCTTGAAATTTTGGATCTGGGTTTGAAGTTTAATGATCTTCTAGGGTGGAAAGAGTCTCTCCAAGAAGACATCATTTAGCTCTTTCCATAAAGTAATAGAATCATTTGGCAATTTTGTCAACCATCTTGTAGCTTCACTCGTTAAAGAGAACTGGAATAACCTCAACCTTACTAACTCTTGAGAGATATTCTTGAACACAAAAGGTCCACGTACCTCCATGAAATTCCTAAGGTGTTCATGGGGATCCTCATGAGCTAGGCCCTCAAAATTTCCTTTTCATTGTTCCGGTTATGTGAAACACAGCCCTCCTGATTGTGAGAGGTATCCAGATTGCTCCCTTGGCTTAAAAAACATCCATGTGCATATCATTCAAATCACTCATGTTGTCGTTTTGACCATACTGACTATCGTTGTCACTACCATGGTCACTCATTGTATAAGACCTGCAAATTAGCCAACAACAACACAAAACAACAATCTACTACAACTAAACAAAATTAAAATCTAATTTCTCAATTAGAATTATCAACCTCCATCCCTTGGTAGCAGCGCCATTTCTTATAATGCTCAAATGTCCTCCTTAAAACAAATTAAAAGGGACAGCGGTCGTAGTCAATAAAAATATCCAACAAAGAGTCGGGGTCGAATCCCACAGAGAATGATATACTGTGGAGAATTCCTATCAAGAAATTTAGATTTTAAGATCGCTCATTTGTAATAGTAAGAAAAAGTGGGTGGATAATTCCACCAATTTAATAAAAAAAACTTTGGTTATCAATTATCGCAATTAAACTAAAATATCAAAGAATTCAAGAGTTAACAAGCAATCTAGGGGTGCACGGATTGGAAATAGATGTCACATCGGGGTAATTATGTTGCTCTATAGTGATGAACATTCATGAATAGTCTAAGTCATCTTCATTGACGCTAATCATCTTTCGGCCTGAAAGCATTTATGCATACAATCTTCTTTCGGTCTCATCTAAATAACTTAATACCTTACTCTATTATCTCTTTCAAGAATAGGGAAATAGATATGACTCATACCCTCTATTTTCAAGCAAGCTACAGACATAAAACCTTAATTGCTAGTATCGGATAAATTACCCACTCCAATCAATCTCATTCAAGCATCGACCTGATATCGGGAGTAGGAAAAGTTTGCAACCTTAACCCATAAATTAACCCCATGATAATTAGACCAAATTCTTGTATGAACAACAACAAAACAGAGCATAGCACAATACCCACTACATTAAATCAACAGTCAACCCCATAATTGCACCCCTAGATCTTGGGGTTTTAGCCACCTATCACAAAAAGCAAAGAAAATATATCTTTCATGAAAGATGTCATGGGTAACATGAA
The DNA here is from genome assembly GCA_029582245.1 of Solanum etuberosum. NCBI lineage: Eukaryota > Viridiplantae > Streptophyta > Magnoliopsida > Solanales > Solanaceae > Solanum > Solanum etuberosum. The sequence continues at coordinate 314,737 of JAJONR010000224.1, read as the reverse complement.
ATTAAGCAATTAAAAGTAAACTCACTTTGGATTCAACTTCAATTTTTCAATTTCAAACACAGAGTTGTAAAATCCCAAAAGCTAGAAAATGTTCTTCACAAAAGTAAAGTGTTCTCTCTCTCTAAACTATATTTCAGAACTAATTCCTTCACGCACACTCTGATTCCCTCCTTAATTTCTCTCTCATTTGGGCTATTTATAATTTCTCTAAATTAGGCCCAAAATCCAATACGCGACTCAATCAGCAACATTAGTCGAGCTCGTTCGGCAAATCGCCTTTTGCTCCTCAGCTCACCTTTCCAAGTTGTTGGCTTTAGGTTTTTGAACCTCAGTTGACAAACTCTATTGAGTAAACCTTTTACGTTTGGTGAATTGTCGAGTACCATTTTGGTTCGCCTTTCGAGCGGTCACTCTTTTCTTTACACATTGTCATTTTGGGCGATGTTCATTAAGGTCGCCTTTCTCATTCAGCGCATTGCCTTCTAAACTGGAGTTTGCCTACCAGATTCGATAGACACAAGTGCTATGCACTATCATTTTGGGCCAGGTCGTGCTCAATTGGCGATCCACCATTCTTGTTAGGCGATCAGCAATGTATAGTTTGCACTTCTTTTTGTATTTTTGACCATTCTTTCAAACATCAATCTTTGCCTTATCCATTTGCCTTCATAACTATAAATCATCAACATTTTATCATAACGGGACAAAATTAGGCATAGAGGACACTAATTATTGAGCTAAATAGACTTCAAATGAGTGCAAATCTACCACTCATCAGATAACTTATCCCAGGATTAACAATTAGTAATGAGATAAGTTATCCCTCCCTGCGGGTGGAATAGTAATCCCTGGATAACTTATCCAGGGATTAAGTATGTTAAATAACAAATATACCCCCCTTAAACTCTCTTCTATACACTACTTTTGCATTCATGTATATTAATATAATTCTTAACAACATTTATAAAACATTCACAACCTTACTTAATCATTTTTTTAATGATAATATATTTTTCTATTAGAAAATTACATTTATAAATGCAATTTTATTAATGAATATATTATAAGTTAAATCTATCTGCCTAATTCTTATGTTTATTTATATTTTGATTCCTCTTAAAATGTTTCACTCCGCTACTAAATTACATATTTTTAATTGAATAGTTTATTACTCATTTAAAAATTATATTATATATATCAATTAAAAGGTAGATAACTTTAATAATAAAATTTCTTTTACTTTAATAAACTTAAAATAGAAGTTTTATTTTTAAACTAAATAAGATGGAAGTTTTATTTTAAAACTAAATATGATGAAAGTTTTATTTAAAGCTAAATAAGATGAAAATTTTATTTTAAAGCTAAATAAGATGAAAATTTTATTTTTAAGTTAGATAATATGAAAGTTTAATTTTAAAAACACACGACACAATCATGACAATGCATACACAAAAATATTTAAGTTAAATAAGATGAAAATTTTATTTTTAAGAATGAATAACTAAAGCTTGCAAAGAAAATGTAAAAAAAAAAACTAAATAAGGTGGAGGGTATTTTTGTAAACAAACAACTTATTCCTAGAAATTATGCGATGAATATAAGTTTGAATATGACAAACCAAACAAGCAATAAAAACTAATCCTAACATAACTAATCTCAGCATAACTTATCTCAGTATAATTTATCTCAGCATAACTTGTATTCAAACCAAACGAACCTTTTAAGATTGTTATAAGGTACTCTTACGTTTCAATTTGTTTGTTTGATTTTGATTTGGCACGGAATTTAAAAGGCAAAAACGGCTTTTGAATTTTATTATCTTAAACTAAAGATATATAATATGTATCAAAATATTCTTTAAGCTTATGGTATTAATCATATCATACGAAAAGTTGGAATTGAAAAATTATTAAAAAATAAAAGAGACATTCTTTTTGAAACGGAGTAAAGAAAAACAATTTGAAATGGAGAGAGTACCATTCTAACAATTTCATTCATTTGAACTCGGATTTTAACGTGGTCTCCTGTGTTCTCAAGGAGCATTTTACACAAATAAGCAATTTTTAAGCCTTGATTACATATATTTAGGATGCGTATATTTAATAACAATATTTCTTCTGTCTTCCCTCTTTCTCACCACCCTATGACTGATCATGTGTACAAAATTGTGAACTCCGTTTAAAGCTCCATAGACAATCATTAAAAAAAAAAAACTTTGAATTCAAAAATCAGGTATAGCAAATTTGTCATTTCTTTGGATTGATTGTTGCATAATTTGGAGTTTATACATCAATTATAAGGTAGTTTGGTGAAAATTAGAGTTGATTTTAGTTGGATTTCCAAATTGAAACTCCAAAGAAGAACCATAAATTGTACTATTGTCTTCGGTATGTTCAATGACCAATGGATATACAGCGCACACACGAGATACAAGATACAAGATACATGCAGACAACATACAGAACACATACAACAATATAATTGTGTGATTTGTATGCCAATTGTATGTTTTACTAGATAGCATATATTTTGTTAACAAAGTATTGCTATTTTTGGTTTGTATTTTCTTAAACCCAAGTAAAAAGGTCTCGATAACTACGGAGTAAAGTCTACACACACTCTATCCTCCCGAGACGTTGTAGTATCTAGGTAAAATCTCACTCAATGAATAGTGTCTAGTTATTCGACGCACAGAGAGCAGTGTCATCTTTTGACTATTTACCTAATCGGCCAGAGAGATAAAAGTGCAGAAATAACTTTTCATTTCAATAACTAAACCACTACATATTTTTTTTTCGAAATCTAAGAGGGGAAATGTGCCTACACAAATGAATTTGACTAGATTGCATCCTCCAAAATTTCCAAGCACAGATTTCCCACTAATGAAAAAATTAAGCAGCCTACTTACATGAATTGCTAACTTTTTACATCTCATATGCAGAGCATATCTCTACGTCTTTCACGTCCACCAAATACCTCTGACCATCAATGTCCACACATGAAAACTGCTGCCACGGCAAAACCAATTGTCTCTTCATCGGCATCTTACAAAGATTTTTCCTTTCCTTATGAACCCCCCCGAGAGCACCCTCATGATTCCAAGCCTTGGTGCCTGAAACCGTTTCTTGCCTCCAATATTTGAGCAAATTTACACCTTAGACTCCAAGGTGATATTATAGTTCACATTTGATAGCTAACCGATATCTGTGAACTCTGGAAACACCGACCAATCATCAAGTCCTGATATAAATTCGGGAACATATTCATGACGGAGTACATCCTCACTCCCTGCATTAAATACCGGATTTAGGTCTAACAGGGTCCTATCTTCGAAATCATTTCCACTTTCTGGAAGGAATAAAAATCCCACATCAGCTGTTGGACAGGAATCATCAGACACAGATGGCATTGGCGGAAACAATAGATCCTTGGTATGACCAACATCACAAGATTCCATTAAAATCTTTCTGGACTTAGATTTCGATACCTTCACCGAATCAGAGGGCTTATGCTTCCCCAAAAAATGTGATTTCAACGGAGTACGTGACTTGGCATCCCCAATAGGAAAAGCAAGGGAAGCCCAATCTAAACAACCTTCACTACTTGATGCAGCCCTGAAAAAAATAAAAGTAGCATGTAAACACTAATGCCCGCATAAATATGAATTAAGTTGATTAATATGGATCGACGTGCACCCATTAAATTTAAAGTACTACCAACTTCAACAGTGCTTCCAAAATTAGATACAGTATACAAAGGATAAAGTATATCAAGGATAAAGCTCCGTTTGAATTTATCTTTTCAAATTCAAGTATTTAAGAGCATATCTATAAAAAGAGCTTGAAACAACATATCTGAATGTTACATTTGCTTTCAGCACAACTTCCTGCCTTGGTTGGTTCTTAGAAGAAAAATGTGAATGACAGTCTCTAAATGATGGAGAATTCAGAACAGCGATAAAAATAGAGTATGAGAATGTGAAAGACCTAGAATCTTTTCCAGTTCTTATATTTCTAACTAATATAATATAGAAGAAAATTAATAGCACAATGTCATTATAATGACTCACAAATTAAGGGATTGCATATACTTTTAGAAACTGAAAGGGATATCTCAGATAATTAAACCTAAGAAAGAGGTCTGTTTTAGCTTCATTGACAGACTGAAACCATTTAATTAAGTTGCCATTTGACTCGGTTTCACATAACTGAAAGCATGTAACAAACTAGAGTTGCATCATTACATACCAGAATCGGTTTTCAGCCATAATCTGGGAAGACTTGAAATGATGATGCTCAGCTGTTGTCATTCTTGGAAACACTGAAGATTCAGGACCAAGTATTTTGACAGTTACGGGATGTAGCAAGGGAATTGTCTTATCATCTTTCTCTGCCCCAAATTCCAGTGTAATATCCAAATGCTCAGAAGGAAAAGAAGCTTCTTCTCTCTGGTCACAGATGCGGACTCTCTCATCACTCTGTGCACTCTGCTGATCAGAAAGAGCAACTGCTACTAACTTGGTGCATACACTTGAATTAGAAAATCTCCTTACCGGTGGACCCATTGAGTAATTCGTCGAAACACGGTTCATAATTGGAGAAAATAAACTTCCAGAATGAAAGAATCCATTCTGGGAAGATGAGAACGTATTTGTGAGGCTTTTCTGCACTTTCCACACAGAGGAAAGAAGGGCAAAGAAATGTGTTTGAACAAGTGGCTCATGATCTGGAATCTCTGATGCAATATCCAACACCAGTCGGACATTTTCCTGAAAAGAAGACCAGAAAAGTTAGCCAAATATAAACATTACCCTTTTCTTTCCTGGGGGAGGGCAATTTGACTAATTATTACACTGCTATGGTAAAACATAATTCTTTCAAACTACAGGAAGTTCTTTTACAGCAGCTGATTTGCTTGGCAAGCTACAGAAAGGTTGATGCGGCGAATTTCAGTAGACTCCCGACCCTTTCACTCAACCAATTCATCATTCAATTATCAAATAGAAGCTTGAAGAAAAAATTTCACCTTTTATCCCTAAACCACCCCATTCCCAAATACTACAATTTGCCAATTTGATGTCAAGCTAAGTTCAGTTTTACAATTAAGAGCACATCTGCAGAAATCAAAAGACATATTTGAAAAATACAAAGATTAAAATCATCCTAGTAAGCATACAAGACTTCCACACATATATCTTGGTCTATAGTTTCTGCGTACAAAGGAAGTTAGATATCAAATGATTTACTATCATACATATATAAAAGATGCTTGACAAAAACTCAGTTAAAAAAAAACGGCATAATGGAATGAACAGAAATTGACTAAATGGAGAGCCAAAAAGAAAAATGACTTAAAAGGCATCAAAAGTTCTTCTACCAAAAGAGTGTTTTTGATGAAATAGGATATCATACGAAGCATCAAGAAGATGCTGCAAAATATTACAGAAGGAGAAGTTTTGTCAGCTTATTTACAATTTTAGTGCTACAAAACCAGAGCTGACAAAATCCAAAAGTGCAACAGAGTTATTTCTAAGGCGAGTTTAGCTCAACTAAAAAGATTGACTAAGCATCTAGCCTTTGGATAGCAGTTTGAAGTTGATAACCCATCAAAACATTTCGATTGCTTTCCGTCCAAAACATTCAATTCCGTTCCATCCAACAACATACCTAGTGTAATCCCACAAATAGGGTCTGGGGAGGGTAGAGTGTACGTAGACCTTACCCCTACCTTAAGAGGTAGAGATGTTGGTTCCTGCCAAATATACCAAAAATGCTAGCAGGTACCATAATCCAGATCTTTTTGATGATTTTGTCAATTTTCTTAAACTCACATAGGCATCTCTGGTCCAATGATAATGAGAAACATGTTCCAAATGTCTGCAACCATTGAGCAGTGAAGAAACAAATGGTTGATGGATTTCGTGTCTGATTGGCATATGAAACACCTGTTAGCTAGTTGAGAAGTCCTAATTAAGTTATCCTGGGTGAGGCAAGCACCCTCTAAAACCAACCAGCTGAAGCAGCTCACTTTGGGTGGCAATTTCGTCTTCCATACTAGTTTCTGTGGCCACAAGTCACTCATCATTTTATTGAAGCCTAAGTTGCTCGGATTCGTGTGCAAATCTAGAGGTCGGATCCTTCATGATCTAAATTTTAAGATTAGGGGGTACAGATACGGGTGCAGAGGATTCAATTAAAAATAATTCAAATATAGAAAAACAGAGATGTAAAAATACTATTTGAAAGGAAAGGAATGAACGAACTTTTGAGAGCAAGTTCAAATCTGTAATTATTATAAAGTACATATGCATCTCTTTACTGTTCATTATTAAGTTCGAATCTGAAATCATTGTATCAGTCTCCCATTTCTCTATCAATTTTGGTCAAAGTACCCAAAATTGTTTGACCATGTCCAGTACGGATCCCACACCCACGTCGTGTCGACATGGGTGCGGCACCTAATGTGAAGAGTCCGCGCAACTTAGATTGGAGCACATGTCATCATATCCTGCCTTAACTCAGTAGAAACCATTCTTGAGTTCCTCATTTCATTATCCCTCTACTGTGCGTTTACAGTACACTCTCCCAACATTTCAGTAAATCTATGAGTTCATCCACTATTCAATCTTGCAAGTTCGTCTTAAGATTTCGATTCTGTGAACTGCACTCTGAAATATGAGAAATAAAAGAGTTTGGATTTCCTACAACGAGGAAGAGATTTGGGAATGCTTCCTTTAGTGTTGAATCCCCCATCACTTGTCAATCAGAAATTTTAGCCCATCACCAATCTGGAAGTAGATGTTCAAATATTCTTAGCATAAATTGTTTATGCTCTTCCATAATCCTATACCATCAGGTATTCTGATAGCTTTAGTGCTCCAATGGTTGACTCTCCCCTATTTTGCTATGATACTGTCCTTCCATAACCAACATCTTGATTAAATTTCCAGTGCCCTTTCATGAGAGACTTCTTTGTGTTGGCACGACTTTCAAGAAAGAAAATTAAGAGTCTCTTAATCCAAAGGAACAAAGTTCAAGTAAAAGGTTGTCTAACATGAAGAAGAGCACCATATCATCTTCCAACTAGGAACAAGCAAAGACTAATCAGGGTGGAGCGGAAGAAACACTCACTACACAAAATGTTCTTCTCTGTCACTAGATCAAAACAATTTGCCATGTTTTTTGTAACTCTACATGCAACGTTTGACCATTTGTAAATCATGCATCTCTATCAGAAGTAACAGAATTAGCACATGAAAACATGCCCCACTCATCAAAAACTTGGGCTAATTTAACCCAAGTATATAGCTCATACTGACCCATGAGAAATCCTGTCAAATATTTATAAAACATATATTTTTGTTTGATGTTATATTTAGCCATAATAAAGAAGAAAAAATAAGTATTCTTAGTTGTGTTTGGTGATTAAACAAATTACAAGAAAATAAACAAAGAAAGAATTAAAACTTGGTAAGATTTTAACCCAAGTAAACTTTGAGTGGGTCTTTAGCCCAACCCACACATTTGACACCCCTAATCTCTAAACACATATATCAATGTCCCCAAATCAGCACAAGAATGCCACATGAAAGCACTGAAAAATATGAGAAGTGATAATTTAAAGTTAAACAATTGCGTTCAACTTAAACACAACTTCGAGTGGGACCTAAAAGTTACCATCCGAAATAATTTATCAACCCCAGTAACTCTATCTCCTATGGTTTCATTCTTTGAAAGGTCCCTACCCTCGACAACAAGAATAAAGGGAGGAACTGGAAATTCTTCTTAGTTTCCTTAAGCCTTTTGTTCTACTCTTTGATGAGTCTTTGTTTATTTCCTTCTTTTTAAAAATTTAATAATCTCCTCCAAAAGCAAGGGTGATGAAATAGATTCTAGCTTACCTCAGTCACTTTGAGAAGACCTTTTATAGAACCAGTATTGTTGGATCTATCATTTACATTTTCTGCGGCAGATAACACATATCTCTGTATGAGTTCCCTAAACCTCTCACAACAATGAAAAGGGTGACGATATCTTCCTCTATAAGCACCGCCAGCAGTCATTCCATACAAGATATCACTCACCAAGCTCCAGTGAGGACCATACTCATGAACAGAAGCACAAAGTACTGCATCTTCTTGTTGCAACCATGAATCAGCTGATGGAAAATAATCTTTAGACCATGTTTTACCTTTCCTAATTGGCCTTTCTGATTTAATAGAAAAGACTCGTTTAACGGGCATTGGACTGATTAAGATTTTCCCTCCCATCTTGCTTCTGCTTATTGGTTTGAGTTCCATGTTCATCGTGCCAACATCATACTGTTTCAATTCTTTAGATTCAACCTGTCTCTTTCCATGATATGTTGAATGTATTACCAGAGAAGATACCTCAGAGGACTTCTTCATTTTTTTAGACTTCTTGGCGCCTTTCACATCCTCATCATATCTTGGTAGTTTACGCTTTCTCTCTTGAGCAGAATCCGGCGTCGTAACTGGCTCACTGGATAGATTATCATCATCTATGGGCATCAACTCTATCGAAGACTCTTCCTTCAAAGCTTGACGTTCAGAAGCTAGACCTCCTTTTTTCAAAGATTTGAACTTTGTTTTCTTCGCCTTCTTCTTCGACTTGGTTTTTGGAACAGAAGATGTATGCCTGAAAAGCATATTGCAGTTGAAAATCAGTAAATATAAAACCAAAAAAAAAAAAACATAGTCAAAGTCAGTTAGCTTACTATCAAAGGAGTAAAATAACCAAAGCAGAAGTAAAGCTTCTCTAACCTCTATTCCAACACAACAAAGGTTTAACAACAACAATAACAACATACCTAGTGTAATCCCACAAGTGGGGTCTGGGGAGGGTAGAGTGTATGAGACCTTACTCCTACCTCATAGAGATAGAGAGATTGTTTTTGATAGACCCCTCGGCTTAAAATAACAATAAAAGATTAAAAGACCATAAAGAACAACTGAGGTGAATGAGAGACACACAGCATCTACAAATATTATTACCATTCACTCATCTTCTATATTTATCTATATTACCTTAAAAATCCCTAACTTAGGTTGTGACTTTTTCGATGAGTTGTGACTTTTCCGATAAGTTGCGACTTTTTTCGAAGGGTTGTGATTTTTCGATGAGTTGTGACTTTTTCAATAAGTTGTGACTTTTCCAAAGAGTTGTGACTTTTTCAAAGAGTTGTGACTTTTCCAAAGGGTTGTGCCTTTTCGAAAAGGTCATGACTTTTCAGATAAGATACAAAAAACATTTGTTCATACTACCCTTTGTTGACTATAAATAGTGGGGTTTCCTCTCAGTTTTCAACCACAATTTTTTTTAATCTTCTACTCTTCTTCTTCTTGCATTTTAAAATTTTTTGTGTGATTTGTTGTCGTTCAGTGAGTTCAAAGTTTAGCGGAATATGAGGTATCACTATTCTGATGAAGTAAGTCGTTCTATCCTAAGAGGGTATATTCCATAACCTCGAGTACTTGAGGAAAATAATTTTGAAGATATAATAAAAAAATTTTGCTTAATATATACATTAGTATGTAACGTTCCAAATGATGTAGTCTAAATTCATTTGTTTTTGTTAACAATTTCTCTTGTGATATAGATATATGTTTCTGAATATCTTTTCCAAAATTTAGAGAATTGTCACGATTTATTTTTTATGCTCAAGACAAATGAATGACTTTATTTATCAATGCTACTTATGTGATTTAGACTCTCAAGAATTTTTCTTCAAAATAGTTATTACTATATAAACATTGCCCTTTTATTTTACTTATTTACTATTTCTTAATATTTCAGTATTTTAGACGAAGAAAAGTTCATATGACTTGTAATAACGCCAGTTGATGTTTGTATTAGTAATTTTTATTATTTATTTAATAGTTAATTTTATGAGATAAATATTTTCATTAATGCAAATATATATTTATATTTGGGTAGGTATTTGTATTTAAATTAAAGTATTATATATGTCACACATGTATTATCAAGTTAACAAGATCTTCTAACTTCAAAATATATTATTTTAAAATGTTCCGAGTTTTTTTTAAAAAAAAACTCACAACAAATGTGAAAATATGTGAATATATAAAATGTAGTTGTTCTCTTCACATGTTCATATGACATCTAAACAATTTAATGTGGAATACACATGCAAATCACATCTGGTTAGATGAAAAGCAAAATACAAAGCAAATATTGTCTATAAGATAATATTAGTGAGATAAGAGGTTTGCGTGAATAAGAGATATATATGACGATCCACATTGAACATTCACAAAAGAATCTGCAATATTATTTTTGCTAAGCTTATTATTCAAATCTTCACTTAAATAAGCAATACTATTTACTATAACATATATTTTTGGAATTGGTATTCACGTGCAACACACGTGTCAAAAAACTAGTTGCTTTAAAAGTGTGAACCCATAAACTTAAAAATTGAATTACTTAAATACCCTTCTTAAAAATATAATATCCTATTTATTAAAAAAATGCACATAAACAGCCCCTAACCAAATGGATGTGTTCTTTCGCAAAAAAAAAAAAAAAAACGCAACTTCTTAAAATGAATTTGTAAAGTGGCTTTTCATAATAATCACAACCATAACCCTTTTAAAAATGAATCGTTATTTCTGTTTCTGCAAGAGTTTTTTGCAAGTTGTCCTTCTCTTCTCTTACAATATGTAGTACACAAGTACTTCATTTCCTTTTCTTTTTCTTTTTTTGAAATGAAGTACTTCATTTCCTATTAAGTTGATAAGTTCTCAAATACCATGTGATATGTGGAAGTTCGCATATTCTCATAAACCTACATAACTGAAGGTTGATTATCATATTCTCAGTGTATATTCTTTGAAAAGTATTAGTACTAGATAATTTATGTCAAGCATTTCTTACTCAATAATTGTCGAGAGAATTGATTGTCTATTAATATACATAAAATTAAAGGGAGCAAGAAAAGCATTGATGTAGATCTCTTTTATTTACTACTTTTTTTTTTCTTCAACAAAGGGATGCCTACAAACCCCAACAGTCAGAACATTAATAGTCAAAATTGAAGTCCTTTTGTTGGTTAGTGACTTCAGTTATTCACATATATAAATCCACCATATATGCCAAGAAGAAGATCACCACCAAGGACCCCTCTTCCTCCAATAAATATGGTATGATGCACGGTGTTCAGGAAAGCGAGCGTTTCATCGCTTAAAGCGATGAAGTGATGCGATGCGAGCCATTTACACTTCGCGGACTAGAAGTGATGAAGGTGAAGAGAAGCGGTCGTTTCAAAGGCTGAAGCGGGACGAAGCACAAGAAGTGGCGCTTAATTTTTTTAAGTCTTAAAAGATCAATTAAAGGTAAAAAAAAAAAGAGCCACGTCCTTTGATTTCAAGAGACCCAATTTAGTTTGACTACTCCTCTAGGGTTTTCACGCATTCTTTCTTCAAGTAATTTCTCTTTCTTTCTCCTTCAAAATAAGTTCCAGAAGAAATCTAGTATGTCTTTTTTTATCTCCTCGAGATCTTCCTTGATATTCCCATCAACCCGAAATTTCCAATGTCATTGTATCGTTTGTGGGCATTTGTCATTTTGTTGAAGACTTAACTATTTTTATCCCTCTGTTTCAACAAAAATAGCCATAATCTATCTCTAGGGGGTCGTTTGGTATGCAAAATGAGATAAGGAGGGATATCCCTTCGGTTGGGATATCCCATAGGGACTATTTTACCCCACCTTTCATATGGGATAGTAGTACTAATGGAGAGATAAAATAATCTCGTGATTAGCTAATACCTCACACCAAACATGGGTTAAGTTAATCCCAAATTTATCCCAGAATTATTATCCTTGTCCTACATACCAAACTACCCTTAAGTTACTTCATAATTAGCAATATCCTCCAACCCTATTTCTTAACAAGCCCTATCAACCCATTCCTCTTTCTTTTTATTTTTGATTAGTTAAGTGGTATTAATAACAGCATCAAAAAGATGCAAGATTTACAAGATATGGCATTTGAGCTTACAAAAAAATCTCTGGCTAACTATACAAACTATCTAAGCCGGAACTAATGAGTTAGTAAAATCCTGAAGTTGTTCCGCATTAACAGCAGGATACAAGTTGGACCAACTAAACAAATTTGCAATGCACCTACTCTTCAAAATGCCTAAAGCAGTTGACTCTCCATCAAAACATTTCTTGTTCCTCTCTAACCAAATACACCAAAAAATACAAGCAGATATCATAATCCAGATCTTCTTGATGGCTTTGTCAACTTTCCATAGGCTCCAACTCTCATATGCATGAGGGGTGTGGTCCAATTGATGCCAGAGAGACAAAAAACATGCTCCATAATTCTGAGGCCACCTCACAATGAGGAAGAAGATGTCTGGGGTTTCAGCCTCTTTTTTGCACATATAGCATCTGTTTGGGAACTAGATTTTTCGTTTATGTTGTCTTGGGTGAGACATGCCTCATATAGAGTTGTCCGGGTAAAAAAAACTACCTTAGGTGGTAGCTTGGTCCTCCAAATGAGTTTCCAGGGCCAGTTATCTATCACGGGGTTTATAGAGCACAACTGTTGATACCCTTCCTTGACGGTATAAACTCCTTTCTGGTGTCCCCATCTGAGCTTATCAGTTGCCTGGAGATTAATGTGACAATGTTGTAGTCTAACAAAAGGGTCTACCGGATCATTCACTTCCCAATCGTGCATATTCCTTCTAAATCTCAGATCCCAATTGATCCTTTGTCTATTAGCAGCAATAACAGAATTGGGATCTTGAGCAATTCTAAATAGATCTGGGAAATCCTCCTGAAGAGTGTTATTTCCAAGCCATTTGTCTGTCCAAAATTTTAGGAGTAAACCATTGCCCAATTCAAAGTAAGCGTTCCGATCAAATGTGTCCCACAACATCCTAATACTCTTCCACAGTCCCACTCCATAAGGAAGTGTAGTAATATTTGTCCACCATTGATTCAGCCTTCCATGCTTAGCTATAATAACCTCTTTCCAGAGCATTGCGTCTTCCAAGTTGTATCTCCAAAGCCACTTCACCATCATACTTTTGTTGTGGACTGCAAGGTTCTTAATGCCAAGACTTCCTTGGCATTTTGGTTGTGTGACCTTCTCCCATTCGATGAGAAGAAATTTGTGTTTCTCCCTATTGCCTTTCCAGAGGAAGTCCCTTCTTATCTTGTCAATCCGTTCTATAACCTCAGTTGGCATTGGGAGCAGGGCCATGTAATAAGTAGGTAAGCTGTCTAGAACACTATTGATAAGTGTTACTCTGCCACCATAGGAGAGATATTGCATTTGCCATGTTGCCGACCTCTTCTCAAACTTTTCAATAACCCCTGTCCAAATTTTAGTGGATTTATGTTGAGCACCCAAAGGAAGACCCAGGTAAGTGAAAAGAAGAAGTATACCCATTCCTCTTGTAATGTCTTATCCTCATAGTCCCTATCCAACTGACCACCACTCCTTTACTTTGTCAAAGAATCCTTCCACCTCAACTATCGGTCCCTCATATTTAAAGTTAGATCATGATTTCTCCCCTTCACCACATAACAGTTGTACTTATGAAATGGACCTTAGGCTTAACTCAACCACAAAAGCTGACTCGTGATGGGAGAATAGCCCAAGACCATATAAGGAGTCCATGTACCCATTAACCCCACCGATATGAACAATCTAATTTACTATGTACACCCTAACTACTAGTTGTACAATCATTAGGTAAATGGAAGCACAAATGACATCTAACAGCAAGGAGCTAGAAGCTTAAATAAATTCAAATGAGATAATTGACAATCAAGATTCCAAAATAAAATATCAGGAATAGTAAACTCTTCATAATAGAAGGAAGAAATGCAGGCTCTTTTTTTTTTTTGATAATGAAGAAATGCAGACTCTTAATTATCTCATAAAGATAACAAAAAAAAAAGAAACGAAAAGAAAAAAAAAGGAAATAGTTCTTGTTATTACAGCAATCACTTACCCCATGGAGTTCTCATATTCCGCAAGCTCTTTCTCTTTGGCTTCAGCTTCCAGCTCCTCCTTCAACTGTCACAATATAAGGTTAGTTATTCTACATAACCTACATCCAGTTATGTTTATCCTTTATCCCTCTTTACCTATATTATCTTCCATCCCTTTAGCTTTTATAAGGGATAAAAGGAAAAGAAGGGTGGACAACGACCCAAAGTATCACAAAATTACCAACCTGATGCTTTGCCAAAGTCTCAACCTGTTGTCTGTATACCTCAGTTGCAAAATCAGTATCCCAACCTGACATTAATGGCAACGGAATTCATTAAAATACATTCTTAAGAGCGTTGATACAGCAAATTTAAAATGTTTGCAGCCTCAAATACCTAAGATCATTATTTGTTTAATTACCAGTAAAACATTTTTGTTCCAAATCTCAATATCAACCCAACTAAAGAACAGCATCTAAGACCAAATTTGATTAAATTCCTCACATGTGATGAAGCTACAAACTATTTGTGTAAATTTTTCTTATACAGTTAGCTAGGTCAATTATTTACTTGAAACAAATACGAAGACGATAGTTATGAAAGGTTAAGATAAGCTTACTCTCGTAAACTAAAGGTTCTTCATCATCATCAATCTCTGCTTCCATATCTTCCTTCAACTTTTCAATTCTATCCAATTCCCATTCAGTTTCTTCAAAATGACCTTGTGACTCAATAGCTGTCTTGTCTATGATAGGGTCCCATAACTCCAGAAAACGTACAGCATACCGATCAATTGGACGTAGCTGACTCTCGAAAGACAAGATAGCTTGTCCGGCAGCAGCAGCTGCTGCTGCCATCTGTTTGACATCAGCCAGCATGTCAATGTCATCTTCTTTACCAGCAAAAGTAATTGCTTGTTCTTTTAATGGATTGCTAACATTTGACATTGCCACAAGTTCTTTACTTGATGTTGTAACTGGGGCTTCATGATCAGCAGGCTCATCAGCCTTCGTCTCATCATCATTACCAAGTTCATCATCTTCCAACCTGACAATTGCTTCTTCAGTGAACTCCTGATTGTCTACTGCCTCTTCCTCTTCAACTTTCTTCAGAGCCATGTAATCTGCCTCATCTTCTACATTTTGCAAAGCAGCCTCCACGTCAGCATTAGAAAGCTGAACCTCAGTGACATTGCTATTCTTCTCTACTTCAATATTCTTTAAGGAAACTGTTCTGTGGCCGGAGAACAATTCCATTGGATCCAGTTTCTTGAAGAATTCAGTGTTGTAACTTCCACTCTGTATAACCAAATCATCCAGAGCACGCTTCTGGTTTGCCTTTTTCAAAATATTCTCTTCAATGGTGCTCTCACTTATCAATCGATAAATGTGTACTTCACGGGTCTGGCCTATTCTATGACAGCGATCTTGAGCTTGTTGATCCATAGCTGGGTTCCAGTCACTATCATAAAAGATGACTGTGTCTGCACCCACCAAGTTGATGCCAACTCCACCACTACGGGTTGATAAAATAAACAGGAAAATCTTTGGATTCGTGTTGAAACGTTGCATCAAAGTTTGTCTCTCTTCTGGCGGAGTAGAACCATCCAAACGCATGTAAGTGTAACCATACAAATTAATGAAAGCTTCTAAAACATCAAGCATCTTTGTCATTTGGGTGAAAATTAATGCACGGTGACCTTCTGATTTTAATCGCCTCAACAAACCTGCAAGCTCCTGCAGCTTTCCACAGTCAAATTGTATAAGCCGCCTATCTGGAAAGTAGACTTGACTTCTAACAATGGCTGGGCGAAAAGGAGTGAGAAGAGGAGAAAGAACCTCAGAACATGTCTCCTTAAAGGTTGGACTGAAAAATACGGAAGTTCCTGGTTTACTGCACCAGCAAGCAGGTGCTGGGGAACGTGCAGCAGGGATTGCAAACATGAAAGTCTCAACCTGATCAACCATTTGTTGGAATCTCTCAACTGGTGTCAGTATTGATTCCGCAAGCCTAGCGGAGTACAAAAATGACAAGGGATTACTTTTTTGACAGTAAATGCCATGAACTGGATGTTTCACAGTAACAATCTCCCGAAGACTTGTAGAATATACAGGTTTCTGCTTACACTTTATGGAATTCCACCGTGCAATAGCTGCTGCTCTCTCCTTTGCTTCTCTCAGTCTCTCCTCAGCAAGTGCCTTTTGGATCTCTTCAAATATGTTTGTTCCATGAAACTTCTTATTCCGTTTAAGTCCTTGAGAAGTTTCTTCACCATGAATCAGAGACACACTACCCTCAATCAAGCTTGATGGGGTAGCGATGGATTGAACATCATTACTCTCCCAAGACGTCATTGAAAAATCAAGATGTGTAAACAACAACCCCAAAGCACCAAGGTTGACAGTTGAAAATATATCAGGTGAAAGCATCGAGCAAATGGAAGAGCTCAAGTGCATATCAATACCACTCATATCAAAGGAGCTCACTATTGGACGTCCTTCAAATAAGTCAGGATGATTGCACACTTTACGAAGTTGCATTATTACACTTATCATCCCAAAAAAATTTGAACTAGCTAGAGTGGCTTGTGTCTCTGAACTAGCAATGAAGTCTTCATACAAATTACGCTGCCTCCTCGAGAGCTTACAATAAATTACGTGCTCATGTTTTGAAGGAAGCTGCTTCTCCACATCCCTTTTCAAACGGCGGAGAATAAAGGGACGAAGGACATTATGCAAGCGATCAACAACTTCCTTATTAACCTTTTCTTGTCCCTCAACCATTCCAGAAATAGGATTACAGAACCAATCTTTGAATTCTTGGTGAGACTGAAAAATATGAGGCATCAAGAAATGCATTAGAGACCACAGCTCCATGAGATCATTCTGCAATGGTGTACCAGTCAAAAGTATACGCCGTTTTGAGTTAAAGTTGAGAAGTGTCTGCCATCTCTGCGATTTCCAATTCTTTATTAGATGAGCTTCATCTAAAATTAGGTATTTCCACTTCTTACGCTTGAAAACTTTGGAGTCTTGTATAACGAGTCTGTAAGTTGTGATACATATATGAAATGAGTTTGGCTTCAACCAGCCTTGCCTTTTAATCTTTCGCTCTTTAGCACTGCCAAAATATGTCAAGATTTTGAAAGCAGGACACCATCTAAGAAACTCAGTCTCCCAGTTTAGCATGACACTAGTTGGGACAACAATAAGATGAGGACCCCATATTCCTTTTTCACATGCTAGGTGAGCAAGAAGAGCAATTGTCATGATAGTCTTCCCCAAACCCATTTCATCTGCTAGGATTCCATTAAGTTTCTTCTCATACATGGTCACAAGCCAATCCAAACCAATATGTTGATACTCACGAAGGGGAAATTTTAGAAGGAAGGGGAACTTAGTCCGCACTTTGGTTGTTGAGAAGGTGCTACCCGTTGGTTGTGCAGATCTAGCAGCAGCTGCTGCATCAGCAATTATATCCTCACTCTGCCTTTCTTCCCCTGTTTTATCCGCACTTTCAACTTCCTTTTCTTCGTTCTCAGCGACTGTAGTGGGCAGTACATCACACGGTCCATCATTTACTCGAATGGGTTCAGATTCATTGTGTGCTGGTGATTCCAGGAGTTCATCAGAAGCAGACGCATATGATTCAGAATCATCGCCAACATCTTCATCAGTATCAAAATCCTAACAAGAGAAATGTAACAGTGATAAGAATTAAATGTAACATGAAGTCCCATAGATGAGCAGAGCACCACATACCTCTTTATACCTAGCAAGGAGCTCATCTAAAGGAAGTTCGCTCTCCTTTTGCAACAGCGCAATCTGAAAATTGAAAATGTACCTCATTGCGACAGCAAATGTAATATTCAACCATTTTGAAACCCTACTATACATGAGGGGGAAACTGTGGACTGGGTCTATGTATAACAGAATGCATCAGAATTTCGGTAAGAAGGTCAAGAGACTGAGCTTTTACCTCATCAGCAGCATCATTTGCCTCTGCATTTGCCAACTCCTCCTCCTCTAACAAAGTTGTTTCATCATCCTACCAATACCACGCAAAGTAGTTAATTTAATGAGCCATTTCCAAGACTAGATTAGGTGACAGATGATATTACCTCAAATTCATCTTGAAAATAGAGGTACACAATATAAATGGACTGTAAAAATGATGAGATTTTGCCTCAAACAGGTTGACGCTCTGTAAACAAATGAATAATGTAGACTTACCATTTCGTATCCTTTATCTTCACCAACAGCAAGGACATAATCATCATCATCCTAAATAAAATGGAGAAAATTCAGAGGAAGGTACAAAATACTGAAGATACTCATCGTGAAGCATACTAAAGGAACCAAGGAGACAATTCTGATAGAAAAAACACTGCATTCCATGAAAATACAAGATGAAAATTTTGATTTTTCTTCACAAATGATAGACACTTGAATTTTCCACTAAAATCTGGATCTTCAATGATCAAATGTTATCTATTGTGACAGCATTGAAAGAAGATCACATTAGTGCAGCTCCTCTATGACAAAGCAGTAAATCATACTTGATGGTATTGGTCATGCATCAATTTAAAATCCCAAAAACAAATATATGCAGACATTCGTTATGCAAGGGATAATTTTTCTAATGATGAGTAATGCAAGCTGCAAAATAAATTGAACCAAGTTTTCTTGGATGTTAGCTAAAGAAAATATATCTATAAAGTCTAAACCACCACTGCAATTTTGATAATAAGCGGTTTCAATTAAAAGTTGTTAGATAAGCATCTTCACCTGTTCATCATTAAAGTCATCCAACAAATTAATTTGGTCGAACTCCTGATACTTCTTTCGAGGACTTCTTAGCTTGTCTTTCCCTAGGTCAGAACAATAATTATTTGGAACTGATAACACCCCATTACTTTCAACCTGCATATACCAAAAAGCAGATATATCACCTCGACCACTTACCTAATTATAGTAGTCAAAGCAGTAACCATAAACACATACAACTTACAGAACGACGACCAGAAATTGCAGGTGAGCAGCCTTTGTCAGTTTCAGTAGCAACATCAACATCTCTACCTGTACAACATGATTACTTCAATTAATGGAAATTTCCTCGACCTTACAAATTAGCAATACACAAAGAGGCCGACTGGTACTCACATTTATCCCTGCCCTTGCCAGAACTGACTGTAACATCTGCACCACTCTTCTCGGGGCTACAGTCTCTGCTAGCTGAAAATTCACAATGATTAAGCTTAAATAAACACATGCTTTAGATGATACTTCAACAAAATCATGTGATTGTTGCCTCTTGCTGCCCTCTATTTGGCAAGTTCCTGTATCATCTCACAGTCATGACGAAAATAAATTATAACAAGACTCTACTTGGCGTGGCTTATGAGACATCCTAGGACCTTTCTAAACCTTGTGCTCTGAATACCAAGTTTGTCACGACCCAAAGTGTACCCTAGGTGTAACATGGTGTATAGGACCCCGAGAGGCCCTACACAAGCCACTTAGCATACATCATACAAGATAATAGAAATAACGATTGGGAGGTAGATAGGCTGTTTCCGAAAGACCCTCTACTCAAGTAATGATATCGAAGCAGTTTGTAAGAGAAAATACAGACGTAAGGAAGACATAACAAATAATAGAAAATGCATTACATGGAATTCAGGAAAAGGGAAGGAAGAGGCTTGAATGTGAAATACTCTACAATAACTCAATCAACCATATAGTACCTTCCCCAATTGCATAACGCTTAAGGAGCTCTTCAAGAGGTAGATCCATTTCATTTTGTAAAGCAGCCAACTCTTCTTCCCTTTCTTCTTTAGTTATAACAGCCTCATCTTCTTCAATAGTATGCTCGTCATCTTCCTAAAGCAGTATCAACATAAATGACAACATTGTTTATAGGACAACATTAGCAGAACTGCAACAAACATTATAATATCACCCTCTTAACAAAAGCTTTTCAGATGGTTATAACCCAAAATCAGATATGTTGATAAGAGAGATAAACCAATCAAAATTAAGCCATAGGATCAGATAAAAGACCATATAATTACATCAGATGACTCAAATGAAATAGCTATGAAGATAAGAGCCCCATCTAAAACCCAATCTGAGAAGGAAGTGAGAGCCAGATTAGCTTCATTACAACGAAGACTGGTATTTTTCCACAGATTCCTAGTCAACAGGCAACTCGCAAGTACAGCTGACAAAGAAAAATGGTTTTGACTTGACCCATGCACTAGATAATATACCATAACACAGTAATGCACCCAAGAATTAGACCAGGCAGTCAATGTAGTGGAATGAGCATTATGAGGTCATACGGTCAAATTCTAGCAGAGACAAAAATTAGGTGATTTCTTCCTATTCATTCAAGCCTTGGCGGGAAGAGTTACTTGGTACCTGTGTTGGTGAGAGGTAACACGTACCCCAAGGATTTAACCAAGGTGCACGCAAGTTGGCCCGAACATCGCGATTATAAAAAATAAAAATATAAGCTCTCTAGGACATCAGTACGGAGCAAAATGATATCCTATCAATAATGATTTCACAGAGACCAGATGATTGCAGTCGAATTCTTATCCAAAACGAATTTGAATGTAGTCAAATCCCTGTTCAGTTCTCAACCTAACAAATGCCCTAAATGGAGTAAAATCACACAGAAGGCAGAACTGTCTTGTAAGGATTCTAAGAGGCTAAGTATTGATTCTACTTCATTTACTAATTCCTCCCTGCAACAAAAAGAAAACAACAGATGCTTGCATCATCATGTATTTATGTTGTTATACTCTGCAAGGTCATCGAAGTACATTTTAATTCTCCATAAAGATCAACCTATTGATTTGAAGGTCTTATTTCAAATAATCACAGCTCATTCCGAGCTATGATATTTAATTGAGCAGCACAAATCTCATCCCTTCCTTCATGACCTAAAAAGGGGGTGGCATGAAAGAAAATCTCCAAACTTGTTTCATCAGAAAATTTGCCTCAAAGCTAGTTTCCTAACATTAGCTTAATATTGAAGACACACCAGGCCTTATGATCACTAGTTTAGCTCAATTATAAATAATTCATGCTGCTTCACGCATTCAAGCATTTCAAGAATATATATCAAACACCTTTTCAATGATAAAACTGAATGATATCAATATGTAAGACTTCAAGAACCTACTAATATAAATAAGCATGGTATCAAAATCCACCCCAGCTATTTGAAAGCTTACCATTTCGTCTTCAGATTGCACGCCAAAGTCGTCATCAATATCACTACCAGTTGAAAGAGGTTCTGAAAATTTCAGTTTAAGAAAGAAACAAAGGGAAAGTTATTGTCAACAAGTTTCTCAATATTGGTCAGCTGTCTAGTTAATGTACTTACGAAGATTTTCTCCAACACAGTCACGATTTGTTACATCCCCTTCACTCCCTTCTTTACACTGGATTCTAAATGCTTCTGGTGCAGGCAAAGAATTGGTTCGTTTGCAAGTACTTGGTGAACTTACAAGATTCTCTGCAAGCATTGTTGAGTACCTAGGATAAACAAGGAAGAATGCCTAATCATGTTATTCATTAGGTCGGTCAATTACTCAGTAAATTAACTGCAGGAGGCCCGTGCTAAGCCCGGCCAAAACTCAAGATATAAAAATAGAAATTTTAATTAAATAAGTATAATTTGTGTCACATTTTTCTACTGCATGACTAATATAATGTAGTTGCATGTTAATCTGAGTTATTTTCTATATTTAAAAGTTTTTGCGCTGAAATAAAAAATCAATTTGGTGTTTCTATTCGTATTTTTAGAAGTGATAATGTCTTACAATACTTATCCTCTCAGTTATAAGAGTTTATGATTCACCAAGGAATAATTCATCAGACATCTTGTCCGTACATCCCTCAGCAGAACGAAGTAGCAGAAAGGAAGAGTAGGCATCTCATTGAGACTGCTCGCACTCTTCTCATTGGATCCTATGTTCCGTTGCATTTTTGGGGCGATGCAGTCCTCACTTCTTGCTATTTTTTTTTATGAAGTAAGATGTTTCATTCACAAAAATACATCAAGAAGATGCATAGTTACAAGGAAAGGAAAAGGCATTAACAAAAGTCCTCACTTCTGGGCAGTGTGCATACTGATGAGTAGGTCTCCATGGGATGGGTTCCGTATACAGCTTCTTGTAGTAAGTGATTATTTCTCCTTCAATTTCAACTGGCTTTTGAGTAACTCCCCCCTATATCATTAATTAATCAATGTTGTTGTACCTTTTGTGAGAATTTGCCATTTTGTGGAAAAACTTGGTATTCTTGTCTCCTTCCTTAAGCCATAGTATTCTTGATTTTTGTCTCTATGCAATTTCCTCCTCCTTAATCAGTTCCTCATATTCTAGTAGAACTGCAACTTTTTTTGTTATTGCATCTCCTTTAAGCACTCTGTTTTCCCTCTCATGTCCACTTCTGCCAATTGTTCTAGGCTTCTAGCAATTTCTTTCGTTGTAGGCCAAGGTTTTCACTCTCCTCTTTTCTCCATTCCTTGAATTTGTGCTTCAAAGCTTTATGTTTACAAGCCAACACATAGCCTGGTTTCCCTGAGTATCTGAATGATGACCACCAGTCTTTAACTCTGTCAAGAAAGTCTTCTGATTGTAGCCACCAATTTTCAAACTTAAAATAACTTCTATTTCTCTCCCAGCTTCCACCAATCAAGGCTATTGGAATATGATCTGAACTCAGCCATTGCAAGGGGATCTGTTTCAGATTATTGAATTTGTCATCCCATTTTTCCGAGAACAAGATTCTATCAATCCTAGAGGCTGCTACATGCTGGTCTCCTTTAACCAGCTATATGCAGCATCTTCTAGTTGTAAATCCACCAATTCCATGTCTTCTATGAAGTCAGAGAACTCCTTCATACCCCATGTTCTACTGTTGCAATTTTTCTTCTCCGATATTTACCTAGAGACATTGAAATCTCCACACAGTGGTGCAGGGCCCTTCAAACAATCCCCTTACTGAACCCAATTCTTCCCACACTAGTCTCCTCTCCTTGTAGTCGCTTGGAGCATACACTCCAGTTATGTGGCAATTGTAGTTCTGGGTTTGGGATTCGAACCTACAAGTAATGGAGTAGATTTCTATTTCTAAGACCTCCCCCTTCCATGCCCTCATCCCACATCAAAATGATTCCGCCTCTTGTTCCACTGGCTTCCAGACAAGCATGTCTGATCCATCTACCTCCCCAAACCTGATTCGCTACTTCTGTGAATTCCCCTCAAGCTTTGTTTCTTGGAGACAGATGATGTCTGCCCTCCATTCGAAAATTAAGCTTTTGACAGTGTCCCTCTTCTCGGTGTTGTTCAATCCCCTGACGTTCCATGACACTAGTTTAAACTTCATCTTGCAACTAGAGTTGTGTTTCTCCCATTATTCCTATTCCCCGAGCTTTTGAATTTTACATCAAATGAGACAAGACTTTTCAGATTTTGAGACTTTTATTAATAATAAAATACCACTATTCATTTTTTTTAATAATGTAAAAGGTGACCTAATAAGGGGCAAGTAGAAATACTTAAAAAGCTACACTATACACCAATTATGAAGGCCCGGGAAGGAGTGGTTTTAAGAAAACGAATGAGAGCAAAAATGGGAATATGCAGGGAAAAGCCAATTGCAGCTGCTTGTAAGCATCAAAGAATTGAGATTCCTATATTATCCATGAGGACGACAGAACCTGTTGTTCCCATTTATATATATAGTAATAACTAGTAAAATCACCCGCGCTTCGCGCGGTAATTTAATATCACGAAATTTATAAAATAATACTTAAAACCTATGAGTCATTAAAACTAAAACACTATATTATCTTACATACAAGATCACGTAGTAACAAACATTAATAATGTAAAGGAAGATGATAATTATAATATCTTATCACTTATCCTTCAATCATCTTTAATTTGATTTTATAATTTATCTTTTTGCTTCGAGGAAGTGTTACTATTTGATATTTTTGGGGATTCAAATGAACACCAATCGGAGATATTAAATTTTCTAATAAATAAATAATTGTTGGTAAATGGATAAATAAATTTTAAAAGGATGAAAAATGTGAACAAATATTCTAATTCTAACGTGTAGAAAATTCAGCCCGACCTTTTGTTTTACATATATCATTTTAAAGTTCCTATTTAAATGTATCATAAGTAATTATTAAAATAAAAAATTAAAGGGAGAATGTATCATATTGGACAACAATTCAACTTATTATATAGACTTGAAAGGGAAAAATATTACACAGTATTCAGTTTGTTTAGGTGTTGTTTAAAAATCAACATACCAGAGTGATGAAGTTCAATTTGAAACTACACTTCTATTCCAATCGCAGTGTCGAAAAACACATCTATTACTTCAAGAAAAGTATTTACAACTTGCAGTAAACTTGAGAATCTGTCCATACTTCATATTGAATATGAGTAATTAATTTATTGTGTAGTTATCTACATCTTTGGGATTAAAAGAGGCTCCAGTCTAGTCATATTCCTCTATAGGTCATCCGGCACATCCTTGAACCCATGTCAAAAGTTTATTAATTTTTGTCTTTTTTTTCCTGGTTCACTTCGCACATCAAGGTGCAATAAAGTTTTTAAGGTCTTTATGTCTTACAATGGCATACCAAATTTGAATTTTGCCTTCAAGAGATGGTAGTATAGATCTTTAAGATATTTTTTTTACTGTACCTTCAACAATTTCAGTAGAGAAAACTTGCGTGACTACTCAATTAACCTGTGTTATTTAATATGTACTAACAAATACTTATAACAATAACTTTGCAGAAACATAAACAACAAAGTTTAAAACATGTACTCAAAAACAACAATTAATAACATAAGCATGAATTAATGACCGTAAAAAAAAACATACCAGGATCTATAACAATAGGATGAAACAGAAAGGAAAAAATCATACACGAATATTTAATTGTGCAAAAGAAGAAGAAGTTAAGAATTTTCATTGTTTTAAAATGAGAGGAAATCCCTCTATTTATAGCTAGGCAACAAAGGGTAGTGTGAACAAATGTTTATTGTGCCTTATCGGAAAGGTCACAACTCTTTGAAAAAGTTACAACCCTTCGTAACCTTCCATAAAAGTCACAATTTTTCATAAAAGTCGCAACTCTTCATAAAAGTCACAATTTTTCATAAAAGTCGCAACTTTTCATATAAGTCGCAACTTTTCATAAAAGTCACAACTTTTCATGAAAGGGGGAGGCTAGTTTTGGAAATAAATAAATTAGAAGGGAATCCTGATTTGTGGTGGCACCACGTAGGCAGGCCTAGGGTTCTCTTTTATATATATATGATAAGAGGGTCTTATTAGCAATAAAAACAACATCAGCGAAACAGGAAGGCAAAAAGGGGGGAAGAACTGAACCTTTCTGTTTGTCCAAGAAGAAACTCTAGCTGCTTATCAAGTGTTTTCTTCTTCTTCTCATCTACCTCCAACTGATGCTTGTAAAGAACCTGACATATGAAACACATGTGAATAATCTGTCAAGCTGAAGACTGGGAAAAACAACTGGGTTTGAAAGTTCTCCAGATAATGAATTTTACCAGCTTCTCTATTTTCAACCAAAATTTTTTGATGTCCTTTGAGATATTGAGTGCAACTTTACGCAGACGTTGCTCTTCTTCCTAATGAAATATTATAAAAGAGAAATAAGAAAAATTTAGCAATGTAATTAGTAAGAAATGCAATACCTACTGAAGTGTCGGTCACTAATATGAAAATATTCACGCACAGGAAGAAGCGAATAAAATAACAACCTTAACTCGCTTTTCTCCCCGTGTCGCCTGATCAAGCATTCCCTTGCTAGCTCGTATAGCAACCTTCTTTGCTTGAGTCAACTTCCACTTCCTCTCTGATTCAAAGTCCTGATAAACAAGAAATCTTCCTTAGAATAACTTCATTGACATTCATCTAGCAGCTTACACAATTGCTCCTGAAATAGGAAAGGACTTTATATACCTTCGACAACCAGACCATCTCCTCAAGAACATGATCCCAGTGTGTTTTAGGTCGTTGAGGTTCTTTAGGTGCTTCAAGACCCTAAATACAAATCAAGAAAATAAGCAAACAGAAAATGTAGTACACAAGAAAGGACAAGGTACCCCCTGATTATTCATTCATGTAGCTACTGTAGATTATTTTTTTTATATTTTTGAAATAGGTAACTTTGTATATTTCTATATATGTAAGATCAATCAGTACATTGGTTGTACTTGCACCATATTTACATCAAAAGACTCTTAAGAAACTGAACCTATTCTAGTCTTCTAGAGGGAGTGTCTACACCTATAAGACTATGAAAGGGACGATCGTTACCTACCCGTGATTGAACAAATTCCATCGGTATATCCTTCATCTATCAACTTATTAGGAAGATAATCGTAACCTACCCGTGATTGAACAAACTCCATCAGTATATCCTTCATCTATCTGCTAATTAGGTAGATTTTTTTTATGTGATTATCTGTATATCTGATCTTCTAATTAGGAAGCAGAAAATAAATTGATCTATATGATACAATTGCTAGGACAAAAAAAAGGGTCCAAATAGATTTTAAAACTAGTGATACTGATTTGTATTATGCTCCACATTTTATCTTTCCATATTGCCCCATCCTTATAGCTGGATCAAGAAAGAACCTCTTATCCTAAAGAATGTCCTTAAGCTTCCTTTCTTTGGGTGTAGGACCTTTTCCTAGGAGCTCATAAAAAGATAGCAAATTTAGATGGTTCTTTCATGCTTCCTCTCTTTTTTTGAACCGGGCTCTCATGCTTCCATTCTTTCTATTTCAAACATGTGCTTTTTGTCTAATTCTTTATCGAGTATCACTAACTTATATTGCATAGCATTAACCACAATTGGTTAGCTATGTGACAAAAGCATGTGCAGATTACAACGCTACTAGGCTAGATGGCCGTTTTGTAATCATTAATATGCTGCCATAGTTCAATCGTGTAACCTTCTGATACTCAGCATGTTCCAGTCAAGAATATCAAATAACAAAAAAAAAGAGAATAAAAGAGGGTGAAATAAGTATAACGAACTAATCATCAAAAGATCACCTTGCAACTTTGGATCAATCAATGGAGAAGTCCAAAAAAAAAAAAAAACATTAAACAACTGCATGGACTTGAATGGTAATATTATATAATTCCATATTTACAGGTATCTCTGTCATTCTCCAAGAATTATAGCACTGGCATCATCTAGGAGGGTATCCAAATTGCTTTCAAAGAAAAAAAAAGCATCCAGGCATTGATAGATATCAAAGCAGCAGCTAAATGTTCTACCTATTAACCCTTTCATGTCAACTGATGATACATCCAAGGGTTCAGCCGAAACAAAATTATGAACAGACTCCATTCTAGATAAGAGCCTTCTGGCCTAAATTAGATGTACACATGATTCCCTTGTGTGGGCCTTCAATTGAGATATCATTCAGGAATAAAAGCTTGAGAACATCTTCAGCACATGACCAATTCTAAATTATTATCGCTGAATCACACTGCCAAGGGTTGGTCTATCACCCATGCTTAGATTAATCTCAGGCTAAACACCAATCCATTAAAACTGTGTGTGTTCTTTTCTTTGACAAGTTCATTCACACTCTTGGCATACTGCTATGCTATTATCATGTATACTTGCTCAGACTAAAAAGGAATAATGCATAGATCAAAACAGTCCTACTTGCCAAAAGATGAAAGAAGAAAAAGTCCCGTGGAATTAGTCGAGGTGTGCGAAAGCTAGCCTGGACACCACAGTCATCAAAAAAAAAAACCATCCACCTTGCGACAGCCAGTATAAAAGAACATGGATCGAACATGAAAAAAATTAATACAGAAAAATCCAAACCTCAAATGATAGCTTCTAAGTGCAAGGATGATTGCAACTAAGATGTAATTCATACCTTTTGGCGTCGTACGCGTGTTTCATGGTCCGGCTTACACTTATACCCTTTAGAAGCCATGATAATCTCAAGATATATACACCATGATTCCGGCTTCTACACAAAAAAAGATAAATCAGCACAACCACACACTTATCTCCATAACATGGAAGAAAATAGGAAACGAAAAATGAATTCAAGAATATAGATACACCTAGCTTAACTAGATCAAACAAAGTATGTAGGTACAGATAATAAACAACTTCTAGAGAGGAATGTCAAACAAGTGGTGTCTATCCACTGCATAAGAACTCATTGTCAATATTTGTTTCACCACCACCACCCCAAGAAGTAAACATCCCAAGTAAATTTCAACATACATGAAGGGACTGTCAATTTCCCACCTCTGGGATTTGATTGGGTATGTGGTGGTTGTTGAAGGGACTGTCAATAGTCTGGAACACGTTCGGATCCTATTTAATAGATCAAGTCCTGGTGAGTAAAATGGTACATGACATCGAAAGGCATATGAAACAATCCTCAATTGCAGCCTTCAAGCGGAATAATCTAGTGATTATGATCTTATTGAGGAGAAGGGAGGCTAGTTGTTTTTGCCAGCTGAGCAAAGCTAGGGAAGATGACATGGATGCTTTCTCATTATTCATTATGATTCATGACAAAAGGGAAATCAGGTTTTGGCATGATCCAAGGCTCGGGATCTCTCCCGGACACTTCCCTATTCTCTACCATTGTTCCATTTCTCAGAATGCATTGATTGCCAATTTCAAACAAGACCAGAGATGGTCCATAACACCCAGAAGAAATCTCAATGATTGGGAAGTCGAGGACTACATGAAGTTGATCCTTCTACTCAGTAATTTCTTTCTTAAAACATCTCTACCCGGTTGCATTTTCGGGAAACCACACTCTGAAGGGCTGAAGGGCACTTCTCTGTAAAAAGCTACTACAACACCCTCGCGGTTTCAAACCCTGGTTTAGTTCCTTGGCCTTGAAAAGCAATTTGGAATAGCAACTTCCCTTCAAGGGTCAAATATTCCCCTTGGATTTGTTATCATTACGCCATATTTTAATGATGACAATATTGATTAATGTATATCTATTCCTATCCAGGGCCTATTTGTAGAACAATGGTCAAGTAAATTCGATAAGAAGAAGTCAGCTCAAGATAAAGGTACTCAAAACAATAAGGAAACTTTGATGCAATCCAGAAGCCAGAGGACCAAGTGAAGACCACTAAAGGCCCAAACTAAGAAAAAGAAGGAAAAATTACCTAAATACACAACTTATTTTACTATATTCTCTAAAATTTTCTACCATTTGAAAAAATTACAAAAATCCCTATTCTCGGATACAGCACTCTTACGTGATGTATTAGGACAGGTGTGTCTTGTATCAACAAAGGTAAAGTATCGGGACATTGAGCGATGTATCGGGACAGGTCCAGAGAAGGGGATAGAAACACTGGTTTTTCCATAAAATAGCTAATGCACACCGGAGAGTTAACACAATTGATAAGCTAAAAATCAATGAGGTGTTGGTGACTTGAACCAGAAGAGGTGAAAAAGGTGATAATTGAATACTATGAAAATTTGTACTCAGAAACTGAAGATTGGAGGCCTGACCTGAATATGAGAGATTGTCCTGTGATCAATGAAGAAGACAACAATATGCTGACAGCCCCTTTTGAAGAACAGGAAATCATAGATGCCATTAGATCCTGTGCTGGGGACAAGGCAGTAGGACCGGATGGCTTCACAATGGCTTTCTTCAGCCATTGCTGGAGCATCATCAGTAATGAGGTAGTGGCAGCAATCAAGGCTTTCCACAAAGAGGGGACTTTCGTGAAAAGCATAAATGTTACTTTTGTGGCATTAATTCCAAAAAGGGTAGGAGCAATGGAGCTTAATGATTTTGGGCCCATAAGCCTTGTGGGAGGAGTATATAAAATCATTGCGAAGGTCCTAGTAGAAAGGCTGAAAAGAGTGATGCATAATCTAGTAAACAGGCAACAGATGACTTTCATCAAGAACAGACAGATCATGGATGCAGTGCTGGTGGCAAATGAGTGTGTAGACAAAAAGACAAAAAGACAAACAAGTAGGGATTTTATGTAAACTGGACATCTAGAAAGCATATGATCACCTAAATTGGGACTTCTTAATGAATATGTTACAGAGGACAGGTTTTGGTTCAAGGTGGCTTAATGGACCAAACAGTGTATCAGCACAATAAAGTTTTCAATTTTGATAAACAGAAGTCGATGTGGCTTTTTCTCCTCCTATAGGGGTTTAAGGCAAGAGGATCCACTGTCCCCTTTCCTTTTCATCCTTGCCATGGAGGGACTAAGCAACCTCATTCAAACAGCAAAAATTAGAGGACGGGTCAGAGGATTTCAAGTGGGAGACATAGCAAGCAATAATCTAGAGGTAACACATCTGCAATATGCAAATGACACTCTCGAAGTTATTTTCAACATCTTTGAAGCAGTTTCTGGTTTGCACATAAACTGGGGTAGTTTCATATACCCAGTTAATACAGTGCCAAACATTGAAGATCTGGCAGAAAAGTTGGGGGAAAGTGGGTGAACTCCCAACCACATACCTGGGAATGTCCTTAAAGCTAAGAGCAAGTCCAAGAACATATGGAGTGGTGTGATAGAGAGAAGTGAAAAAAGATTAGCAAACTGGAAAAGCCAATGCATATCCTCAGGTGGCAGACTCACTTTGGTAAATAGTGTAATGGACTCTATTCCTTCATATATGATGTCACTCTTTTCTACCCCAGCCAGTGTAGTAACACACGGGATGTTGTTCGGTGAAACTTCATATGGAAAGGAAGTGAAGACAAGAAGAAATATAGTCTAGTAAAATTGGAGGAGCTACTGGAAAGTAAGAAATGAGGGGGCTTAAACACCAGGGAGCTAACCAGACATAAAAAAAGTCTGATATGAAGTGGTTAGGGAAGTTTGCATCCCCAGAAGAAGCTTTATGGAAAGAAGTGATCAGGTAAAAATATGGCATGCAGGATAGATGGATGACAGAGGAGGTGACAACTCCCTATAATTATAGTGTATGGAGATCCATCAGGAAGCTATGGCAACTAGTTTCAACAAGAACAAGCTACAAGGTTGGAAATGGAGAGAAGGTGGCTTTCTGGAAGGATATAAGGTGTGAGCACTGGCCTCTGAAGCAAACTTTCCCTGAGCTTTACAACTTATGCTAGGCCAGGATGCTACTGTGGCTGAACTATGGACAGGACAAGGTTGGAATCTTCATCTAAGAAGGAATTTAAATGACTGGGAGGTGACCTTTATAGCAAATTTTCATAATACAGTCCCTCAAGATCTCAACCTCACAGAAGAAAAGGACAGTCTAGTGTGGAAGGTGGATATCAAAGGCATTCTCACTGTCAGGTCTGCTTACAAAGATCTGACACGAACAAATACTTAAGAGATAGGATGGCCATGGAGAATGATCTGGAAGACCAAAGTGCCTTATAAGGTAAACTACTTTACATGGTTATTGGCAAAAGAAGCAGTCCTCACTCATGAAAACCTTAACAAGAGGAAACACAGCCTATGCTCTAGATGCTATCTATGTGAAGAACAAATAGAGACAGTCAACCATTTCTTTTTGCATTGTAAATGGACAAACCAGTTATGGAAGATGTTCATCCACAAAAGGAAGATCAAGTGGGTGAAACCTGGGAGAATCAAAGTGCTAAGAAGTTGGAATAGTGATGGTAATGCAAGAAAAGAGGAGAGAAGGAAGATGGCTCCCTCATATATTTGGTAGACCATATGGAAAGAGAGAAATCGGAGATGTTTTGAAGGCAAAAAGAGAAACATACAGAAGATCAAGACAGACTGCTTAGGCCTTTACTATTTTGGTGTAAACAAGTAGTTATAGACCGTACAGATAACTAGATTTATTAGGATCTTGTAAAGAGACAACTTTTGTGATGGGGGACTACACTTTGTTGTATTACACCTGTGTATATATTGAAGTAAAGTTTACCATTCTAAAAAAAACAAATATAAAAAGAAAGATGTGAAGCAATCTTTCCTTATCTAGAAAAAAATATGAAGCAATCTTTCATAAGTTGGAAAAAAAAATGTGAAGCAATCTTCACTATCCTACATCACCTAACCAGGAAGAAAATAACCTCAACATTGTAAACTCATGTTCACGTGGTACAAATAATACTCTCTCTGTTCAGAGTTACACGACACTTCCCATTTTGGGATCTTACAAAAAAATTGACACCATTCACTAATAATAATATAATAGTATTCTATATAGCTCTCACAATTTTCAAGATTCAAATTTACTTGATTACTAAATTTTTAACTTTCATGTCTTTATTTCTCGGGCATTACTTTAATACTTTCTTTTACTAAAACTTAAGCAATATGTAGGTCAATTAAAATCTTAAAACTCCATTTCTAGTAAATCACCATAACCTGAAATAGAATAGAGGAGGTACAAGGTTTGCTACAGACCTAAGCACATGCACACATAGAGCTTATGAAGAACCTGTATTTTTTGTCTGTTAAAATATTAAAAATAGGAAGGTATGTTTAAATATTACATTCACTTTTTTCTTGGTAAAATTTGTATCAAGTGCAAAGAGGAAACAAGTCTAATTGCCAAAACAACAAATAGTAAATTGGATAACAATTAGTGTGATGATAAAAAAGATCTAATGGCCATCATGCCATTTCAGTTTAGAGAAGTCATGAGCAAATTACAGCCACCTGCACTTAAAATAAAGATAGAAAGTAGAACCTCTAGATTGCAATAAGAAAGGAGACCTAACATGACAAATTGTGGAAGATGCTTTGACGTCTAAAGGAAATTATAAAATGAGCACTCATCAAAAACTATGCTTAAAGAATTGCAAATTTATACCTTATCAAAACAAAGAAAAAGAACAGGGGGATTTGTCTCCAAACCCATTAAAACATGTTGTGAGGAACTTTTTTCCAACTTGACTTAGAAATATGTGTTCATTGCCCTTCTAAAAAAAGAAATATATAATCATTGTTCCTAGGTTATGTTATTAGGTACATTCCTATTAAGGAGAGGAAACTCAAAACCTCAATATCAAATGGCAACATGGAAGTCACTATTGGTTTTAAGATCAATCTTGGTGCCATTTTTGAAGGAGTCTCAGGTTTGCATATCAATTGGAGAAAAAGTCAGTAGTATGTCTCTAATATGGAGGAACTGTCTTGGATTATTTATTTATTTATTTTTGGGGGGGAGGAGGTTTTTTGCCTACCATTTATCTGGGAATGCCCTTAGGTGCCAAATCAAAGGCTTTGAACACCTGGAATCTGTGATTGAAAAGTGTGAGAAGAAGCTTGCCAGATGGAAATCTCAATATATGTTCTGGAGAGGCAGAGTCACTCTAATTAATTTAGTTTTAGATGCCTTTCCTACTTAAATGATGTCTATCTTCCCATTCTTGACGGAGTGATACAAAGACGGGATAAAATTAGGAGGGATTTCTTATGGAAAGGGACTAAAGGAAATGATTCCACTATCCAACATTCAGTCAAGTGGAACAAGGTTCACTGGGGAAGAAACATGGGTGTCTGGGAATAAGGAATCTGAAAAAGCAAAGCAAAGCCCTTAGACTAAAGTGGTTATGGAGGTATTCTCAAGAGCATCAACCATACTGGGAAAAGTAATTCAAGAAGAATATGGAGAGGAGAACAAGTGGATGACAAAGGAGGTTCTTACACCATGGGGTAGCCTATGGAAGTCCATCAAAATCTTGTGGCCTCTCTGGAAGATCAATACAACCATCAGGGTAGGAAATGGCAATAAGATTTCATTTTGGGAGGGTAAATGGTTGGGCACTTCTAGTCTAAAAAGTATCTTTTCTAGAGATGCATGACTTGGTAGTGAATAAATAATTGAGTGTAGCTAAGGTTAGGACACAGCATGGATGGAATTTCCAATTTAGAAGGAATTTCAATGAATGGGAAATCACGGTTGTGATTGAATTTTTTGGAAGGTTGGAAGTTTTTACGGGAACATAGGAGGAACGCGATAGCTTATGGTGGTGCAGAAATAACAAAGGCGCATTCAAGGTAAACTCTGCATATAAGTTGCTAAATCAAGGTGGACAACAACCTTCTCTTTAGCCTTGGAAGCATATTTGGAAACCTGAAATCCCTTTCAAGGTGTCATGTTTCACTTGGCTTCTAGCAAGAGAAGCAGTTTTAACACATGAAAATCTCAAGAAAAGGAAGTTCTCCATGTGTTATGGATGTTATTAATGTGGGGAGGAGGTTGAGACAGTCAACCATCTATTTCTCTCATGCAGAATAACATCCTAGCTATGGAGGATTTTCATTAGTCTCAAGGGTTTTCCTTGGGCTATGCCTAACATAATCACACATATTCTTCACAATTGGGGAGAAGTAGGGGTGGGAGCTGCAGATAGAGATAGATGGAGGATTGTCCCAGCCTATATTTGGTGGACTGTTTGAAAAGAAAGAAATGCTAGATGTTTTGAGAGCATGAGTTGTGATCTTCAAAAGATCAAAGTAAACTGTATCAGGCTTCTTTGCTTCTAGTACAAACAGATGTATTTAGAGGACACTAAATCCATTATAGATATCCTAGGTTCCTATTAGGATTCAGATTCAGTTTTCTTACTCTTTTGACAAGTTGTATATATGATTTTCAGTGCAACCCATGCACTCGTTCAATGAATATACACAACTATTACCTGCTCAAAAAAAATTAAAGAGAGGACTTTCTAGTCTATATCAACAACAAAGATTGTTACTGGTCAGTAATATCACAGATTTTTACTGGTTAAAGGATTTGTTCCATCAAGATGAATGTCCACGATTGGTTAGGCGCATATCACAGGCTTGTACCCTGTTGTAGACAAAAATTTGATATTTGAATAGAGAAGGGTAGAGAAGCGGGTCAATTGTCCAATATTTAAGAAGATTAGACCTTTGTCCTAAATCAAATCATGCTGCCTGCGAGACCGTGGTAAACCTGTAATGAAATCCATATTGATCATCTCCCACTTCCATTCTAGAAGATCTATATTCTGAGCCATACCACCTGGCCTCTGGTGCTCTACCTTGACTTGTTGGCAATTCGAACACATAGCAACGAACTCTGCAATGCCCTTCTTCATACTACTCCACCAATAGACTTCTCTCAAGTCACGATACATATTTGTGGAACTCGGATGGATAGAATATCTAGAGCTATGAACTTCTTCCATGATCCTCTCTTGGAGTTCATCCACCCTTGGTACACACAATCTACCTTGATACCTCAATACACCATCTCTCCCTTGTTCAAAAGCCATCACTTTTTGCTTACGAACATTTGCCTTCAATTCAAGCAGAATAGGACCTTGGTCTTGTTTCTCTTTCACCTTAGACACTAGTGATGATTCTGCCCCATTCGTCACCACTACTCCTCCTTCATTGGAATCAATCAACAATCGTGCAAGTCTGTGCACATCTTTTGCTAACTCTTTCTTGTCCTCCTCAAAATGGGAAGTACTACCCATAGACAACCTGCTCAAGGTGTCAGCAACAACATTAGCCTTACCTGAGTGGTAGAGAATACTCATGTCATAATCCTTGAGTAACTCTAACCACCTCCTCTATCTGAGATTAAGCTCTTTTTGACAAAACACATATTGAAGGCTCTTGTGATCGGTGAACACATTCACATGAACACCATAAAGATAATGACGCCATATTTTCAAAGCAAATACTACAGCAGCCAACTCTAGATCATGGGTTGGGTAATTCTTCTCGTGAACCTTAAGTTGTCTGGAGGCATAAGTTGTAACCTTGCCATTCTGCATCAACACACACCCAATCCAACTCTGGACGCATCACAATACACAACAAAACCTTGCGTACCTTCTGGTAAGGTCAACACTGGAGCAGTAGTCAACCTAGTTTTAAATTCCTGAAAGTTTTTCTCACAACCTTCAAACCATTGAAACTTCACTGTTTTATGAGTCAACTTTTTCAAAGGGGATGAAATAGATGAGAACCCCTCGACGAACCTTCTATAATATCCAGCCATCCCGAAGAAACTCCTAATGTCAGTTGGAGATGCGGGTCTAGGCCAATTCTGCACTGCCTCTATTTTCTGAGTATCAACTCGAATCCCATCGCCGGACACAATGTGGCCTAAGAATGCCACAGACTCAAGCTAGAACTCACACTTAGAGAACTTAGCATACAACTCTCTATCCTTTAGAGTTTGGAGAACTACTCTGAGATGACTAGCATGATCTTCCTTATTCGTCAAATAGATTAGAATGTCATCAATGAAAACGATAACAAACATATCTAAATAAGTCTTGAATACTCTGTTCATAAGGTCCATGAACGCTACAGGTGCATTAGTCAAACCAAACAACATGACCAGAAACTCATAATGAAAATAACGGGTCCTAAAAGCTGTCTTAGGAATGTCACTTTCTCTTACTCTCAACTGATGATAGCCTGATGTGAGGTCTATCTTAGAAAAACAAGTGGCACCCTGAAGTTGATCGAAAAGATCATCAATTCTCGGAAGAAGATACTTATTCTTGATAGTAACCTTGTTCAACTGACGGTAATCTATGCACATTCTAAGAGAACCATCTTTCTTCCTCACAAATAAGACCGGAGCGCCCCAAGGTGAGACACTTGATAGAATAAAACCTCTCTCAAGGAGATCTTTCAACTGGTTTTTTAACTCTTTCAACTCTGTTGGAGCCATTCTATATGGCGAAAGAGAGCTAGGACGAGTATCAGGAAGAATATCTATACCGAAGTTTATTTCTCTCTCAGGAGGGACTCCGGGAAGATCATCTGGAAAGACTTCTGGAAACTCACTTATTACCGAAACTGACTGAATAGGAGGTGTCTCAACACTAGAGTCATTAACTCGGACTAAGTGATAGACACAACCCTTGGAAAACTAACTTTCTCGCATTAAGGTACGAAAGGTGTAAAAGAACAACACCCTTCTTCATAATGAGGGGATGACATCCTCATCTCAAACCTCATCCATCGTTCCTTTTCTTGAATAGGGTGAATCCTCATCATCTTGAGATCCACGTGGTTTACAAGAGGACCCTATTCCTCTAATTTATCCTATAGAAACTCCCTGACAGCTTGGGTGTGGTAGCTTTCTTATGGTACTCCAGGATCATACATGCACAAAAAGAAATCCTAATTCCTAGGCAGCTTCTATGCAGGGAAACCCTATCTTAGGATTGTGATACTATGTAATCCACTGTGTTTAAAGCAGCCTTTTCAAAAAGGAGTGGCACCAACTCTAAGGGGAAGGCCTAGTGCTTAAAGTGCTGGAGTGACAACTTGAAAATCACGGTTCGAATCCCAGCGGATTACACTAGGTTAATTCTTCTAATGTGCCTATCATTGAAGATTAAAGAGTTAATAGAGTACATGTGGTAGCTAGAGACAACAACTGGATTAATTGACGTGTGTTTAAGCTGCCCAGACACTATCATTGTTACAAAAAAAAAAGAGGGCCAGAAATTTGTGACAACTCGTAGTTTTTACTCACATGACCTTTAGCCACTACCCTTTACACAAGGCAGATCAAAGTTTTCACAAAAACATAGTCTTTTTATCGACACTGAGAGCAGAAAGATCTTTTACTTTCTTCCTTGACTTCCCATACAAATGTTTCGTACAGGAGTTCCAATGCAAGATACAAGCTCCAAAAAAAAAAAAAAAAAAAAAAAACGCAAGAAAATAATCACAGAAAAAATAAAAAGAAAAAAGTCCAAGCTTTCGAATCAAACGTACACATGCAAAGTAGAAATTTTTTAAAAGAAAAAAATACAAAAAATAAGACTTCCCGTCGGACGGGGAGCGAAGGGTTAAGGGAGAAGAAATAATGAAGTTTCCTCGCTAACCTTTTTCGGTTAAGAAGAAGAACTAGCCGGATAAGGTGAGCGAAGAGCACCGGTGGAAAACAATCTCGGCAGCAACGGCGGCAACGGCGGAGTGAGAAAATTTCGCGACGGAGGTTCGATTAAAGGGAAAGTTGGGAATGGGACTGAAACCAGATTTACCCCTTTGAGGTATTTATATGTGGGACAGAAATGTCATTTAAATAAGTTTACAGGTGGACTCCCACTCCCTTTCGCTTAGGAGAGTCTGTTCGGAAGCTTTTCTACAATTTACTACTCCAAAAACAAAATCAAATACATTACATTAAATTAAATAAATAAAATGTGGCTTGATTTAATTTTTAAATTTTTTAAAATATGTTATATTGATTTTGATTTTTTAATGAAAAAGTTGAATTGAATCAGTGATTATGTATATAACTGTGTGTTGATTTTCTTTTTAAAATTGTGTTGATTTTCTTTTTAAAACAATTAATTAAATTAAATAACACCATGTTTTTTTTTCATATCTAATCCATTTGGACTAACTCAAATACCAGCTTTCTAATTTTTCAAATTAGATACGAGTAAAAAAAACCCATGTTCATTGCTAATTAATAACACTATAAAAAATGTTGAAACTCGATAGACTTTGTTGGGTTGTCATTGATTTTCTTAAGAAAGAAAATCGACGCACTTTCGTCGGTTATTTTTCACGCAAAAATACAGGGAAACTCTCAAAAAGAAATTGTTACTTTTTAAAAAAAACAATGATCATCTGTCAATTTGAATTTCTTACAGTAACTAATGGATGAACGACGATTTTTAAAATGCAAAATTGCAGTTGAAGAGCATATATAGAAATAAAGAAATCATAAAATTAGTATTTTGTGTTTAAATAGTACATAAAAAAAATAGAGTTGAAGGGTTAATCTTTTATTTTTTTAAGAAAATACTTTTTTTTTTGTATTTCACTCTCTTAGAGAAAGTGTGATGCACACTCTTCCACATCACTTAGAAGTGCCAAAATGAAACATAAAAATTGGAGTTAAAGGGTTAAAATGGAACAAGGTTGAGTTTGAGTGCCAAAATAAAATTTAGGGACAAGTTTAAGGGTCTGCATATGTGTTTGGTCATTTTTATAACTAGTTTAATATATGTGTTTTGGACGTATATATCACATTAATCTTGTATACTATATTAAAAGCATGAAGTTCCTTGATATTGCTGTTTAAACTTCTTACCCTTCATTAAAAGACTTCATTTTAGATAAAATCATCTTTTCACCATTTATTTTATTTATTTATAACAAAACTTACAAGGTTGTAATTTGGGGTTGTGCCATAGCAACAGTCGAGGTAGTACTTGCTGATGCACTATTACTATGTACAACCTGTCGACTAAAAGTAATATTACACATATTTGAATGAGGCATGGCCTTCACTCTTCTACAAGATAAATCTCCCGACAACATGGATGGTGTAGATTCTCAAAACAGCTTAACAGTAGTATTATCCGCAAAAACAATAGTTATGGCGCTAGTAGCTAAAACATTAGCTAGTTTGTTCTGCTCTTGGAGGATCACCCAGTTTGCGGAGAAGGAACCTACAATCGGCCAAGAGAGATGTAACACCTCAGATTTGAGAAGGAAGAAAAATGTAGTTTTTGGGCTGGTGTCTGTGTCTACAGGTCCCATCTACGGACAATAGAAGCTCATATGGGCCGTAGATGTCAGGCGTAGGAATAGGGGAAAATAAATTGTTGAAATCAAGTCCAGTTGCCTTTTTACGGTTCAACAGATCATTCCATGTACGAGTTGTAGATAGGTCTCGTAGATAAGTCCAGACTTAGTGAAATTTTAAGGGTCAAAGTTGGTTCCTACGGATGGCATGTGACCGTAGAAAGATCTATGAAATGTATATGGGATCCGTCAAAGAGAGGTGTATTTCAAGGTCCTAGTAAAATTTCTACGGGTGACCAGTACGGTCCGTAGATCCATAGGTACAACCTGTAGAATCGAGTCAACAGTTATTTTTAAGGGATTTTTAGTCTTTTCCTTAATCGTTTAATGCCTAAACTATGTCGTTTTGCCTTCTCCCCTAAGCCCTATATAACGTTTTAAGCCCCAAATTAACCACTGTCAACTCATTCTCCAAAAATTCTCTAAAACTACCAAATTTTTCTTCCCACATTTTCCCAAGACTAAGGAAGAAGAAGAGGATCTAGGGTTCAACTACAAGTCTCCATTCCTCCAATTCTTGTGAGTTTTTAACATCAATGTATGATAGTATTCACCTATGGAGTCCTTTCCTCCGTAGAGTTCCTAAATTCTCCAATTTTACAAGTTAACTTCTCCAATTGAAGTTAGTGTTTGATTCAATCTTCATGGGTTCTTTTCAATTATGATCCAATTGATTGTTTTCTATCTTTTTATGCATGAATTGAAGTAATTACATGTTTTAAAGTTAAATTCACATTAGTCCATGCAAGATCCATGATTTCTAGACTATGATCATATGATTTAAGTTCATGAACTATGAATTTATAAAGATATGAATGTTCTTTCTATGGAATTGATATGAATGATTTGAGGTTACTTTGATAGTAAAGCATCGATGTTGTTATTGTGAAATGTTATTCTCATATGAAGGATTCATATGGTTGAAAGGTTTTCTCTACTAAAATTTGAATCAAGATTTAGGAGTTATTCACTACAAGAAAAATAGTCTCTAAGGAATGGAAATCTAGTCCCTGAAAGTGCAAATCTGATCCCAAATGCGCAATTGAGACCAGAAAAATCTGGTCGTCACTCGTCCTAGAAAATGCCGTCGCCATTGGTCAATAAGGACGAGTTCAAAAAACTAGTCCCTGAATGGTTTTTGAGACGAGAAAAATTTCTGATCGTGAAATCCTTTTAGAGACTACATATCTAGTCTCAAATAGGCCATTGATATCTTGGTATTCATGTCATTAAACCTCTTTTGCGACCTTTCGCAACCTGGTCCTAATAATTCAGTAGAGACGAGTGTGACCTGGTCCTCGAATACCGTTAGAGACCATTAACAATCTGCTCCTAGAATAGCTCTAGCGACCATAAAAAATTGGTCCTAGAGAAGTTTTAAAGACGAACAACAACCTGGTCCTAAAATAGCCTTACTGACGAACATCATTTCTAGTCCTAGATTATTCATTAGAGACGAGCAACAATTTTGGTCGTAGATTGACCTTTAGAGACAATCAATAATTTTGGTCTCTAATTGACCACCACTAATCATACAACCATTGATATCACAAGAATCTATACTCATCAACAAATATCAAATTAATTAATACTTAAAATCTGGATACAAAAAAAGATGATATAGAGAGAGGGGGCAGGACGATAAAAATAAAGAGTGCGATTAATTAAAATAAATTTGTTAACATCCCATGGTGTTCCTTTCAATATTTGCTTAATTAACAAAAAATAAAACATAGATAACATTCAAGGTTTTGCATAACATTCATAGCAAACTAATATTAATGAGTTAGTGCATCTTCTAAACTTGTATCTTCACTGAAGAATGAACAAAAGTTGGGCAGAAAACTTAATGTTAAGTCTTTGTCAAGTGACATCCAGAAACATCTACAAAAGCTGCAAGAAATAAGATAAAACTATTAGAAAAACTTCCAGATACATTAATCAAGAATCTAACATTTATTTTGAAGAACAATAACTATATAACATTTAGTAAAACAACTTTGCAGCAATGGTAAAATAGAAAATGGGCACATTCTGGATGAACAACAACTGGACAGAAAATGGTAAAACAGAGAAGTTGATAGCAATATATGCAGAAAATTTTAAAACAAAGTTTGTGTCGGTATGCAGCTGTGCAGAAAATAAAAAATAGAGCCTAACATAATTAAGAAAGTTCTGCAGTTATGTCCTTAATGTTGCACCCATAGGGATATTTCATATTCAAATTCCAATCCACAAAGGATAGGGATCGGATCCTACAAATCGGGCCCTACACGTTCAATAACAAACCTATGGTGCTCAAGCTGTGGGAGGTCGATTTTTCTTTCAACCAGGATGCGTTGATTATCATTCCTCTATGGGTTAAGTTTCCTGAACTCCTATTTGAATATTGGTCTGCTGAAGCACTTAGTAAGGTTGCTAGCGTAGTTGGTCTACTAGCCTTGAGTGCTTGTATAAAAAGGACACAAATGAGCAGTAAGATTGTGCAGAAAAGGAGTTCGAACAGCCTCAAAAAAGGAAGAGGAGAAACAGGAAGAAAATGGTAGCCATTTCTC
Source organism: Solanum etuberosum (assembly GCA_029582245.1). NCBI lineage: Eukaryota > Viridiplantae > Streptophyta > Magnoliopsida > Solanales > Solanaceae > Solanum > Solanum etuberosum. The sequence goes on along the minus strand of JAJONR010000224.1, from coordinate 272,551 downwards.
TCGACTTGAGTGTGTGCAACTCCAGCCGAAAGGATTTTGGTAGTAAGGCCAGTAAGCCAAGTGAATTTCTTGTAGGTTGCTTGGACCTCTTTACTACGTGACTTATTTGCATTTGAGAAACCAATGGTACATATACGATGCATGTATAACTGTAGTCGATGAAGTAGTTGGTAAGGCCTCACAATGTTATCTGATGTACTATGTACATAAGATGTTTTACCACAAGAGTTATGAGGATACTAGCTTTCAGCCAATTTCGCTGCGAGCAGACACAGAAGAAAAGAGTCTATCTGTCTCAAAGAAGGCAGTGGTCTCATGGGAAAAGGTGTGCAAACCAAAGATTGCAGAAGGATTAAATATGTTGCACTTGGAGCTATGGAACAAGGAAACTATTTTGAAGCACATATGGGATATATCCACGAAAAAAGATTGTTTGTGGATACAATGGATTCACAGTTACTATATAAAGACAAGAGCTCTAGACATTATCACTACACCAAGAGCTCTAGAAATCTATTAACTAGGCTCTTGTCAATACATGCGGGAAAGCATTCTCTATCAAGAAATGTTGCAGCAGTGCAGAAAACAATAAAACAGAGAAGCTGGCAGCAATGTTGCAGCAGTGCAAAAAAATTTTTAAAAAAGTTTGTTTCGTTATGCAGCTATGCAGAAAATAAAAAACAGATCCCGGCATAAAGTAAGATAGAAATATACAAATTTCATGAGTCTAAAGAAGGCACATATCGCTAAAACGATTGAACTATAGACTACACCTCATGTAGTGGTGATTCATTATGATGCGACATCTCAACAAAATTAATTAAAAAGTTAGGTATAATGTTACTAACTTGGTCAGCTGAAAAGACAGTGGTCATTCAGTTGAAACAAATGATGTTATAGGTGGGACATGTGATTGTTGAGCAGCGAAGAATTCTTTCATTTTTATGATTTCTTTCATCTCATCTTCTATGGCAGACAAGCGATCATTCAAAAATTTGTTTTCCTCGTTCAGGGATTTGTTTTCTTCATTCAAGGATTTGATATCCTCTCGATTTGAACGTAATGCGGACAACAATTCGGCCTTTGAATAAGTTCCACCTTTCAAGCTTTTGCCTTTACTCCACCCCTAAATCCAAATACATGGCTACGAGTTTGAGGTCCACAACATTTTTCAACAATCTCTATAGTAGGTAGGGATGGATCTGCTTGAACCATTTCTTCGAGTTGAGCTTACAAAATATATCAAAGAACATTTTCTATCATAACACATCAATTTCAAGTAATTAATATATTCAATTTACCAAACGCACATGTTTTTTAATTGCTTCAGGTTCAACAAGCTGGTTATCTTTCTTACGAGTCTCGAAGAAAATAGTCGCCAAATCTGGTGGATTGCCATCTTTCCCGCCCTTTAAATCAAAGTCAAACATGTCAAATAACACACACCTCATAAGTAGTCTATTTAGAAAAATAATTTTATGATATTAACTTTTGATAGATAATCTCTCTAATAGGCTTGCTACCAATATGATGAAGCATCTTCAACTTAGCTCGGTTTGTTGCATTTCTGTTGCTTCTTGCCTATATTTGTTCAACAATAAGCTTCTAGTGCAAGTACTTATAAAAACTGGGATCTTAGCTAGAGATGATTTCGAGATGACCATTTCTTACTTGAGATATTTGGCTTCTGAACTGAAAGAAGAAAAAAATGATTTTGGGAGAATGGCTAAATATGAAAATAGACATGGAGGATTGTCTAGCAGCATACAAGGAGTACATAGACTATCTTTTCCCTAAGGAAATGCAGACCATCAACATTATGATCTTGGAACTTGCTTATAAATGAAAGAAGAAGCGAGTTGCATTCTAGGAGGATAAATGGAAATAACAAGCCATAGAAAAGCTAATACAATTGCGGATATACTCTCCAAATAGGGCATCCAGAATACTAGGATATTGCGTAGCGAGACATGTTCTATACTTAGATATGTTTTCATATAACTTTTTTTTTTGAACAATTAGAAGTTGATTATGTTTTATTTAAAAAACCTTTTATGAATGGTCCTAACACTACAAGTGATTCTAGTAATGTTATGGTTGTTGATAATATTGCTAAAAAGAAGTTTGAAAAAGATAATAGAACAGTAAGAGGATATTTGCTAAATCATATGACTAATCCTTTATTTAATTTATTTGTTACCTATAAATCTGCTAAAGAAATATGAGATAGTTTGAAAAAGAAATATGGTGATGATGATGTACGAAAGAAGAAATATGTTGTCGATCAGTGGATTAAATTCTAGATGATTGACAATAAGCTAATAATGAAATAAGTTCACGAATATGAGAACTTGAGTGTTTATGTTCTCAACAAGGACATGGAGATTTGTGAGATTTTTCAGGCTAATGTTTTTCTTGAAAAATTTCCATCATGTTGGAGTGATTATAGAAATCAATTAAAACATAAGAAAAATAATTTAACTCTCCAAGAACTTATTAGTCATATGAGGACTGAAGAGGCGAACCGTCTCAAAGATAAGATGGAAGCACTTTATCTTAATTCTTCTAGAGCTAATCTTGTTGAATCTTTTGGTAGTGTTGTGAAAGAAAAGGTTCAAAGACAAATTGAAGAAAGTCTTAAAAAAGAAACATGTTAAAAAATCAATATAACAAATCAAAGAGCCAAATTCAAAAATCTAAGGGTCCTTGTTTTGTTTGTGAAAAACTTGGTCACAAGACTACCAAGTGCTATCAAATAAAAGGCACTACTTAAATAAGGAAGGACAAAGAAATGTCTAAGCTCATCTTGTTGAGGGTAATGACGTGATTGTTGATGTCATTGTTGAGGCAAATCTGGTGGCTAATAAAACTGATTGTGTGCTAGACATAGGTGTTTCAAGGCATTTTTGTGCCAATAAAGATTTGTTACATGACTTTGAGGAGTTCACAGATGGAGAGTGTTTTTACATGGGTAACTCCACTACTGCTAGAGTTATGGGTATAGGAGAAGTTTTACTTAAATTAACTTCTAGAAAAACTTTATCCTTGAACAATATTTTGTATGTTCCTTCCCTCCGTAGAAACTTAGTTTTCGGAGTACTTCTCAATAATGTAGGCCTAAAACTTGTTTTTGAAGCTGATAAAATAATTATTTCTCATGGAGGAGACTTTGTTGGGAAGGAATATTTTAGTGGAGTCTTATTTGTATTGAACATTGTTCAAGAGATTATCAATAATGTAAGTATTTCAAATTCTGCTTATATTGTTGAATCTATTATTTTGTGGCATGGTAGACTAGGTCATGTTAATATTGTTTCTATTAAAAGACTTAGAAAAATGAAATTACTTCCTATGATAAAACTTGATGTTTTTCTAAATGTCCAGTGTGAGTAGAAGCAAAGCAAGTCAAGAAACCTTTCAAATATGTTATTAGTAGAAAGACCAAATTACTTGAACTAATACATTCAGATTTAGCAGATTTAAAGAGCAGTGTTAACAAAGGTGAAAAAGTATTACATTACTTTTGTTGATAACTTTTCTAGATACACTAAGGTATATCTTCTTAAGTCTAAAGATCAGGCTGAAAGCATGTTTTTGAAATTCAAAGCAGAAATGGAAAATCAATTAGATATGAAAATCAAGAGATGTAAATCTGATAGGAGCGGTTAATATAGTACTAAAACTCTAGAGGATTTTTGTGAGAAAATGGTATTATTCATGAGGTTAGTGCTCCCTATACTCCCCAACAAAATGGTGTAGCCGAATAGAAAAATAGAACCCTTAAAAAAATGATGAATTCTATGTTTTTAAGCTCTGGTCTATCTGACAATAATGTGGAGAGAAGTAGTGTTGTCTGCATGCTATATTCTTAATAGAGTTCTCATAAGAAGTTAGACAAAATCTCATATTAGTTGTGGAAAGGGTTTGCTCTGAACTTGAAATATATGAAAATATGGGGGTGTTTGGCTAAGGTTGGTCTACCTGATTTTAAACGAGTAAATGTTGGTTCTAAGACTCTGATACTGTCTTTATTGGTTATGCTTAAAATAGTGAAACATATAGATTTATGTCTTTAAATCAGTGGTGGAGCCAGGATTTTCGTCAAGGTAATTCATACTTTAGGACAAGTAAAAAAATAAACCTTGCTGGTCAGAGTATAAAGATTTTCTATAAAATAGTCATACCTCAATTATTGATTTCTACATAGTGCTCCAAGTTGTTCATACTCTTTACCTGTACAGTATCAAATCAACTAACTTTCCTAAATGAAAATTCTTAAAACGGAAACTTACAAAATATCAATGAATAAACTAACGAAGACGAAGTAGGACAAATATATTGACGAATAGTTTCATACACACCAAAATATGTAAAGTGGTAACTACAATTGCACTCGACGACACTTTATCTCTTGAAATGATTTCATAATACACTCATTAGAAACATCTTTAAATACTTTTTTCTCTACATAAGACACTATGCAACCATCTAAAATTCATCATCCATTCGATTTCGCAAGTCATTCTTGATAATCTTCATTGCCGAAAAAGCTCTTTCAACGGTAGTAGTGGCAACAGGTAGAAGCAAAGCAAACTTCACTAAAAGAAATACGAGAGAATAGTTTAAATGCTTCTTTGTCTCAACCAACTTTCTTGAAAGTTCCCCAAGTACACCCAAATTGGAGAACCTTTCATCAATATCACGAACATCAATAATGTAATTAACAGGGTGATTCTCAAGAGTTCTCATGCTGGACCCATCAAAGTCATCAGGATATAATTCATCCATTCTCATTATCTTCTTTATATCAAAACTAGAAAATGAATCAATTGGATTCAATCAAGATACTCCATTAAGCAAATCACTTGTCACCTCATTGAAACGGCCATTAAGTTCTTGTAGTTGTTAATCAATGATTTTATAAAACACATCCACATGATAATGGTGCAAAGGTTTACAAATAACTACTTTACGTCGTGATCTCCTAGAATTAGCATATGGATCATCAAAATTTGGTAATGAAATGCCATGCTTGATACAAAATGTTTCTACCTTTTCTTTAAGTGAATCCCGTTCAATTTTTTTAAAAGATTGGATCACATTCATTATCTCTAAAAGTTTGCAACTTTCTCTTTGCTACCTTTACAAGAATCATGGCATTTGCAATATCTTGCTCCTTTTTTCTGTAATGAAACATTAAGATCATTTGTGATTCCTAAAACATCAGTCATCAAGTTCAACAAGAAAATAGTCTCAAACGTTTAACAACTTCTGAGAAATCATGATGTGTTTGCTCTTTCTTCCAAAGTACTTGCATTTACAAAAAGGGTATCAAGTACATCAACAATAAAGTCAAAGCTACTAATAAAGTTTCCAAATGACTTGTAGTGAGATACCCAACGAGTATCACCGGCTTTAGCAAGACCAAGTTCTTGATTCAACCCTCTACCCGTTTCTAGTTCACCCTTATCCAATGCCATTCAGAGATGCTTTTTTTTTAGATTCTCAAAAATTATCCATACGTTTAAAAGAAGCTCCCAACACATTCAAAATATTTGAAATTAATAATACAAGTTCACCAACTTGAACACACTTTTTAGAAACCGCAACAAGAGTCAATTGAAGTTGATGAGCAAAACAATGAACAAAATGAGCCGATCTATTTTCGTGTCTAATCAACGTTTTAAGACCACATAGCTCACCTTTCATATTGCTTGCCCCATCGTAACATTGCCCACATACATTAGATAAAGTCAAAGGATGGTGAGCAAGTACATCTACAATTGCTTCCTTTAGAGATAAAGGACTAGTGTCTTTAATATGAACAATTCCAATAAATGCCTCCATCACAAACCCCCCTTTGTCAACATATCTTAGACAAATAGCCATTTTCTCTTTGCGTGACACGTCTCTAGATTTATCAACCAATAAAGAAAAGTAGTCACTATTTGTATGCTCTATTATAGACTTAATTGTTTCAATCTTACCCGCAGTCACAATATCTTTTTGGATGTCATGAGAAGTCATTTTATTATTTTTGGAGCTTTTTCTAACACAAAGGGTTTAATTGCCTCACATCTAGTAGCATACCAAGAAAGAACTTCAAGAAAATTACCCTTGTTCAATGACGATTCACTCTCGTCATGACCATAGAATGCAAAACCTTGATTCAAGAGAAGTCTTACCACATCGATTGAAGCGTTTAAGCGAACCCGATATTCATGCTTACTTTTATCATCCAACTTGTAAAATGCGGCTTGAATGGATTGTTGTTCTCGCATGAGATCTTCACACTTTCTTTTGGATTGATTATGAACGCTATTTAGTAGACCAATATGTGTAGCAAAGCTATCCTTTCTATGCCAATTTGTAATTCCCTTAGTCAAAAATATATTACCACCACCTTGATTAATGTTTTCTCCTTGAAATAAATAACAAGTTAAACAATAAGCAACATCCGCACTAATACTGTATTTCAACCAATCACGATATTCAGAAAACCACGTATAACCAAAAAGACGTGGTGTTCCAAAAAAAATCAATTTGAGGAAACTGATGAGTTCGAGGTTGACAAGGACTTTTAATGATGTATGCCCTCCTTATCTCATCATGAAGATTTGGATGATAATTCAAAATTGGATTTCTTTTAGCCGGATCAGCCTTTAAATCATTTACATCAAATTCTTGTCTTTGGAAAGAGTGAGATGGTATTTCTATTTGGTCGACATTTTCATCTCGGCGTAGTTGATTTTGATTTTGAGGCGCCAAACTTGTTTTGGTTACTCTAAAAAAATATTTCTCCAAGCTCATTGAACTCCAAACTGAAATAACAGTCAAGTGTACCAACTTATTAAAAATCAATCCACAATACACCAAATACTTGATCGATACTCGAATAAATAAAGTAGCTTTCAACATAAAAATTAAGATATACAAGTCTTTCAACACATGATTAGAATAAATTAAAATAAAGGAAAAAAAACATTAAGAAATTCCTTTTCACACTTCAATGGCGGTTGAGGAAGAAACATACAATAATTAAAGCTTTCAATTTCTTAAAACTTGCAAATATGTATGAAAATTGAGAAGAGAGAAACGTAAAGAGTAAAGTTATAAAGGGTTTTTGGGAGAAGGAGAAGACAAAAAACTAAAAGGAAAAGACAAAATAACTATAAATCTATTCTTTTTTTAAATTAAGAAAAGTCAAAAGAAGACCTTTTGTTTTTCTTAACTTAATAAAGGTCACTTTTGTACTCTTTTTTAAGAGAAAAGCGAAACAAAAATAAAATAAATGAAACGCTCAAGCCTGGGCTCGAACCCAGGCCACAAAAGCCTGAGTTTTGCCTTTTTAAGAGAAAAAACGGAATAACAAAAAAAATTAAACAAAACGCCTAAACTCGGGCTCAAACCTGGAACACAGAGGCGTCTTTGCACAACCTTAACTGCAGGGCTGTCTACCTTTATTGTTTCAAGTGTGTTCAACAATTAGTATATATCCAACAATATTGATATTTAGTATATATATTCGCAAAAAAATTCCGACGAAGGTTGTCATCTGACCACCCTCGCCAAGTCATAGCTCCGCCCCTGCCAGAGATATGTAGGCGACTTAAGGATAAAGTCTCAGCCACACCTTTTTTTTCTCAATTTCTTATCATTTCATTTGATCCCGCTAACATCTTTCCGTTAGTTGGACAAAATTAGCTACTTAGTCAACGTCTTTGCCCGCCAATTCATTCTTCATTATCGAGCAAAGAGGGGCAGTTGTTGACAACCAATTTTGACCGATCTATAACCCTTTTCGAATTGCTATTTGATTAAATATGTGTTTTAAAACCTATTTCTTTATTATATCTTTATAATTATGTTTAAATTTTATCGAATTAATCATATACTTTAGTATTCATAATTTACAAAAAAATTATTATTATTTTATCGTTGTTGTTGTTGTTACTGCTACTTCTGATGTTGTTGTTGTTGTTGCAAAACTTGAGATAATTAATCTACTTGTCAATTTAACTTTTACAATATTTAAGTGTGTTTATCTAATATGAAAATTATTTAATATGTATAGTATAACCATTTATTGGATAACAATTTATTAAACTTTCCTCAAAATCATTTGAATCGTAGACCCTTTTATTCAATCTATTTAATTCCTACCCTTTTATACTTAATTTTATCTCAATTTTAGCCCATTTTGAACCAATTAATTCTATCCCAATCTCTCATCTTTAATCCCAACCGTCCATTCCATTCTTTTAAATCACAACCCCACATCTCATCTTGATCCAACAAATAAGATTTAGTCTCCAACCACTTCCCTATATTAATATCCCAACACCCTAACCCTAATTTTATTTTTTCTCCTCGTTTTTATTGAAAACGACAGGCGTCGCTCCCAAATCTCATAACTTCGTCCATCGTCGGTGAAGACCACCGGTGAAACCCCTGCTCTAGCCTCACTCGCGGGGTTACCCACCAAGTAAGCCCCTGTAACGACCTGATTCCGTCGTTAGCGAAAAGCCAATGGGGAAAGAATTGGGGCCAGAAATATTTTTGGTAGTAACTTGAAATTTCCTAGCCTAGTCTAGATTTGGACGAAATCGGAGTCAGTGAGGTCTAGGGAAATCTAGTAACAAATGAAAGGTTTAATATTGAATGTGATTACATGAGTGGATAATTAAGACGTTAAGGAATTTGTATGACTTTACAGAATTGAATTCAGGTGAGTAGAACTCCCGAAACTGATATTAGCGTGAATGGGTATTTTCTGAGTGTCATGGGATGAAGGCGTGTTGTGAAATGAGGGTTCGCAATTCTTAAATTTGCTGACTGTTTCTGTGCAAGCCGTTAAGGCGGGATTTTTCCGCCAGGGCAGAGCCGTTGTGGTGGGATAGGGGCCGCCATAGCTGGATAGTCGCGACTTAAGTCAGAAATAAACCCCAAAAATGTTATTTTCTGCAAGTTTCATTTTTGAGAGCTAGGAGACGACCCCAGGCGAGTTCTTGACAGTTTTCCATGAATTTTGTTGCTAAAGGTAAGGATTTTACTCCCCAATCCATTTTTCGATTCGTGGAACTTAGAATCTTGATCATACGTTGTTGGGGGAGGGTTTTGGATGATGGGAAAAAGCCCTTGCTGCAGCTTAAAATCATGGGTTTGGTCTACGATTATTGGATTTGTTATAATCCGGTTAATTAGACCTTTGATTGTTGATCCTTGCGTATATTAATTAATTGTAGACCTAGAACAAGCGGAAAGAATTCGGAAAGGGAAGATTCAAGTACCTTAGGAGATTCAAGCTTGGATTTGAGGTAGGTGATGGTTGTGATTTCATATTTTGCGCGATGTATGTTAGTAATTGCTTCATTGTAATGCATGTATGTATGTGAATGCAGACTATTGATCACACCTAATGTAATTGAGTATGAACGAATGATTCCATGCCATGAATCACCTCTTGTTGTATGCTTGTAAGAATATAAATTGTGATTGTGATTGTGGTTTGTTGAATGGAACGGGTGTCACGTTCCGACACACTAACTGGAATCGGTTGCCACGTACCGGCATAAACATTGGAACGGGTGTCACGTTCCGACACACAAGATGGGATCAATTGCCACGTACCGCCATAAACATTGGAACGGGTGTCACGTCCGGCACACTAACTTGGATCGGGTACCACGAACCGGTACACTAACAGTTTGGGTATGAGTTCCATGAGAGGACTATTGAATTGGGTTCCATGAGAGAACCATTGATTTGTTATATCTACTTGTTATTGAGTATGTGGAATCGTGCATTGCTCCTGAAATGATAATCGATGTATATATATATTCCGTGCATGTATGTGTTTACCTTGTTGTAATTCTGATATATGTTGTGCTTACTGGAATAGGCGCGTGATCCTACTAGTACACTGTGGTTGTGTACTGATACTGCACTTGCTTGTTCTTTGTTGAGTATAGGGCATCTTCAGGTGGCTATTGATAGACCTCAGCTAGGTGACTATTGAGTGTGACCGGATTCAAGGGTGAGCCAGTTCTTCTGGGCTTCCTTGAGTTCTCCTTTTGTTTAGTCCATTTCTTCGGACTTAGACTAGTGCTTTAGATAATTCTCCAGTTTAGTTTGGGTTGTACCCATTTCTTTAGACTATGGTTCCTTGTTAGAGTTTTGGTACAATGACTTTCAGCTTCTAGGGGTTGTTCTTCCGCATTAGTTTGGCTAGTTTATTTAAACCTTTGGACTTTATGAGAACTCTATATAATTTATGTATTTAAACCTGCTTCTGTATCTTTAAATGCTTTAGTTTTCATTAATTTGGTTAGTTGGGTTGTAGTAACGGTTCTCCCACCGGAGGGTTAATGTGGGTGTCAATCACGATGGTCTGGGTTGTGACAAAGTTGGTATCAGAGCCCTAGGTTTGTTGATATCATTGTACCAAATTTAGTCTAATAGAGTCTTGAGGAACAGTATGAAGACGTCCGTACTTTTCTTCGAGAGGCTATAGGACTTTAGGAAAAACTCTCTTCTTTCTACTCCTTCATGCTATGACTTGAATCCAATTGGTATCTGGGTGATACAAATTGGTATCTTTTCTCCTTCACTCTATGGTCTGAACTAGAGCAACAAAAGTGGTAACGCCATCACTAGCAAGAGAGGATGTGTATAGACTACCGACAGTTGAATAGGGTCACCATTCGGAACAAGTATCCACTGCCTCAGATAGATGATCTTTTGACCAGTAGGGTGTATCAGTTTTCCCTAAGATTGATCTAAGGTCTGCCTATCATCAGTTAAAGATTAGGCCTGAGGATATACCACAAACGACATTTAGGACCCGCTATGGGTACTATGAGTTTCTAGTTATTTCGTTTGGGTTGACAAATGCGCCTGCAGCTTTCATGGGTTTGATGAATGGTGTGTTCAAACCCTTTATTGATTCGTTTGTCATAGTCTTTATTGATGATATTTTGGTTTATTCAAAAAGTGAGGAAGAGCATGTCGACCATCTTCGTATTGTTTTGGGTATTCTTGGGAAACAAAAGTTGTATGCGAAATTTTCTAAGTGTGAATTTTGGTTGACTTCGGTTGCCTTTTGGGGGCATGTAGTTTCAAGGGAAGGGGTAATGGTAGATCCCCAAAAGATTGAAGCAATCAGGAATTGGGTCTGACATAGTTCTATGACTGAAAATAAGAGTTGTGTGGGACTCGCTAGCTACTATCGTCGCTTGTGAAGGGATTAAGGTCAGATTTGCAGATTCAAGTTTATAGGTGACAACACTCAAGAAGTTTTGGTAAGGGACAGCTAGATAATGAACAACATTACTTTGGAAAATGCATTTAGTATTGTTTTCACAACATGTATGGGTTGTTTAGATGAAATTAAGTTATGTCAATTGAGGTTAGAAGTTATACTACGATTTCATGGATTGCTTGTATATCAAGGAGGGTCAGGATACAACTGCTTCAATAACAACAATGCTTACTTGGTTAAGTTATTAAGTATGTTACAATTGTGGGGAACCTGGGCATATGAGGAGGAAATCACCAAGGTTGTGGAGGCCGGGGAAATGGTAATGCAGGTAGAGGAGCAGTGCAGCCAGGCAAGGAGGTTGCCCGTCAAGATGACAGGGCTCAGCTTTATACCTTTCCGGGCAAGACCGATGCTGAGGGTCTGATGCAGTGACCACAAGTACTATTATTGTTTGTGACCGGATGACTAATGTGTTGTTTGATCCGGGTTCTACTTATTCTTATGTGTCCGTGCGATTTGACTTAGAATTTGATATGATTTGTGATGTACTTGATGCCCCCATCCATGTTTCTACCCTAGTTGAAGAGTCAATCATAGTCACCCATGTATATCGTGTTGTCCTGTTGTGTTTATGGATTTTCAGATTTGGGTTGATTTGGTTATGCGGGATATGACTGACTTGATATAATTTTAGGCATGACTTGTTTGTCCCCCTATTATATCGGGCTTAATTGTAATACTTAGTCGGTAACTCTAGAGATCCCGGGTTGGGAAAGATTAGAGTGGGAAGGGGTGTACAAGCCTAAGCTAGCTAAGATCATATCTTTTGTGTGGGCTAGGAAAGTGGTGGGGCAGGGTTGTTTGGCTTATTTAGCTCATATTCGGGATGTTGAGGTTGAGTCTCCCTCTATTGAGTCTATTTCTTGTGGTGTCAGATTTAGAGAAGTGTTTCCTACTGATTTGTCTGGTATGACTCCGGATAGGGATATAGATTTCTGCATTGACTTGGAAACTGGCACTCGCCCCATCTCCATTCCTCCTTATCGCATTGCTCTGGCAGAATTGAAAGAGCTTAAAGCTCAAATCCAAGAGCTTCTTGATAAAGGTTTCATCTGTCCTAGTGCTTCCCCGTGGGGTGCTCCTGTCTTGTTTGTTAAGAAGGAGGGTAGTACGAGGACCAGTGACTTTATCTTAAGCCATAAATGAGTGGATTGATACTGAAATGACAAGCTTATGGATAGAGAAAGTCCTATTGAGTATACTTGGGTGAAGGCAATTGAAGATTTTAGTAAGAAAGTTCGTATAAAATTGGGTTAGTCCTTTGAATTTGATGGGTATACCTGAGTTTAAGGTGTCATGTCGATGAAAAGGTTGACTTCGTAGTAATAGCCAGGGCTAACTGAGCATAATGGTAATAAGAGTTCGTGGTGGATTGTGACGGGATGCAACTATATAATAAGATTGTTGGGTAAGCGAATTTTGTATAGTAATTACGACTTGCGAGTATCTAAGGTTGTGGTTTCCTAACATTTGGTGAGTAACATGGTTGTATGGAAGGTTTCAAAAGATGGTGGGACACCACTTGAATAGAATTTAAAAGAACCAGAATCTTAATGAAGAAAAATAGTGGGATGTAGTACAGCCTCTAGAGAGAGGCGAGGGCAATAATATTTTATTTGATTGCAAAGGCTAAAGAGGTATCTTTAGAGGGGTAGATAATTGGGTTCAGAGACACGTGATTTCCTTCATTTTGTTGTGGCTATGGTGATAGAGTCATGGATCCATCAGATTGGTTACAAACTATTGAAAAAGATATGAGAAAGGAGTGCATAGACATTAGCTCGAGCGTGATGATAAGTGCTTGTTTTGTTTTGAGATTAGTAGTGAGTGCGATTGAATTTTAGAGAAGGATATGGTAAGATCGATGGAGATGCGATCAATGATAAGCTAAGACCTAGGAATTCATAAAAATCTTCAAGGTACAAGCTAATGTTGATAGATAAGGGGATTGGGTTATACGGTTGAATTTACAATTTATATTTTTCATTGTAAGTCTACATTTGTGGTGATATATGTTGTCAAGCAATGATTTGGTAAAGTGAGAAATGATCAATTGTATCAGGTATTGAGCATTTGAAATGACTTACACCTGGGTTGAGTCGTAAAGTTCATTAATTTTGATTGTTAAAGTACCTAAGGAAAGTTTCATTTAAAAGTGTTGGGTTATAATAAGGTAAATGGTCGGAGTGTTTAGGATGGTTGTGAGTATGATTCTCTAGCTATGCTCACGTGTGTCTTCATTTTTGTGGGTGGATCCCTAGTGGTTAATCAGGGGTACCAATCCTGCGATGTTCTCTTGGTTGAGTGGGAAGATTGAGAAGATTTGGTTATTTTAAATGACATACTTGGTGTTGTCTTGGAGTTGTTAAAGTATTTTAGTGGTTCTACATGTACCACCTTGATTATGAGAATTTATAGAAGAGCTACCATGCGTATTTATGGTTGTTCGACAATGTTAATATTCATCTTGTCATCGAGGTCATGTATCGATTATGTGTGGTTGAACGTGGGGATCATTGGGTCCAATTCTACTATTCTTAAGGGTAATTTACAATCACAATTACTAAATCTAGAATTTTGATAGTGTTGTTGGAGGGTTTGTATGCTTGGACATATCCCTCGATGAGTATCTGATGTCTAAAGATCAAAATCTTATAACTTAAGCTCCTGAAAATTTATGTTGTGAGAAGGAGATGTTGATAAGAACTATGATTATTTGAGTATTATGAGTGTGTGTTGGTTGGTTCAGGTCCACCTCTAAATGTAGCGAATATTGATTTAGGATTTTATCATGGTTATGTGAGAAAGGATTAGTCCTGATGATTGTGTCAAGGTCCTTGATAACATGTGGCGGACGTGTGTACGATCAACTTTGGTGGTTATTGAGAATAGCTTTTGTTGTTAGTTAAGTGTACATACAATAATAATTATTGCTCGAGTATTGTGATGACTTCATTGAGGCATTGTATGGAAGGATGTGTAGGTATTCAATTGGTGGGTCCGAGGACAAAGGAGATAAGGTCCGTGAAAGTTCAATGGAAGCATCGTTCGGTTGAGGAAGTTACTTGGGAAACCGAGAAGAACATGCGAGACAAGTATCCCCAGTAATTCAACGTTTCAGATACTGCTCTACCCTTATTTTAGCCAGCCTTTCCTAGTTGATCACTCGAGGATGAGTGATGGGTAAATTGGTATCTATTATAACGACCTAATTCCGTCGTTAGCGAAAAGCCAATGGGGAAAGAAATGGGGCCAGAAAACTTTTTGGTAGTAACTTGAAATTTCCTAGCCTAGTCCAGATTTGGACGAAATCGGAGTTAGTGAGGTCTAGGGAAATTTAGTAACAAATGAGAGGTTTAATATTGAATGTGATTACAAGAGTGGATAGCTAAGACGTTAAGAAATCCGTACGACTTTACGGAATTGAATTCGGGTGAGTAGAACTCCTGAAACTGATCTTAGCATGAACGGGTATTTTCTGAGTGTCATGGGATGAAGGCGTGTTGTGAAATGAGGGTTTGAAATTCTTAAATTTGCTCACTGTTTCCGTGCAAGCCGCTAAGGCAGGATTTTTTCGCCAGGGCGAGGCCGTTGGGACGGGATGGGGGCCGCCATAGCGGGACAGTCGCGACTTAAGTAAGAAATAATCCTCAAAAATGTTATTTTTTGCAAGTTTCATTTTTGAGAGCTAGGAGACGACCCCAGGCGAGTTCTTGACAGTTTTCCATGAATTTGTACTAAAGGTAAGGATTTTACCCCCCTAATCCATTTTTCGATCCGTAGAACTTAGAATTTTGATCATACGTTGTTGGGGGAGGGTTTTGGAACTGTTTTGGATGGTGGGAAAAAGCCCTAGCTGCACCTTAGGATCATGGGTTTAGTCTAGGGTTATTGAGTTTGTTATAATCTGGTTAATTAGACCTTTGATTGTTGATCCTTGCGTATATTAATTTCTTGTAGACCTAGAACAAGCGGAAATAATCTGGAAAGGGAAGATTCAAGTGCCTTAGGGGATTCAAGTTAGGTGATGGTTGTGATTTCATGTTTTGCGTGATGTATGTTAGTAATTGCTTCATTGTAATGCATGTATATATGTGAATGAAGTCTATTGATCACACCTAATGTAATTGAGTATGAACGAATGATTGCATGCCATGAATCACCTCTTGTTGTATGATTGTGAGAATATAAAATGTGATTGTGATTGTGGTTTTTTGAATGGAGCGGGTGTCACGTTCCGACACACTAACTAGGATCGGTTGCCACGTACCGGCATAAACATTGGAATGGGTGTCACATTCCGACACACTAATTGGGATCGATTGCCATGTACCGGCATAAACATTGGAACGGGTGTCACGTCCGGCACACTAACTTGGATCGGGTACCACGAACCGGTACACTAACAGTTTGGGTATGGGTTCCATGAGAGGACCATTGAATTGGGTTCCATGAGAGAACCATTGATTTGTTATATCTACTTGTTATTGAGTATGTGGAATCGTGTATTGCTCCTGAAATGATCATCGATGTATATATATATTCTGTGCATGCATGTGTTTACCTTGTTGTAATTCTGATATATCTTGTGCTTACTGGAATAGCCGCGTGATCCTACCAGTACATTGTGGTTGTGTACTGATACTGTACTTGCTTATTCTTTGTTGAGTACAGGGCATCTTCAGGCGGCTATTGATAGACCTCAGCTAGGTGACTATTGAGCGTGACCGGATTCAAGGGTGAGCCAGTTCTTCCGGGATTCCTTGAGTTTTCCTATTGTTTAGTCCATTTCTTCGAACTTAGACTAGTTCTTTAGATAATTCTCTTGTTTAGTTTGGGTTGTACCCATTTCTTTAGACTATGGTTCCTTGTTAGAGTTTTGGTACAATGATTTTCAGGTTCTAGGGGTTGTTCTTCCGCATTAGTTTGGCTAGTTTATTGAAACCTTTGGACTTTATGGGAACTCTATATAATTTCTGCATTTAAACCTGCTTCTGTATCTTTAAATGCTTTAGTTTTCATTAATTTGGTTAGTTGGGTTGTAGTAATGGTTATCACACCGGAGGGTTAGTATGGGTGCCAATCACGACGGTCTGGGTCGTGACAGCCCCTCTCCCTCTTCTTCTCTCCTCACGGTGCTTTTCCAACCACCAGTGGACAACGACCGCTTTACCACCCAAACCAGTCGCCCCTCTCTTCCCCTTTATCTTTCCCTCCACCTCTCTTCTCTTCCATGTTGGCTGGTGAAGCGCCGCACCATGCAACCTCAACCCATCTCCTCTTCTTCTTTTTCTCACTGGTTCCGACTAGAAACTCCAACAAGACAGTCGCCATGAAGATCCATCAGGCTTCTACAACGCAAGCCAACCATCATACCTCCGCAGCGAGATCGACAACAACGAAACAAGAGCATCGTTGCTCCACGCTCCGACCAGCGAGACCCGTCGGTGCCTTAAGGTTTTTGGGGTTGTTGAAGACAGATCTTAACAAATCCATCCAGGTTCATTTTTTTATTTTTTTTATTTAGATTTTTATCTCATCTTTTAAACAAAATTCTTAAATTACCTATATTTTTTTGTTTAGTAGTTATGATTGAATTCTTACGCTTCATGAAATTCAATAATGGCCATGAAATCTCTCTTAAGGAAGCTTTCCTTATAATTTTGAGTTCCTAAACTTTTTCTTTTTTTCCCTTGTGTGTTCCTATTTTTGTTTGAATGTAATCTGCCCCTTTTGTAAATGGGTGTTAGTACACCCTTGAGTTTTTCTTTAAAAATACTAATTGAGTTGTGGTTCCTTGATTTAATTGTAGCAAGCTTTAATATGAGAATTTAATTTATTTGTTTAATGAATTGATCTATTATTATGAAAATCTGCATGATTCATGCTTCTTTCTATTTTTGTTCCCTTAATCGATTGGTACACCTTAATATTTACCTATCCTTGGTAAATGACATGATTCTTCTCCTTGATTGACTCTATTTTATTCTCCAGCATTTCTTTCTTTTAGTTAGTGTGGACATCTTTGACTTAATTGTTTTTAGTAAACTTTTACTAGTTATAGTAAGTAAATATACATACGTGACCTTCAAATATGGCAGTCTCTAAATCATGTCTTGGACTGAAGTCTTTGATTGTATTAACATGGCTCCTTCAAAATTAGAAGATTATTCATGATTCTTTTCTTCTATTTATTATGAAATATTCATCGATGGTAATCTCTAATTGGCTATTTTCCTTATTAAATTGCACTATTTTAATACCAATTGATTTATGGTAAAATTTATGCATTGATGTTCCCTGTTGCTTGTTTATTTTTGAAAAAACGTTGACTTAGTATCATATTTGATTAACCGGATTTCTTAAACTCACATGGTTATGATAATATCAATCAATTAAATACCAAGAATGTGGGTCTAATTGAGGAGAATAATCTTCTTTCCTTTTCTCTATTTTTGTACTTGTTGATGTGTCCTCTATATTTTACTATAAAAACAAGACTCCTTCCATTTTGTCCACACGCTTAAACAAGCACAACACTCTTATACACTCTCAAAAGCAATAATATGCTTACGTACTACCTTATAAGTTTTTGTTGTTCTTGTGGCTACACGAAGTTTGGACTTCTTACAACAAGTTTTGTGTGCCTTATTTGACTACTGCTTAATCGGTTAGTGATCTTTGCTAGAACTATAAATTATGGTATGTTCAAGGTAGTTACTTCATTATCTATTTTGTTATTTTCTCTTACTTTAGTGTCCTTATAAGCTTACTTTTTTTAAGAGTACCTTTACTACTTTATTATTTTATTTTAAGGTACTAAGAACAAACATACTCTCACCCCTTTGAATATTCTTTGAACGTACATTATATTGCAACGACGTTGCTTGGAATTCAATCATGGCAAGTGGAGAAGTCAATGTGACAAGCCGAGCTAAAGTGGAATTGTCACCCCAAAAGGGGCATCACGTAAATTTTGAAAAATGATGAAAACAGTTAGGCTATAGTTGACTTCTTGTATGAAGAGAACATATAGCTTAATAAAAATAAGGCAACTCGTTATTACCTCCTATTCTAATTTTATATGTCACCCTTTTAGAAGTGTTGAAAACATGACAATTTTTATTATTACGTTCACTTATCAACATACTTTCATATAATTTTAATATAAAAAATATACTTATATTTTGACTTCACACGACTTTTTAAATATCAAAATATATTATTTAGTACTCTTGAATAATTTTTCAAAAAATTACTTTTCGTCTTTTCTTAAGGCATTTAAGAGAATCGATCATAAAAAATGGAATAGAGGGAGTAACACCGTATTGGACCCATTTTATCCTTGTCAAATTATGATCTTTCTCTCTCTCGCAACTTTAACTTTATGTGTTGTTGATTTATTTAAATTTATATTTGCATGATATATATTTTTCTTTTGATTTGGAAGCAATCAGGTTAGTACTTCTGTCCTTTCTTCTCCTTATGGTTATTTTATTTTTGCTTAGCTTTTCCTTTTATTTCTCATTATCCACACACTTTAGCATTTTATTAGAAGCGATCAGGTCAACCTCTCCTTATTTATTTGTTAATATTTCAAGTATCTTATTTCTGTATTTGGTACTCAAAATTTTTGCTTTGCTTGATTGAATTCATAATTTTTTTTGTGGATTCATTGGCTCTGTTTGTGCCAATTTTTATAACTCACATAGATTTAATTTGCTTGTTTTTTTATATAAAAAAAAGTAAGTTTGTATGTCGAACTATCTTATTCACCCAGTCTTATAGTAATTAGATAATAATTGATACATGCTTAATTCATTCACCCGTCTTAAATATTATTTTAAATATTCTTTATCTTATAGTGACATTATTTGCCATGTTAAATCCCCACATAATTCACAAGATTCGACCAGGACCCACATTTGTGGACCTCGAAGGGTGCTTAACACCTTACTTTTAAGTTAACTTGAACCCTTACATGATCTATGGTTTCACAGACCCTTTTAATTAATTTTGTTTGTAATTAGGATAGAATGATTCCCTAACATGCTTTTAATTCGTTAGGTGGTAACTATTCCTTTTTATTAATCATAAAAGAGTTTTCACGTCATTGCATAACCCGTTTTGAGAAAAAATGGGGAGCAATAAAAGCCACCATTGTGAGTTTGGGTGAAGATAATGGTGCTAAAGAGACATTGCCACTATGCATAGAGAAGGTTCTAGAAGAGAATAAAGATGTGATGCATGAAGAGTTTACAAGGCACTTACCTCCTAGGCGCGAGGTAGACCATAATATCGAACTAGAGCGTGGAGTGAAGCCGCCCACATATTCTCTAAATCGCATGGATCCAACCGAGTTAGAGGATTTTAGGAAGAAGTTGAAGGAGTTGCTCGAAGTCGGTCACATCTGTCGACTAAAGCACCCTATGAAGTTTCGATCCTGTTTCAAAAGAACAAAGATGGGTTGTCACGCTTATGCATAGACTACCGGGTGGTCAACAAATTGACAATAAAGAACAAATACCCCATCCCGCTCATTGGCAACTTGTTCAAGAAACTTGGACATGCCACGTACTTCACCAAGGTGGACCTTCGAAGAGGCTACTACCAAGTTCACATAGAAAAAGGGGATGAGCCGAAGACGATATGTGTCACTAGCTAGATATGGAGCTCTTGAGTGGTTGGTGATGCCCTTCAGATTGACCAACACACATGCTACCTTTTGAACACCGATGAACAAGATCTTTCATCCATACTTAGATCAGCTCGTAGTGGTGTACCTAGATGACATAGTCATCTAAAGCAATGTCTTGGAGGAACATGTCGATAACTTGAAAAAGGTTTTCCAAGTCCTATGAGAGAACAAGCTTTATATCAAGCGGGAGAAATGTTAGTTTGCCCAGTATGAAGTACACTTCTTGGGGAATTTCATTAGCCAAGATTTGTTGTGGATGGATGAGGCCAAGGTACGGGCTGCCAAATTCATGGTTAATACTGATAGTATGGCCACTAGCTATTTCCAGTCACAGAAGAAACTCACATCAAAGCAAGCAAGGTGGCAGGATTTCTTAGCCGAATTTGATTATGAGTTAGTGTACAAACCAGGCAAGGGCAAAATGTTGTGGTCGATACTTTGAGTAGAAAATCTGAGCCTGCTGCCATCACCACAGACTTCTGCGACATTCAAGACGTTATTAAGAATTGTATGCAATATGATTCGGAAGCAAAATGACTTATGGAGGTAGCCGCTCAAGGCAAATAAGACACTTATAGATGGAATAAGGACTATTACTCACCGCCAGATGAAGGGTCTATGTGCCCAAGTTTGGAACTATTAGGCGGCAGATCATGAAGTAAAGCCATGACATGTCGTGGGCTGGACACCCGGGGCAACGTCACATAAGGGCATTGATTGAGTCAATCTACTATTGGTCGTGCATGCGAGAAGACATAGAGTGCTATGTGTGGACTTATCTTGTATGCCAATAAGATAAGGTAGAGTAACAACAACCTAAAATAGTATTAGAATTGCTACCCAGAGTAGAGTGCCTATGGGAGAGTATGACTATTGACTTTATAGCCTACTTACCAAAGTCTGACATATATAGGACGATCATGGTCGTGGTGGAAAGGTTTTTGAAGTATGTTAGCTTCATGCCCGCCAAAGCATGTTGCATTGCTAAAGAGGCATATCATCCGCGATCGAGACCCGTATTTACAGGAAACTTTTGAAGAGAGTTGTTTGATATGCTCAGCACACAGTTGCATTTCTCCACTAGTTCCGCAGACGGATGGACAGACAGAAAGGGTCAATGCCTTATTAGAGTGTTGCCTAAGACACTTTAGGATCATTTCCAAGGTGGGAAAAATCTCATATAAGTTAGAGTTACCACCTTATCTTAAGATCATCTCGTCTTTCATGCCAGTGGATCAAACCATACCATGAAGACAAGTATGTCCCCAACCGAAGTTAGTCAAGTAGGGAACTAATTACCATAACTACCTTGAATTATCGGGAAATTGAGTCTATTATTGACTACCAAGCAAGGTTGTAAAAAGGGAAACAAGCCACTATCATGTTCATCATCCACTAGAAGGGACAATCACCGGAAGAAAACACATGGGAACGATACAAAGACTTTTGGGAATTCAAAGACAAAATTCGAGAGTTCATGCAACAACAATGCCATGTGGTCGTCGCAACATAAGTTGGTAGAGAGTGTGATGACCTACCACGTCATCACTCCATTTAGGCACCACGTGGCATAATGTTGTCCATGTGGAAAACTTACATTGGAAGAACACTAGTCCTTAGTGGAATATTCTAGAAATACATGGAGAATTTCTTGGATGACCTTAGAATCCCATGGATTTGCATGGAAGGTTCTTAGAATCTTCTAGTTGTGTAGAATATTCTAGAAAGATGACTTATTGGTAAATAAGTAGGGAATTGTATGGAGACTATTATTTTTAGAAGGCTTCTTCTTTTTAAAAAGCTTGACCGAATCACCTATAATATTATCAAATTTACTATTATTTTAGTGGTTTGTAGTACAACCTATGTATTTCAAAGCAAAGAAAACACCATTAATCATGAATTCTGAATTAAACAGAATTACACCTTCATTTGAGAAATAAGCAAACTTTTCTTGGCCATTCAAATTGGAAATGTTGACTTTTTTAGTGAGGGGGGAAGTTAAATTTTTTTAGGTTCTCTGCATAGTTATGCATAGTTATGCATCAACTAATATGAGATCAGTTTCCTAATAGCAAACACCTAAATCTTGCATAAGTTCATTTCTAGCACTTTCTAGTATTTGCCCATGATTGATAGTGCCTCTAAGTCCTGCATAGCCAAGTAGCTAAATTAAGTAGATTTAACTCAATGTTCTTCCGTTTTAATTTAATCTAGTTTTATATGCTTATAGATCATGTGCCCTTATAAGGATCGGATGAGAACCGGGTACAATGCTAGACATTTCAAAGTCATGACTCATAATGCTCTCCACATACTTTGGGAGATGCCCCATACCAAGCATACTTAACTCTAGGGTTCCCTCTAACTCTCATTATGTTCTCCAAATTCTCTTGAAAAACCTTAAACCATGCCTTTTCCATCGGTGTATGAGAACCGGTCCAATGGAAAAGGCACGGGTTAAGGTTTTCAAGAGAATTTGGAGAACGTGACGAGAGCTAGATGGAACCCTGAGTTGTTGAGCATGCTTGGTACGGGGCATTAGTGTATGGGAACTGGTCCAATGGAAAAGGCACGGGTTAAGGTTTTCAAGAGAATTTGGAGAACGTGACGCTAGATGGAACCCTGAGTTGTTGAGCATGCTTGGTACGGGGTATCAGCCAAGAATGTGGAGAATATTATGCATCTTGGGTTTGAAATCCCTAGGATTGTAGTCGTTCTCATCTGTATAAGATCATATCTATAAGCCATATAAAACTAGATTAAATTAAAAATGGAGAACATTGACAGGAAGTATACCATAGCCAGATATAAACTTTATCTTCTACTCTAGATATCTAGATGTTTCTAGAATATCTAGATATTTAATCCCCAAGTATCAACAATCACCCTTGACAGATGAACCCCTTCTTCAAGTTTCCCCCAACTTGAAGAATAGACTAAGCTAAGAAACGGAAGATTACAACTCTATAATCAACTGAAAAAATAAACTTGAATCAAAACTAGAAAAATTAATCCTAAAGATCAGGTTATTCAATCTAGTTCTTCGTATCGGCAACACTCAAAATCTTCAAGCAAAACTCTCTCAAAACGAACTCTCTCTTACTTGATTGTGTTCTGCTTGTATCTCTCTATGTCAGTGTGCAAAAATCATTGTAGAAAACCCTACCCTATTCATAGGCACAGAACCTTTCCTACTTTAGGTTGAAATTGGTGATCTTTTACTACTTCCCTTTCCTTGTAGCCTTAAACTAACTCCACATCTTGTACTTCATTCACCGCCTTGAACTTCTTTCTCCGCACTAAAACTTCTTCTACTAATCCCACTTGGACTCTGTCTAAGAAGAACATGTTGGTGGAACTAGTTTATTACATTTGTTCTCCTATTTGCCACACATCAAAATCCTCCTCGATCCAACACCTTTCTTCTATTACGAAAGAGGTCTCTAAAATATCAATCAATCATTCTATAAAACGACTTACCATTTTCTGTTGCATCTCGATGGAGAGATCAAGATTGAATGTTGACATCTTGACCTTTAATGAAACTCTTAATGCTATTACTAATTAAACTAGTGCTAATATGTCAAGTGATGAAAGTTCTACCGAAAGAAGCTAAGAGATGGTAGTATCCAAGAACTTGGACATAGTGATTCTGCATTAGTTGAAGCCATTGTTGAATACCTCTCTAATCTAGATTCTACCATCACTTATTGTCATAGAACTTCAGTTTCTTTGCATATTAACAGGAGTTGAATTAGTAGTATCATTAAGAGTTCCATTGAAGGTCAAGTTGTCAACATTAGATTGATTGTTTGATAGAATGATTGGTTGATACGACCTATTTTTCAATGTACACGTGCAAATACAACTTTGCAAATGAAATTTGCTGCCTCTTTCTAGTAAAAAAGCTACAGCACACTGAAAATACACGTATGTAAAAGAAAAGTAATAAACACAACCTGTATTGACCACTTAAAAAATACGGACAATTATTTAAACTAGCGTATGTTACAAACGCTTGAGATTTCTTTGGAAATTCTTGTTTTGACTTTTTCTGGATCTACACCAAATCAACAATCACCGTGCTAGAAGTCTCTCCATTGTAGACAAGGTTTTTCCATCACTCTCTTTTAATGACAATTTTTTTCCACTTACATCACTCCCCACGTACTTGGCGGTTCTCCAATTATATGCTCCGATGAATTGAGATTTTGAAAAATGAAAAAAATAAAACTTGAAGGAATTTCACTTTCTGGTGTTAAAATCACCATAACAAGTTCTTCCGGATGGTTTTTTGTATCGAATTCAGGAGAGGAAGTTGTTCGAAAAGGCATTAGACCAAAATGAAACATATTCCAAGAGAGATTTCTCTAATTTGTGGAGTTGAATGAATACGTGCTATAGATGATCTACCTTTTAAAGGTTTTATTAATGTCAAGACCCCAATACTCAAAGCCTGATTAATGGGAAAAAATACCCTAGTTGAAATCCTTGAGAATTACGAGGAGTTGGAGAAGTTGACCCTTTTTCATTGTACCTACATGTCGATCGATGTGAGCATTCGTCACTAGAAACACAAGTTATTAAATATTTCTCAAATGCATGAACGAAAATTTTGCCTAATTTCTGAAAGCCTAGATATCTATGAACACCAATCTACCTAGGCTTTCATAAATTAGGCAAAAATTTTGTTCACACATATGAGAAATCTCTAGTAACTTGAGATTCGATGAATGCTCACATTAATCGACATATAGAAACAACGGTGAAGGGTCAGTTTCTCCAACAATTCACAATTACTAAGGATTTCGATTAGGGTATTCTCGACCAATAAGAAATTAACCTTTGAGTTTTAGGGTCATAATATTGACACAGCCTTTAAACATATGAACTATCTTTTAGCACATATTAGTTTAACTCCACAAATTAAATAAATTTTTCTTGAAATATGTTTCCTTTCGCTATAACTCTCTTCCTAACAACTTGCTCTCCTGAATTTGATATTAAAAACCATATGGACAAACTCGTTATAGTGGTTCTATCACAAGAAAGTGAAATCCTTCAAAAAAGAATCATTTTTCAAAAACTCAATCCACCGGAGCATGTAATCGAAGCACACCCAAGTTCGTGGAATGATGCAAGTGAAAAAATTTGACATTAAAAGAGAGTGATGAAAGAACATTGTCTACAATGGAGAAACTTATAACACAAAGATTGTTGATTTGGTGTAAATCCAAATAAAGTTGAGACAAGGATTTCCAAAGGAATCTTCAGCATTTGGGATATTGAGATTATTGAGTGTAAAGCTTCATCTGAAAGATTGATAATCAAGTCTAGAGCTTCACTTTCTCCGTTAGTGACAATATCGTTAAGTTTTACATGAAATTTTAGGTTTAGCGAACATAAAAATCATATTTGTATGTTATAGTTATAGTTTGTATAATTGCGCTCCATAGCAAACTTTATGTTTGCTATGGCTATTAATATGTATATTTCGGTATACATATACATGAAAAATATGTATTTGGGTCTATTTGTATATTTTGGTATACAAATGGGTCCTGCATTTGTATATTTCAGTATACAAATGGGTCCTGCATTTGTATATTTCGGTATACAAATGGGTCTTGCATTTGTATATTTCAGTGTACAAATGGGTCCTGCATTTGTATATTTCGGTATATAAATGGGTCCTGCATTTGTATATTTCAGTTAACAAATGGGTCCTGCATTTGTATATTTCGGTCTATTTGTATATTTTGGTATACAAATGGGTCCTATATTTGTATATTTCGGTATATAAATGGGTCATGCATTTGTATATTTCGGTATATAAATGGGTCATGCATTTGTATATTTCGATATACAAATGGGTCCTGCATCTGTATATTTCGGTATACAAATGGGTCCTGCATTTGTATATTTCGATATACAAATGGGTCCTGCATCTGTATATTTTGGTATACAAATGGGTCCTGCATTTGTATATTTCGGTCTATTTTTATATTTCAGTATACAAATGGGATGACAAAAAATATGGAATGTTTGCTAAGAATTACAAATAAAAGAAACTATGGCTATATCATTTAATTTGAATTAATAGGTTGTTATTTCATACAATTTTCCCTTTCTTTTTTGCATTCTGAGAGAATGTTGGGCTTTGATAGCTCGAGTAGGTTGCACAGGTAAATATGGGTCAATTATTATTGAATTTTTTTGTTAGCTCTTTAAATTTACGCTTTCCCCTCAAACGAATTTGTTTTAAATTTTTGCTCCTCGTATTTTTTATACACTAGTTCCGGCACGTTTATTCCAAAATATTTCATGTCAATTTTGTATTGCAAATGACATATTTTATCCTCTTCAAATCTATTGGTATTTACCAAAAAATTACCATCATTTTTGCGTTAGAAAGTGCATATATCTTCCTAATAAAAATAATACATCCTTAATTATAAAATTGATTAAAAGTGCATAAAGTAAAACAACTAACTATTGTACAAATGCAATATTCAAATGAGGATACAAAAATACCACATGCTAGGGGCTAATGTTTACAAAGCAACAAACTATTGTAAATTCTCAATAATAATAACGACAAAACAATAGAAAGTTGTACAATAACATCAAACAAGAAACATAAACACTAAACAAAACAAATAAAAAGGGATAAGAGAAGAGAGCATAGAGATTTTCTCTCTTCTTTTTTTCCAACTGTTTTAAGTGTGTATAATATTGTGTCAAATGTCACTATTTATAGGATAGGATTGAGGAACACAAAGAGTTGTCATGAATATGCATTAATCCCTTTGAGATCATGGATGAGTATGAGAGGTGTATTAAAAATCATGATAAATATAATTAGTGGGTGCTACATATATTCACATAATGGAGAGTTAGTGGTAATAAATTTATGTAACACACTTCATATTAATACAAATATTTATACTATATATAAAAGAATATAATATTGGTTTGTATGGTTTTTTTCTTTTTGTGAAGGGCAAACATAACCATTCATATTTTCAATTGGAAGATGAACAAAAAAAAAATCGATGAATTACTCCAACATGAAATTAATACAAAGAATACATATTCAAGAGCCTTTATGGTGGTTGATTCATGTACTAATATAATGATTTATAACTTTATATTTAATTCATTAAATAATTTATAACATTTAAATTTAATGTAGGGGTAAGCCCGTAATCTAACTTTTGCCTAAAATTCATCCCACTTTTAGTATAACTAGTTTTCGAACACCTGCGTTACACGTGTATACCGTGCTAATTAGTATAAATACTTCTAAAATATAAGTGTACGATGTGTAAAATACAAGCTCGAATCAATGAACAATGAGCATATTCAACTGATATTATGATCATTGCAACACACATCATACAAAAATATTGTTATCAAGTGAATTTGAAAACTAATACTATAACGACTTCAATTATACAATTCTTATAATATATTAAGTATTCAACTTGTTAAAGTTTTTTTTTAATATGTTACAACACATAATTTAAATGTCTACATTATAGTTATAAAATATTTAATGCCTTAAAGTTTCCGCCTTCTTTTTAAGGAATAATACCCTCCACTTTTTTACAAAGTGCATACATATCGAGAACTTGTTGTCGAAGGAGAGTGGTGTATTGTAATAGTTGTAGAGAAATTCAATCAACATATGTCTTCCTTAGGATGGCTACTAGATCATTATCTATTTCATAGTCTACTCTTTTATTTGCTATAAAATAATCATTGTTTAAATATTTAATTGACATATATAAATAATAATTACATGTATATGTACCCTTTGTCTTCTTTGGCTCATTCAAAATTATTAATTCTGCCATCTGTAAATTTTGACAAAAGAAATTTTTGTCAAGTTATATACATATAGTTGAATTATGAAATACAACACAATCTGTGAGATATTAACAGTATGGTAGAAAAAAGAAAACAATATAAACCAAAAATTATATGGTGCAAAAAATAAATGCATATAAAAAAGAAGAAGATAACTTTGAATTTATATATATACTTATACTTATGGACCAACCTGAAAAAACAAATGAATTGCATATAAGAAAATTTGAAATCATCATATATTACTAAAATAAAACCAATAGAGCTACATAAGAATAAAGATAAAAGAAATAGGATAAATGAGAGGATTTAAGCTTTTAAGTAACAAAACAAAATGAAAGAAGAAGAGGATCCATTTATATAAGATGTTTAATGACTAAAACTTAATATAAAATTATTATTGATGGTGTTGGATTAATAAAGGAAAATAGAGGGTCAAAAACAGTTTTAACGCCATAAGTTTTGACTGTGTACAATTTTTAAAAGGTTGTCAATGATATTATTAGTAGTCAATATAAAATTAAATAAGACAACCAAAAACATTGTGAGTGTATCTTTAAGTTTTGAAGAGGCGGTAAAAGAGAGGAAATTATTAACATTATTTAGCTTAACTTTAAATAAGGCAACAACGTGTGGAATTTTTATTAGGAATTTGAAGATGTTGGAAAAGGTATTATTAGCATTTACATAATAAGGTACTTATTTAACATATTTCAGTATAGCATTTTATAAGGCAAACGTGGAGCATTATAATTAGCTATATTGTAATGTGTACTAATTATTAGTATCTGTTAAACTTCTTATTTACTCACATCTGTAGTGAATGAGAATTACTAAAATAGGGATTCAATTGATTTTTAAATGTAAATATAGTCACCTAAATGTGTGCTACGAGAAAATAAATTACAACTATTTAATTTTAAAATGTAATACCAACTTAACCTCAATCAATTCATCTTACTATTTTCTTCATTTAAAAATAAGGGTGAAGCCATAACATTATAATATTAGATCGATCCTATGCATAACTTTAAAGCAATGAACCAAACCTTGCATGTATAATTTATTAAAAAAAACCACGAAAATGTTGAATCAAATGAATTTGGTTCATGTAAATATAAGGTAATCAAACTTAGTCATTGTAGGACAATGTAGAAGTCATACTTGATATTTCTAACTCTATGAATTCATCTTGCTCCAAATCTGTGTTTCTAAATAAAGTGAAGATGTCAAACTTGTTATACGCTTTATTGTTACTCTCAGATCATAAATTAATTTAGTTGGTTTATAAATAAAAAAAATCATACCAGCTTCAAAAATTAAATGCAAAGAATATCGTTATTAATTTTAAAAGCAAAACAATCATTTAGATGAATAAAATAAAATAGTTCAAAGTATTAGACAATTTTTTTTTAAAATGTTCAATTAGTATGCATTAAGTTAAAAAGGTTTATTTTAATTCACCGAATAATTTCATAGCATTGAAAGAGATTACGTAGTTGTTTGTACCTTGAACTCCATCCTAAAATTTTCTGTTTTTATCTCTTTTTTCTTCATCTCAATTCATGAATATAGACACCTCAACTATTAATTAGTTTAAGCAAAAGCAAAATAAAATTAAAAAACAAAATCATCTCTTGTGTCCATTTGTATTTCCTAAACATTGTAATTGTGAACATAATAAGTATGATTAATAGTAATTAGTTGAGAATACCAAAATTACTCCAAGCCAAATAACACCGGATACATTGCAAGGCAATATGCATAGTGATTTTACATTTCTACACATAATAGTAACAAGAAATTCCAGAAAGAGACAATCATACATAAAGAATTATAATTGAAACAATCCTTTCTAATTTGAAAAAAATCTATAAATGATAAAAATCTTACAAACAAACAATAGAAGATGGAAAAAGAAGGAATTTACCATAGGTGTACGTAGAAATGCTAGTGGAAGAATTCAAGATAACAAACTTGTATTTGGTAGTGGTATATATTGATTTGGCTACAACTCTTCATATTCTTTAATTTAAGATTAGAAGAGGGAAATCTTGATTCATGTACTTATTTAAAATTCTAGAAATCTTAATTGACTCTTGTTCTTCAAATTCCCTTTCTAATAAATAACTTACAATTTAAAAATAATCAAAATAATTTTATTTAATTAATTAGATGTTTAATTTAGTCTAGATAAAAAGGGGGGAAATCTTGATTGATGTACTTATTTAAAATTCTAGAAATCCTAATTGACTCTTGTTCTTACACATTCCCTTTCTAATAAATAACTTACAATTTAAAAAATAATTAAAATAATATTATTAAATTAATTAGATATTTAATTTAGTCTAGGGTTAAAATGGTAATCCAACTTTTCATCTTTAGAGATTTCCACTTATAATAATATATATGATATGATGATATATGATATGACAATCATCTGAACGGTGGATCTGGAAATCCTGTCCTTGCCTTAGTATGTGATGTTTTAACAGGAGCATTTTTAGAAGTACTATGATGTTGTAATACTGTATTTGAAAACTATCCTTGTAAATGCGATGGATAACCCTTTATCGCATATAGTGCATAATTTGATAGGGATGGCAGTTCGCAAAGATAAATTCTGAGACGAGGCAAACAAGGTTAGTATGAGAATATAATGTAACGACCTGTTTTCGTCGTTATGAAAAATCCAATTGGGAAGGAATTTGGGCCAGAAAACTTCTGAGTAGTAATTTGGAAATTTCTAGCCTATGCCACACTTGGACAAAATCTGAGTCAGGTGAGGTCTAGAGAAATCTGGTAATGAATCGGGGATCTAATTATGAATTTGATCACATGAGTGTATATCCAAGACGTTAAGGAGCTTTTACGGCTTTACGGAATCGAATTCGGGCGAATAGAACTCCCAAAACTGATCTTGGCGTGAAAGGGTAGTTTTAGAATATCCCGGGTTTAAGGTGTGTTGTGAAATGGGAGCTTGGAACTCAAAATTCGAGCTTCTGTTTTCGTGCAAGTCTCCGGGGCGGGATTAATCCCACCAGGGTGAGGCCGTTGTGGCGGGATGGGGTGCGCCGTGGCGGGTCAGTCACGAATTAAGTCGGAGAAAAACCCCAATTTTGTTATATTCTGAAAAGCTTCATTCTTAAGAGCTAAGGGACAACCCAGGGTGATTCTTGACAGTTTTACATGATTTCTAGCGCTAAAGGTAAGTTAATTACTCCCCTAATCCGTATTTCGATTCCTAGAACTCAAAATCTTGGGTAATTATCATTGGGAGAGGGTTTTGGCCTGAAATTGATGGTGGGAAAAAGCCCTAGTTGAACATTAGGATCATGATTTTGGTCTTGGGTTAATAATTTTGTTATAATTCGGGTAAATTAGACCTTGTTTATTGATCCTTGCGTAAATTACTTGTTTATAGACCAAGAACAAACTGAAAGACTTCGGAAAGGGAAGGCTCAAGTATCTTAGGAGTATTCAGGCTTGGTTTTGAGGTAGGTGATGGTTTGATTTCATGTTGTGTGATATATGCCAGATAATTGCTTCATTGTAATGTTTGCATGTATGTGAATAGGGAATTTCGAATCAAATCTAATGAAACGATTATGTGTGAACAATACATGCCATGAACTGTTACTTGATTGTATGATTATGGGTATGGTTCATTATTGCATCGGTTGTCACATTACGACACATATATTGGACCGGGTTTCACATTCTGACACACATATATTGGACCGGGTGTCATGTTTCGATACACTAATAGTTTGGGTTTGGGTTCCATGAGAGAACCACTTGTGAATTGTACGTTCTTGTATACCTGCCATTGATGTTGGGGAATTGTATGGTGCTCCTAAAACGATAACTGATCTATGTATTTTGTATATGTGTGATTAATGTGTTGTAATTGCTTGTGTATATTATGCTTATGGGAGTAACCGTGTGATCCTAACAGTACATCATGGTTTATGTACTGATACTGCATTTGTTATTTCTTTGTTGAGTACAGGCCATCTTCAGGCGGCTACTGACAGACCTCAGTTATGAGATTATTGATCGCGACCGAATTCAAGGGTGAGCCAGTTCTTTCAGGCTGCCATGGATCCTTCTTTTGTTTAGTCCACTCTTTTCGGACTCAGACTATCTATTTAGGCTGTTAGGTTTAGCTTTCGGGGTTGCACCCCTTTTTGTTAGACTTGTTAGTTAATTAGAGTTTTGGTACAATGACTTTCAGTTCTAGGGGTTGAATTTCCGCAATAGTTGTTTTGTTAGACCTTCGGAGTTTATGGGAAATCCATATTTTATTTAGTCATTTAAACCTGCTTTCGTATCTTTAAATTCTTAGTTTTTGTTAAATTGCTTAGTTGGGTGTTAGTAATAGTTCTCCCACCGGAGGATTAGTGAGGGTGCCAATCACGGCATTCTGGGTTGTGACAAAGTTGGTATCAGAGCCCTAGGTTCGTTGATCTCATTGTACCAAAATGAGTCTAGTAGAGTCTTGCAAAACGGTACAGAGACGTATGTACTTTTCTTCGAGAGGCTACATGACTTTGGGAAATCTCTCTATCTTCTTCTCATTTGGTGTTATGACTTGATTCCAATTGGTATTTGGTGATCCAAATTGGTATCTAATCTCTTTCATCCTTCCGTCACCTATTGGGTCCTGTAATGACTGGTACTGAGCATGAGATGCTGAAAATGTTTCTGAAGTCAGAAGACTTTGCCAAGGTGACAACATTCAAGATGTTTTGAAAGAGACGGCTAGATAATGAACACCATTACTTTGGAAAATTCATTTATTATTGTTGTCATAACATGTATGGGTTGCTTAGTAAATGATGAAATTATGTTGCGACAATTGAGGTTAGAATCTCTACTACGATTTCCTATATTGAGTGTATATCAAAGAGGGTCATGATACGACTACTACAATAGCAGCAATGCTTACTTGGTTAAGTTATTAAGTGTGTTACAATTGTGGAGAACCTGGACATATGAGGAGAGATTGTCCCAATCCGCGCATGACTGACCTCGTGCAGCAGCAGACCAGAGCAGTGGTACCAGCGAGCAGTGGTACCAGCGAGCAGCGGTAGTAATGGCAGAGGACGTCCACAAGGTGGGCGAGGAGGAAATCAGCAAGGTCGTGGAGGCCGGGGAAATGGTAATACAGGTAGGGGAGCAGTGCTGCCAGGCAAGGAGGTTGCCCATCGAGATGACATGGCTCAGTTATATCCTTTCTGGGCAAGACCGAGGCTGAGGCGTCCGATGCAGTGATCAAAGGTACTATTCTTGTCTGTGACCAGATGGCTACTGTTTTGTTTGATCCGGGTTCTACTTATTCATGTGTCAGTTCAGTTTGCCTTGGGATTTGATGCGGTATGTGATGTGCTTGATTCCCCCAACCATATATCTACCCTAGTTGGAGAGTCTGTCATAGTCACCCATGTGTATCGTGCTTGACCTGTTTTGTTTATGGATTTTCATCCTTGGGTTGACCTGGTTATTCTGCATATGACTGAATTTGATATAAACTTAGGCATGACTTGGTAGTCCCCCTATTATGCTCTGCTTAATTGTAATGCTAATTCTGTGTCTTTAGAGATCCTGGGTAGGGAAAGGTTAAAGTGGGAAGGGGTGTACAAGCCTAAGCAAGCTAGAAGGATATGTGTTTCCCGAGTGGATGACTTGATTTAGAAGATGTTGACAGAATCTCATGGTTTGCGGTATTCCATTCATCTGGGTGTGACCATGATGTACCGAGATTTGAAACGGCTTCATTGGTGGACTGGCATGAAGAAAGACATAGTTGAGTTTGTGGTAAGTGCCAAAACTGACAACAAGTAAAGTATGAGCACCAAAGGCCAGCGGGTTTGCTTCAGCGAATGCCAATTCTGGAATGGAAGTGGGAGAGGATAGCTATGGATTACGTAGTTGGTCTTCCAAGACCTTGGAAAAGTTTGATTCCATTTTGGTGGTGGTTGACAGACTGACTAAGTCAGCCTATTTTATTCCAGTCAGAGTAGACTCTAATGCTCAACAGTTGGCTAAGGTTTATGTGAAAGAGATAGTGAGGCTGCATGGGGTGCCGCTTTCTATCATCTCAAACCGTGGTACGCAGTTCACATCCAAGTTTTGGGGAAAATTACATGAGGAGTTGGGCACCCAACTCACTTTTAGTACAACTTTCCATCCACAGACGGACGGGCAGTCATAGAGAACTATTCAAGTGTTAGAGGACATGTTGAGGGCATATGTGATTGACTTTGGAGGGCATTGGGATTAGTTCCTACCGTTGTGTTAGTTCTCCTATAATAACAGTTACCACTCCAGCATTGACATGGCACCATTCGAGGCACTTTATGGGAGGGGATGTAGATCACCCATAGGGTGGTTTGAGGCTGGAGATGTGAAACCTTTGGGGGTTGATTTGGTGAAAGATGCTCAGCATAAGGTGAGAATATCCAAGCTAAGCTTCTAGCATCCCAGAGTCGACAGAAAAACTATACGGACCGTAAGGTAAGGGACATGATCTTTCAGGCTGGTGAGAAAGTTCTTCCGAATGTGTCACCCATAAAGGGGTGATAAGATTCAGCAAGAAGGGAAAGCTTAGTCCTCGATACATCGGGCCATTTGAGATTCTTGACTGTGTAGGGCTAGTGGCTTATAGGTTGGCCTTACCGCCTAGCCTATCTGGAGTCCATCCTGTGTTCCATGTGTCCATGTTGAAGAATTATCATGGGGACGTAGATTACATTATAAAGTGGGACTCAATATTGTTAGAAAAAGACCTTCAGTATGAGGAGGAACCAGTGGAAATTCTAGATCGCGATGTCCGAAAGCGGAGGACCAAGGAGATAAACTCTCTGATAGTTCAATGGAAGTATCATCCGGTTGAGGAAGCTACTTGGGAAACCGAGAAGGACATGCGAGACAAGTATCCCTAGTTATTCGACGACTCAGGTAACACTCTACCCTTGCATTAGCCCTTTTCACCTAGTTTGTCACTCGGAGACGAGTTATGGGTAAATTGGTATCTATTGTAAAGACTTGTTCCCGTCGTTATGGAAAAGCCAATTGGGAAGGAATTTGGGCCAGAAAACTTCTTAGTAACTTGGAAATTTCTAGCCTAGGCCAAACTTGAACGAAATCTGAGCTAGGTGAGGTCTAGAGAAATCTGGTAATGAATGTGGGATCTAATTATGAATTTGATCACATGAGTGGATAGCCAAGACGTTAAGGAGCCTGTATGGCTTTACGTAATCGAATTCAGGCGAGTGAAACTCCTGAAACATATCTTGGAGTGAAAGGGTAGTTTTAGACTGTCCCGAATTGAAAGTGTGTTGTGAAATGGGAGCTTGGAACTCAAAATCCTAGCTTCTGTTTCCGTGCAAGTCGTCGGGGCGGAATTAATCCCGCCGGGTCGGGGTCGCTGTTGCTGGATGGGGTCTACCGTGGTGGGTCAGTCGCGAATTAAGTCGGGAAAAACCCCAATTTCGTTATTTTCTAAAAAAAAACTTCATTCTTAAGAGCTAAGGGACGACCCAGGGTGATTCTTGACAGTTTTACACGATTTCTAGCGCTAAAGGTAAGTTAATTACTCCCCTAATCCGTATTTCAATTCCTAAAACTTAGAATCTTGGGTAATTATCGTTGGGGGAGGGTTTTGGCCTGAAGTTGATGGTGGGAAAAGCCCTAACTGAACATTAAGATCATGGATTTGGTCTTGGGTTAATAAGTTTATTATAATCCAGGTAAATTAGACCTTGTTTATTGATCCTTGCGTAAATTACTTGTTTATAGACCAAGAACAAGCTGAAAGACTTCGGAAAGGAAAGGCTCAAGTGTCTTAGGAGTATTCAGGCTTGGTTTCGAGGTAGGTGATGGTTTGAATTCCTGTTGTGTGATATATGCCAGATAATTGCTTCGTTGTAATGCGTGCATGTATGTGAATAGGGAATTGTGAATCAAATCTAATGAAACGATTAAGTGTGAACAATACATGCCATGAACTGTTACTTGATTGTATGATTATGGGTATGGTTCATTATGGATGTGATTGTGACTGTGGTTGTGCTGACTGGATCGGATGTCACGTTCTGACACATATATTGGATAGGATGTCACGTTCCGACACATATATTGGATCGGGTGTCGCGTTTCGACACACATATATTGGATCGGGTGTCACGCTCCGACACACTAACCGTTTGGGTGTGGGTTTCATGAGAGAACCACTTGTGAGTTGTACGTTCTTGTATACATGTCATTGATATTGGGGAATTGTATGTTGCTCCTAAAACGATAACTGATCTACGTATTCTGTATATGTGTGCTTATTGTGTTGTAATTGCTTGTGTATATTGTGCTTATGGGAGTAGCCGTGTGATCCTATGTCACGACCCAGGGGTGCACCCTAGATGTAACATGGTGTACTTTGACCCTGAAGGGGTCTCATACAAGCCCTTAGCA
This sequence comes from Solanum etuberosum, assembly GCA_029582245.1. Taxonomy (NCBI): domain Eukaryota; kingdom Viridiplantae; phylum Streptophyta; class Magnoliopsida; order Solanales; family Solanaceae; genus Solanum; species Solanum etuberosum. Next base: position 236,186 of record JAJONR010000224.1, on the reverse strand, counting down.
TATCACAACATAAGATAATAGAAAAGCCCGGAAATTTTAAAACTTTTTTTCCATACAATCGAAGTCTTTATAAAACGCAAGTGGATGTCTTACTACACTTTGTTTTAAACCATCTAAAACTCAACTTTGAATAAAACTTTGGGACGCAGCCCATACAATAGTCTCAAACATAAAGAAAAGACATATAGTAAAGGTGATCAATCCTCGATGCTATGAGGACTCACCAAGTCTTCAACTTCTTGCTCCTTCTAAGAACCTAGCCTTAAAGATAACACTCAATGTCGTTGGACCCTACATTTGATGAGAATGTAGGAAAGAGTATGCGTTAGTATAAAAGTACTAAATATGTTAGCTAGCATGACATCAAAAGAGCATAACACAAAGGTTAGCCAACATAAAACATAAGTCATAAGCATAAGAGACAATAACATAATCATAAGCATAATCTTTAACATAGGCATAATACGAGCATAAGTCAACATAAGGCATAATCCAATAAGATAAACAATACCACATATTCATAAGCTTAGTTCATACTCAAATTTTATTAACATAAGAACAACTTCATAAGTAACCTTCAAGTTATACTTGTGCAATGCATAGATGAGTCCCCATAATCCCACCTAGGCTAAGTACCACTTTTAGGCCATCATACCTCTTTACCATATTTGATCTCCTCTTTTAGCCTACTTCTCATAGACAAGGGAATCTCTCACCTTTAGTCAATCATAACATGGAAGGCAATTATAGCAACATTCCATCAAAACATACATCATATAAGAGAAACACTTCGTAGGTAACCATAAGTCATACTTGTGCAATGCATGGATAAGACCCCATAATCCTACCCACACTAACTACTCATTTAGGTCATCATACTCATACTTCTTGGTTGGAGACTATTCCCCCTCTTTAAGCCTTGGAACACTATGAAACATTCCTTGAGCATACTCTTTGTTCCTTATTAATTTGAACCCTAGGAGATACTACACTAAGTACATCTTAGTTCATCATTGTTTTGAACTCTAGGAGATGCTTATTCAAGCATAATCTTAGTTCATTAAGTTTGAACTCTAGGAGATGCTTCTTCAAGCACATCTTAGTTCATTAATAGTGTTGGACTCTAGGAGATGCTTCTTCAAGCATTATCTTAGCCCATTAGGTTTGAACTCTAAAAGATGTTTCTTCAAGTACATCTTAGTTCACTACTAATCTTGTGTAGTTGGGATATAGCCTTAACCGACAAGAGAAAATATGAGCTATCACATGATCCCTCCTGGTGTCCGGTGTTACCCACACCGTCAAGGGTTGGTCCTCTTGCCTGATCTGGATTTGCTTGCATAAATATTGGATACGATCCATTTCCTTTTTTGCAAAATTCCATGTGATGATGTAAGAGATCCTTTTCTGGACGTAATATTTGCATAATTTAATATGCTCTGGTAAAGTGGGGATTTCTTCTTTGGTTTGAAAATCATCAAACCTATTGAGAAACTGCTGAGGGAGGATTTATTTGTTTCCTCCAAATAAATTCCACCATTCGTAAAACCACCTAGGGATGGTAGCTTTAACAATGTTTGGACTATATTTAATAAACCAAGTGTGTCTTGGTCTCAGATATAAGAAATTCATCCATGCCAATTTGTAATCGTACCAGTTATAGGTCTGTGGTCTATGTGCCACTTATAGTGCAATAGGAGTATGCAGATGATCTGCAAACCATTCAAACGGATCCAAGATTTTCTTGATTGTATATCTTGAATAGTTGATGATGCTGGGGTCGCTTTCATCTCTGGAGTGCTCAATTTCTATTGAATCTGTATCTATGAGGATGGCTTCAAAGAACCTTCTTGTTTTAAGTGGATCATCAGTGTCCACGAAATTAGAATTTTTATAGCAAGGTTTGATAAGGTGTCCTATATCAAAGTTGCCACAGTTTTTGTTTAACGCCATGATTGGCAAAACCTGTGAAACAATAAAATCAAAAGTTTCTTCTTTTGGAGGTGGGGGAATGGTTTTGGTTAACTGTGGGCTAACCGCTTGGGCAAAAGACTCTGGGGTTCTCATAGTGTAACTTTCTTTAGTCTGGACTGAAGACTTTGATGAAGATCCCTTTTCAAGGGAAATTGTAGGTCTGAGGTTGAGTACCTTTGGCTCTGGGCAAGGTAGTTTGGGATAATAAGCTAGGGCTGTGAATTTGTCTACGAAAGACATTTCAGGCCTTGGTTGTGTTCCAGTTTTTGCTGGAGTTAAAGGTGGGAGGACAAATGGTCTAGCCATTTTTGGTTTTGGATGATTTTCTCCTTTGGAAGGAGTGGTCGGCTTAAACGGCCTCATTTTTACCCTGCAAAAATTCACGGGTTAGAAAATCAGGTAGAGAATTGTCTTCTCCCTTAATAAAATCAATTTTGAAATTAAAACTAGATAGTAGAGCTTGCCATCTAGCAAAGATTTGTTTTGAAACAAGATTTTTAACATCTTTTTGTAAAATATCTTTAGCAGACTTACAGTCTACCCTTAGTAAAAATTCTTTGTTAATTAAGTCATCTTGGAACTTTGTGATACAAAGAACTATAGACAAGACTTCCTTTTTAACAGTTGAATAATTTTTTTGTGCAGGATTCCAGATCCCGGATGTAAATCGTACAAGCTGTTCAATAGATTCTGGATCTATTTTTTGTTTCAGGATTCCTCCATAGCTAATATCTGAAGCGTCTGTTTCGACAACCATGAAAGCATTAGGATTGGGGATTCCTAAGCAAGGGATATTTTGGACTAAGGCTTTGACATCTTTGACAGCTTTGGTTTGGTCTGGGCCCCAAGGGGTTGGGTTTTTTCTGAGTCTTTTGTATAAAGGCTCACAGACTTGTCTGACTTTTGGGATGAAATCAGCAACATAATTTAGACTCCCTAAAAACCTTTGGAGTTGGGTTTTGTCAGGGATTTCATTTGGGAATTTGGATGAGAACTCAATGGCTCTGCAGATAGGTTTGTAAGTGCCTTGATAAAGGTCATGGCCCAAAAATCTGATACTAGTTTGGAAGAGGGCCATTTTCTTGGCGCTGATAACTAAACCATTCTTCTTGACGATTTTAAAGAAAGTGTTAAGGTGTTTAAAATGAGAATCAATGTTCTCAGAGAATATAAGAACATCGTCTATATAGACTATAGACATGTAAGAATAATCATTGAAAATGGAATTCATGATATTTTGAAATTCTGAAGGGGCATTCTTGAGCCCAAAAGGCATTACATTCCATTCATATTGTCCAAACGGGACATTGAAAGCAGTTTTGTATTTATCTTTTTCGGCAATTTGGATTTGCCAAAAGCCTGATTTCAAATCAAATTTGCTATATAAATTAGCTTTAAAAGTTCTTTTCAAAAGATCTCTTTTATTAGGTATGGGATACCTTATCCATTTTAAAACGGAATTTAGAGGCTTGTAATTGATTACCAGCCTTGGTGCTCCTCTTTCTTTCTCCGCGTTTTTATTAACGTAGAAAGCAGAACAACTCCAAGGTGATTTTGAAACCCTGATAATCTTATTTTTTAAAAGAGTGTCAATCTCTTTTTTACGAAATTCCATTATCTCGTGGTTCATTTGAATAGGCCTTGCTTTAGTAGAAATAGCCTGTTCATTGAAATCCTCGACATAAGGTAAATCAACAATATGTCTTTTTCTTTCCCAAAAAGCATTAGGAAAATCAGAACATATTTCTTGTTCAAAAGTTTTGCGAAGATTGGTTATCTTGTTGACCATCTCCGGGGTTTTTTAAAATCTGTTTGATTTTCTTTATACGAATATCATCTTTTAGAAAAGTGATATGCTGTGAAAGGTTATTAATACGAAAAACAGTATTTTCTCTGATGAAATTACTCTCATCCTGTGAATGAGTTTTAACAAAAGGAAAATGGAGATTTTTTCCTAGGATAGTAGTATTAATACCGTTTAAATCAGTAAAATATGTTTTTATCTGAGTGATAAAAGGTATACCTAAAATGATATCTTCATTGATATCTTCAGTTATTATAAAATCATTTGTTAAACAAACGCCATTGTTACAAATATGAGCTTTAGAAAGCTTATAATTAATTTTCAAAGGTTCTCCTGCAGCGGAGTATAATTTTGAAGTACTTTTTTGTAAATACTTAGTGGGAATAATACATTTTACAATGCAATTCCTATCTGCACCGCTGTCAAGTAAAGCAATTTTGTTAATAATAAAATGCTTATTAACGACAATCTTAACAGGAATATGATGACTCTGCGGTCTGATAGAAGTAATTACCGTTACTCCTGGAGCGGCTGATGAGGAAGGTTCATTACCTGTATTGGTAACAAAAGGCTCTACCAGATGGTCGTTATTGATATTGGGAAGATCAATATCGTCTTCTTGAATAGAATCATGCTCAGACTCGAGGTCTTGAAGAGAAACCTTTTTATGGACTTGGTTGGTGAGGACATCAGTTTCGACTATGATGAGTCGTGCCTTGATATTTCTAATCTCTTCTTTGAGACTAGAGACTTCTCTGCGTAAGTCAGGAATGGAGGGTTCAGACTAGCTATCTTGTCGATTCATGATTTGTTTCATGCTAAAAGGTTCAACAATAGGACAGGCTTTAGGTTTGTCCGTATTGAGAATAAGATTTTTGAGTTCTAGAAGAAATCTATTTCTAGCTTCATCGTCATTGATGTGTTGGATGACATCAAAGAGGGCTTCTTTCGAGTGATCCGAAGTACTTGAATTTTGGAGGGTATATTATCACAAGTGCTGAATGTCTCAGTGCAATTGCAATCTTTTCCCGACTGGCTTCCGTCTGACTCGTAGTCAAGGTTGATGTCTTCATCATCACTGTAATCTTCAGAGGTTCCTGAGGATTCAGAGAATGGTTCGTTAAGAATGGTAAGGAGTTTTTCCTTGGTTTCTTTATCAATGTTGAGAAGGTTGATCTTCTTTTTTTTGCCATTGGAACGACATTCACTAGCTCTGTGGCCTGTCTTGCCACATGTCCAACAAACATCTGATTTGGGACCTTTAGGTCTCTTGGACCTATGTTTCCTTCTTTTAGGTCTGGAGGAATCATCTTTCCTTCGAGATTTCTTTCGATAAGATTTTTCTTTCTTATCCTTCTTGATTTTATCAGGTGGAGAGATAAAACCAAAATCTCGACAAAAACTTCCAAGTTCTCTCCTGGAAGAAGATTGCTCCTTTTTGAGCTGGTGTTTAAGCTTGATATCTGTGCAGAGTTCCAACCCTACAATATTGATAGTGCTTACCAAGTCACCATATGTCAATTGGTTGTAAGGGATGCGACCGTCGTTGCGGTCTTGGATCTTAGTCCTTACTTTGTCAGCAAAGAGAGGGGGCAATCCGCTGATGAATCGTTCTTTCCAGAAGTCCAGGTGGCAATCTGGATGAATCATAACTTTGCTAAGGAAAGCATGTTTGTAATGGATGAAGCTGTCTAAGTTAGGGCAGCTTAGGTTGTTCAAGATTTGGAGACTCCTATCCTGGAAGAGTTTAGGTTCGCCAATGAAGTGCTTGGCGATATGGTAAAGGAGAGTAGCACAACAATCTTTCTTAGTAATCTGGGAAGTAGTTTGTGTGTTTCCTTCGGTTTTGACCACTGTTTCTGTTGCAGTGGCATTAATGATAAGATACTTAGTCTCTTCATTGCAGTAGTTGTCCCACCAGTGTTTTAGCATTCGGGTGAAACCAGCGGCAATCATGGTGGCAGCTTCTTTGTCTGCCGAGCCTCTCATCTTGTAGGCAGTGATAGCAACACCCATTTAATGGAGTTTGTTGTAGATTTGGTGTTCAGCGAATCCATCAATATTCCATTCTGTGATGCTTCTTCCTTCATGTGAGGAGGTGGATAAGAATGTATTTCCCTCATACTGCAAGTCAGGGAAAGAAGGTTTGTTGTGATAGTTTTTCATGTTGTGAAAACGGCTGTTGGAAAGTTTTTGGAGGAGTGTGGATTTCTCCTGGAGGGTAGAGACTTTCTTGGGAGTCTTGCCTTCTTTTTTGGAAATATTAAAGTTGGTCAATTGTTCATTGATCTTTTCAAGAACATTTCCTGATCCTTCGAAAGTTTCAGAAAGTTTAGGGAATTTTTCTTTTGAAAATTCTGGGAGTTTGAATCCTGGGTTAGGTTCGATATTATGGTTGGATGAGGTAGAAGCTGGGGTAGGTCTTCTGCTGATGGTAGGCTTGGTATCTTCTATTTTTCTGGAAATGACATGAAGAATTTGGTTTGAGTAGTTGTTTTGTTCTACTACCCGATCTATATCATCAGTGGTAAGTAAAGCACCAGTCTTATCACTTTTCTCTTTAAAAGGAGAAGCTTTGATAACTGTACCTGCAATAGGAATATTAATTCCTTCTAAAGGAGGAGTAATAGATTCAACAATCTGATTGGAAGTAGTATACCATTTGTTAATAATAACTTGCAAGGATTCATTCTGGTCTTCCATTTTACCAGTTATTTCAAACCATTTGAAGAATTCTATTTCACAACCGATTCTTCTCTGTCTGTCATCCAAGAATCTCTAAACGATTCTCTTTGAGAAAGAGTATAGGTAGCTGCATACCATTTTCTCTTCTTCTGGTTTCCTGGGTGGATCCATTGCTTATACATGGTATCTGAGTTTGGTTCAAAGACCTCCTTTGTTTTAAGCATTCCGATCCACGCCGGTTTCTCTTTTGGTGGTTCCATTTCACTCGCTGAAGGACTACCAGGAAGATCTTGGTAAAAGACTTTGGGAATATTTCAAGAGAAGTCTACTCTTGTGACTTTGCTTTTGCTGTTGTCAGCAATAGTGTAAAGTTCATCTTCTTCGTCCGTTCCCTCTGGGGTTTTTGAAGGAGAAGTTGGCCTGGGCGCGAGTCTCGAGGGACAAGAAGTAGAGGGACCAGACCATGACGACCTTCGATAAGAAGAAGATCTCCTAATTTGGTTATCTAGAAATTTGAGTTCTATAGACCCGTCAGGAAATTGAATGACTTTTTCAATCTGAGATCTTTCAGAATGAGACGCAAAAGGTTGAGTTATGGCCTCAAAACGCCAATCATTACTGGAGAGTATATCTTTCCATTTGTGTAAACGAGGAACAAAGATAGAACTATGTTCATGGTTGGCTTCCATAAGCATGGTCTAACCTTTAAGACTCTCTATTCGTGCCTTAGGGGCAAGAGTAGTTCTCATAAGCCTATAATAAACGCGATAGATGATAGCTATTTCGCGAGTATTAGCCTTACTATTCAAATTTTTAGTTTTGACATTAAGAGTCAAAGAATCCATGACATTAGGATCATTAATGTCAAGACAAAAGTTAGGATAGTAGTTGAAGTAAACTGGCCCATCAGCAAGGTTACTCTGCAAAACTCCTAACAAAGAGTCATCAAAATTTAAAAATCTGCCATCTCTAAGGATGACACAAATAGGAATATCAAGGCCTTTTCTAAAGAGAGGCTTAACAGCTACTTGCACTAAACCAATATGCAAATAATTATAATCAGTCTTATAACGATTTATATCATTATCTTTAAGCAAACGGATAATTTATAGAGAATTATTAATAGCAATAGTAGACTCGAAAGTTTTAATATTATGACGAGTAATAAAACTGAAGTTACCTAGATGGTAAATCTTTTTGAAGGGCTCTTCTGGTATATTCAAGTTTTGCAAATCATTTTCTAGTTTAGCAATTTTTGTTGCTTGAGAAGATAAGTTAATACTATTTAAAGAATGCTGATTATTTTCCATAGAGTTTAAAAATAGTAGCTAATGGACTTACAGTACAAAATTAATTTTAACAAGTATAATAATCATACTAGACTTATGCAGAGTATATAACAAGTATTAAGATGTATATATCAAAATTCTTTAGTGAAATTCCTTAAGGAGGTTCTCTTGGTTTTACATCAGTTCTTCTCTTAGAGCCATCTTAGCTACGGGACCACCATCAACAGGTCTAAACGCCCTCCTGGCTACAGCGACCTTACAAATTCGGCTGACCAACGTATGCGCTGGATATTAATCGGTTACCTCATGCTCTTAAGAGAGAACGAATACCTCACACCAATTAAGGAATATTCATAATAGAATATAATATATATAATCCTAATAATAATTCATATACAAAGAAATATGTTCTGATTTTCCTAATGCTTTCTGGGAAAGAAAAAGACATATTGTTGATTTACCTTATGTCGAGGATTTCAATGAACACGCTATTTCTACTAAAGCAAGGCCTATTCAAATAAACCACGAGATAATGGAATTTTGTAAGAAAGAGACTGACACCCTTTAAAAAAATAAGATTATCAGGGTTTCAAAATCACCTTGGAGTTGTTCTGCTTTCTACGTTAATAAAAACACGGAGAAAGAAAGGGGAGCACCAAGGCTGGTAATCAATTACAAGCCTCTAAATTTCGTTTTAAAATGGATAAGGTATCCCATACCTAATAAAAGAGATCTTCTTAAAAGAACTTTTAAAGCTAATTTATATAGCAAATTTGATTTGAAATCAGGCTTCTGGCAAATCCAAATTGCCGAAAAAGATAAATACAAAACTGCTTTCAATGTCCCGTTTGGACAATATGAATGGAATGTAATGCCTTTTGGGCTCAAAAATGCCCCTTAAGAATTTCAAAATATCATGAATTTAATTTTCAATGATTATTCTTACATGTCTATAGTCTATATAGACGATGTTCTTATATTCTCCGAGAACATTGATTCTCATTTTAAGCACCTTAACACTTTCTTTAAAATCGTCAAGAAGAATGGTTTAGTTATCCGCGCCAAGAAAATGGCTCTCTTCCAAACTAGTATCAGATTTTTGGGCCATGACCTTTATCAAGGCACTTACAAACCTATCTGCAGGGCCATTAAGTTCTCATCCAAGTTCCCTAATGAAATCCCTGACAAAACCCAACTCCAAAGGTTTTTAGGGAGCCTAAATTATGTTGCTGATTTCATCCCAAAAGTCAGACAAGTCTGTGAGCCATTAAACAAAAGACTCAGGAAAAACCCTATCCCTTGGGGCTCAGATCAAACCAAAGCTGTCAAAAATATCAAATCTTTAATCCAAAATATCCCTTGCTTAGGAATCCCCAATCCTAATGCTTTCATGATTGTCGAAATGGACGCTTCAGATATTGGCTATGCAGGAATCCTGAAACATAAAATAGATCCAGAATCTATTGAACAACTTGTGCGATTTACATCCGGGATCTAGAATCCTACACAAAAAAATTATTCAACTGTTAAAAAGGAAATCTTGTCTATAGTACTTTGTATCACAAAGTTCCAAGATGACCTAATTAACAAAGAATTTTTGCTAAGGGTAGACTGCAAGTCTGCTAAAGATATTTTACAAAAAGATGTTAAAAATCTTGTTTCAAAACAAATCTTTGCTAGATGGCAAGCTCTACTATCTAGTTTTGATTTCAAAATTGATTTTATTAAGGGAGAAGACAATTCCCTACCTGATTTTCTAACCCGTGAATTTTTGCAGGGTAAACATGAGGCCATTTAAGCCTACTACTCCTTCCAAAGGAGAAAATCTCCCAAAAGCAAAAATGGCTAGACCATTTGTCCTTCCACCTTTAACCCCAGCAAAAACTGGAACCCAACAAAGGCCTGAAATGTCTTTTGTTAACAAATTTACAGCTCTAGCTGATTACCCTAAGCTACCTTGCCCACAACCAAAGGCAATCAACCTCAGACCTACATTACCTTTTGAAAAAGGTTCCTCATCAAGTTCTTCAGTCCAAACTAAAGAAAGCTATGCCATGAAAACTCCAGAATCTTTTGCTCAAGCGGTTAACCCACAGTTAACCAAAACCATTCCTCTCACCCCAAAAGAAGAAACTTTTGATTTCGTCGTTTCACAGGTTTTGCCAATCATGGCATTAAACAAAGACTATAGCAACTTTTATATAGGAAACCTTATCAAACCATGCTATACAGATCTTAATTTTGTAGATACTGATAACCCACTCAAAACAAGAAGGTTCGTTGAAGCCATTCTCATTGATACAGACTCAATTGAAATTGAACATTCCAGGGATGAAAGTGACCCCAGCATCATCAATTATTCAAGGTTTACAATCAAAAAAATCTTGGATCCATTTGAATGGTTTGCAGACCATCTACACACTCCTATCGCATTATCGGTAACACACAGGCCTCAAACCTATAATTGGTACGATTATAGATCGGCATGGATGAATTTTTTATACCTAAGACCAAGACATACTTGGTTTATTAAATACAGTCCGAACATTCTTAAAGCTACCATCCCCAGATGGTTTTATGAATGGTGGAATCTATTCGGAGGAAACAAAGAAATCCTTCCCCAGCAATTTCTCAAAAGATTTGATGAATTTCAGATCAAAGAAGAAATCACAAGTTTACCAGAGCATATTAAATTATGCAAATATTATATCCAGAAAAGGATATCTTATATCATCACATGGAACTTCACAAAGAAGGAAATAGACAGCATCCAGTATTTGTGTAAACAGGTACAGATCAAAGGATGGGTTCCCAAACAACCCAAAGTTCAGAAGACCGCCCAGACTGGTCCAAAATTAAGAGTTTCCACCAAATCACTACTCAAAGAAAAATTGAAAAAGGCATTGAAAAATCTAGATGATTATAACGATCAACAAATCACGGAGATGATTGAAGCAGCTGAGTCAACCAGCAGCGAAGACAATGGAGACATGTGTAATCCCAAAGGATTGGCTTTGGCTTACATGGACCCCAATTACGAATAGGAAAAAGACCCATTTGAAAAAAGTAGAGGCAAAGCCGGAATTACTTTTTCAAAAGTGGCATTTCACTATTCCAAATTGGCATCCAAAAAGAAGCTAATAGACAAAATAAGTGGTGTGCTCAGAGCTGGGATGGATGAAGTAGAAGGTGGAATAGTCATCTCAGGCTCCACAATAGTGGTAGGAATGGTTCATTCATCTACCTAATCAATATCAATATATTTTCCCAAAGGTGGTAAGTCAACCTGTATACCTTTTGAAGGGGCCACTGGGTTTGAATCATCTCGTATCAACCCCACATGGACCGTCTTGGTCACCTCTTAATCCTATCACATCCCTACAACGGAACAGTAACCTTTCTACAAAGGGAGAAGACGAGTTAGGGAAAAGAAAATGTGGTCATCATTTGGAAGGCCCTCTCATGTATATCCGCTATTATGATCCGGGAGAAATCAATCTCATGCCCTGCCATCAGCGAAGCAAGCATAACAACACGGTACAAAGTCACTATATTATCTGCCTGTGTGGGAGACAATTTGGCCCGGATGATGGACCACCAAAACTTGACCATAAAGCTCAAAGTCACCTTCCTGATAGGCTGTGTCATGTCACAAACTCAGTTAGTGTTCTCCTCCTCATCGGCAATATGTCAAGCCAGCCAATGTAGAAAGCTGTCTCGCTGCTCAGTGTAATGTAGAATCCCCATCCGGTAGTCATAAACAGCTGTATTAATCGGATGAGCATGCATCGGGCCATAAATAAAATGACGAATAGTGGTCTCTGATAAGTCAATAGGATACCCCCCACCAAGGTAGTCAGTAGTAGGGGCTGAGCCAGTGGCTTAGCCTATAGAGGGATAATACTCTCTATAGTGGCTGGATAGGAAGCATAGAACTCCCTCTCTATCTCCGAGTTGTACCTCACCGGAGTCTCTGCCATCCACTCACATTTGTGTCACTTGAACAACTCATGAATATTTGGAAGTGTGTGGAGGCTCTCCGTAAGTACACATCGCTCCTCAGTAATGGTCCGAGCCATCTTCTGCTGCTCATTTACAAATAGCCCATCAATGTATATCTGGACCATTCCTTGGACACACCATTTGTTCATCTCACTAGACACATTTCTCAACTTATATCTCAGTAGACCGGTACTAGTAGCATGATAAGTCGAGGCAGCAACTGAATCTGAGCTGGAATCAGGTTGCAACTCCCTATTTTCAACATCTGAGTTCCGGGCCCCCTTTTCAGGTAGGGGGGGCATCATCATGATTGGGGTAATTATCTACATCCGACATCACGACCTATGCAAGCTTCCTGGACTGTAGTAGCATGGTCCACGGTGCCATACGAAAGTCTCTTGTGTTGCTAGGGTCAAATTCAGACCCGCTGAACTCATCAACAAGTTGTCGGGCCGATGGTTCAACAGACTTGGATTTATACTTGCGTTGGTAAGTTTGAGGTTTCTTTGGCACCATAATACATGTGGAATAGTTGTTAGTACATAAACTAGAAAAAAACACAAGAAAAAGAAGAAAAATAAATTACGAAACTTAAAATATTTTTGAAAAAAACAATATTTTTGAACCAATAGTTAGTACTTACGGGTCGTCAAAGCTTCGACGGACCATATGTACCAACCGCAGGTCAAGAGGCACATTTTTGGTCCCAGAAGTTGGAATGATGGTTCACTAGAACAGTTCGTCGATGAAATGATGGACCATAAGCTAAACCTTCGTTCATAACTTAGGCTACTGGTTTGTGCTGCTAAACAACGAGACCTGACCAACGGTCCGTAGGTTGCCCCATGAGCGGTAGGTCGAGGTTGTCGATCACTAATGGTTCAGATCAACTTTTTCACTTTTATCCAACACCACAATTTCATTATTTAAACTACTAAAGCACTTCTAGAACATGCATTTCAACACATTTTCATGTTATTCTATCGTTCTTAGGGTTTCAATATATGGAATTTTACAGATGAACAATAATTAAACTTGAAACCCTAAGTCAAGAACACAAGTAGAAGCCAATTTCCCATATGCTTTCATTAATATTGAACAACACTCACTATACTATCATCCAAAGGGTACCTTTTAACTATTAGTATCTCTTTGAAGAAACAATTTATACCCAAGGTCAATTAACAACTTTTAATTTCAACTACAATGAAGTTAGGAAGGAATCCGTACCTTATATGTTGAACTCCAAGTTGTGCGAGTTTGTTTTCACTTAATCGCCTAGAACACAATGACCACTTTTAAGAAAAATCTGGACCCGCGTCTTCCTTGATTTTAGAGGGGTGAAAATTTTTTAAAATGGAAGAAAAAGAAATGGGGAGGGAAAGGATTCAATAGTGGCTGTAGGAATTTGAGTAGGATGTGAAAAGGTGGGAAAGAGAAGAGGGTAAAACATTTATAACGGTTGAAATTTTGAAGGAAATGGGAGATGAATTAAAAAATGAAGTGTTTAATTAATTTATCGTCGTGGGTCGAGTCTTAACAGTGCACTGTCTTGGACCTACGAGTCCCCTTCGACGGTCCGTAGTTAAAACTATGGACCGTTGAAAGGTGTCGTCGGTCCCCTCTAAAGTTAGAATAATTAGGAAACATACTTGGGATCTGCAGATGCGATTTTGCGGTCCGTCGATGGAACGACGGACCATCTATGGAAACCGTAGACCTTTTGCACCTGCAAATATTCTTTGCTTACCTGCACACTCAGCAAACACTAAGACTTCCTTTTTACATTTTCTTGACTCTTTTTGGACACGGACCCTATACTACCCTAATCTAGCGAATACTAAGACTAAATAAAACATAAAACTTAATAGAAAATCCTTAAAAATCAGAAAAAATCACTAAAAATAGGCTAGATTTGACATCATGGGTTGCCTCCCAAGTAGCGCTTGATTTAACGTCGCGTCACGACGCAGACCCCTTGATTACTCAGACTTCATCAAGGTCCCATTCTTTTATCACCTATTTGACCTCTTCCCCTTGACCCAAGTAGATTTTCATCCATTGACCATTTACCTTGAATCTCGTTCCTTCCTTATTCTCTAGTTCAAACGCTCTGTGCGGAAACAGTTGTACCATGTTGAATGTCCCCATCCACTTAGACTTGGCTTGCCAGGAAACAAGCGCAACCTTGACTTGAATAGAAGCACCAAATCACCGAGAAAAAACTCAAGCTTTTCATTCTTATGATCATGGTACCTCTTTTTCTTCTTCGTATACAAGGTTGAACTTTCTTACGCTTTTAGGAGACATTCATCGAGCTCATTCAATCTTTGACTTGATGCAGCATCCCAGTTCAAATTCAGCTACTTGAGTGCCCACATCGTTTTGTGCTCTAACTCTACATGCAAGTGACGAGACTTCCCAAAAACAAGTTGGTAGGGGGACCTACCTATGGGAGTCCCGAATGCAGTGCGATAGGACCATAGAGGATCATTAAGCTTTCTTGATCAGTCAGTTCTATTTGCATTCACAGTCTTTGCAAGGATCTGCTTAATCTCTCTATTGGACACTTTGACTTGCCCACTAGACTGCGGATGATAAGGAATTTCTATGGTGTGACGAACACCATACTTCTCAAGCAACACCTTGAATAATCTATTACAAAGTGAGAACCTCCATCTCTATTGATCGCCTTTGGTGTACCAAATCTGGAGAAAATACTCTCTTTTAGGAATGCGGTGACACTCTTTCCTTCATTGTTTGAAAGCGTAACAATTTCCACCAATTTAGACACATAGTCAACCGCTACCAGTATGTACTTCATTCTATTCGAGCCCATAAACGGACCCATAAAGTCAAGTCCCCAAATATCAAACAACTCAATCTCCGGTATAGGAGTCATTGTGAGTTCTTGCTTTCTTGAAATACCTCTTTCTCTTTGGCATTGATCACAAGACATGGCGAAATCATGACCATCTTGGTGAATGGTAGGTAAATAATACCCACACTACAAGATTTTATGAGAAGTCCGGATACCACTATGATGACCACCAACAGGGGAGGAATGTCAAGCTTCTAGTATACTCATCATCTCTACCTGGGGCACACAACGACAAATAATCCCGCCAGTACAAATGTGAAACATATAAGGCTCTTCCCAGAAAAACTTCTTCACATTAGACATGAATTTTCTCCTTTGGTTGAATGACAAATTCGATGACACCACATCACTCACCAAATAGTTAGCAAAATATGTGAACCAGGGGATAAGATCAAAGGAAGCAGCCAATACCTGTTCGTCGGGGAACGTATCATTTATCTCAACTCCATCATCTAACTTCATCATTGCCTCTTCTTCTAATCTGGATAAGTGATCAACCACTTGTTTTATGTTTCCTTTCTATCTTTCACTTCAAAATTGAACTCTTTCAACAACAATACCCATTGAATCAGTCTAGGTTTTGCATCCTTTTTTGCCATAAGATACCTCAATGTCGAATGATCAGTATGCACAATGACTTTATTGCAAAGAAAATAGGATCTAAACTTCTCAAATGTGAGGACTACAACAATTAATTAATGTTCAGTGACTATATAGTTCTTTTGAGCAACATTCAAAGCTTTTCTCGCGTAGAATATATGATGAAGAATATTCTCTTGCCTCTGCCCCAATACTACACCAAGTGCCACCCCATTCACATCTCTCAAAACTTCAAATGGTTATCCCTAATCTGGTGAAATAATGATTGGTGCAGAAGTCAACTTCTCTTTCAGCCCCTCAAATGCTCTCATACAAACATCATCAAACACAAATTTTGTCTCCTTTTCGAGTAGCTTGCACAATGAGTGTGTAATTTTTCGAGAAATCCTTTATAATCTCCTATAAAAACATGCATGCCCTAGAAAACTTGTAACACCCTTTACTCCGATGGGTGGTGGCAACTTATTAATCACCTTTACTTTAGCTCTATCAACCTCAATAGCTTTTTTCAATATTCTATGGCCCATAACTATACCCTCTTCTACAAAAAAGTGACATTTCTCCCAATTGAGCACAAGATTGCACTCTTCATAACATTTTAGCACCTCACCTAAATGAACCAAGCAATCATCAAACGAGTCACCAACCAAAAAAATATCATCCATAAAGACCTCGATAGTGTCTTTCACCATAGCAGAAAATATAGACATCACGCAACATTGAAAAGTTGCCGGTGCATTACACAACCCAAATGCCATCTTCTTGAAAGAGAATGTCCCGTAAGGCTAAGTAGACGTAGTCTTCTGTTGGTCTTTTGGAGATATGGAGATCTGATTGTAGCCCGAATACCCATTTAGAAAATAATACCAACCCTTTCCAGCAAGATGATCTAACATTTGGTCCATGAATGACATTGGGAAGTGATATCTCTCGGTCCATGCATTTAACTTGGGATAATCCATACAAATCCTCCAACCAGTAACCGGCCTCATTGGAATGAGCTCGATCATCCCATTAGGAACCACATTGATTCCTCCCTTCATTGGCGCACGTTGAACTAGACATACCCAACTAATATCAACAATCAGATATACTACCCCAGCATCTAACCACTTGATGATTTCCTTCTTCACAACCTCTTGCATTCGCATATTCTACCTCCTTTGGTGCTCAATACTCAGTTTTCTATCACGCATGAGTTGAATCTTATGAGAACATATACCCGGTGGAATACCAATAATGTCAGCAATAGTCCATCCTATCGCCCTTTTGTATCTTTGCAGCACTAATATCAGTGCCTCTACCTGCCCTTCATTTAAGTCAACAACAATAATAACTGGCAAAGTACTATTTTGTCCCAAGAACACATACCACAAATGAGATGGGAGAGCCCTTAACTCCAATTTCAGCGCCTCATCAGCCGATGGTTTTGCTGGTGGAGTGGCTCGATTCTTTAAATCCAGATCCGGCTTTCTTAGTTGACGACCAGCAAAATTCAGCCTATAGAGTGCAACAACTAACTCATCATATTCAGTAATACCCGCTCCATCAAAGGTGATGATCACAACAGCTAGTGCTTCAACACCCAATCTCTTCTCGATAGACACATGTGGTTCTTCCTCAACTGTATACTTCACCACAAACACCGACTTAAGATCACTTTGATGCTTCACAGATTTGCATATATTGAAAGTCACCTCTTTATTGTTGAATCGAAACTTCATCTGCCCTCTTTTCATGTCAACCAAAGCATGCCCAGTCGCAAGAAATAGTCTTCCTAAGATGATGGGGAATTCGAAGTCAACCTCACAATCTAATAACACAAAGTCTGCCAGAAAGATGAATGCTTCAACTTTCAGAAAAACGTCATGTAGTACCCCAAATCAGTTTCTTCATTGTTCTATCCACCATAAGTAGCCGCATTGCAGTCGGTTTTGGGGCTCTTAAGCCCAACTTCTTGTATACAGACAGCGACATCAGATTTATGCTAGAACCTAAGTCACATAGGGCCTTAGCGAAATGCAACATACTAATAGTTCATGGGATGGTAAAAGCTTCGGGATCCTCCTTCTTCTTCACTAGCAACCTATTAGCAATAACACTACAATGCTGCAACTTGTCATCACCTTCAAAACCGACAGACCTCTTCTTAGCCACTAGGTCCTTCATGAATTTGGCGTGACCATGAATTTGTTCAAGCACCTTAATCAAAGGAACATTTATTGTTAACTACTTCAGCTTGGATATGAACCTTCGATATTTTCCTTCTTCTGTCTTCTTAACCAACCTTTATGGGAAGGGAGTAAAGGTGTCGATATAGGGATGATCTTTTGTGTCACCTCAGCCTCCTTCTCATTCTGATCTTTCGGCTCCTCGACTACCTCAACTTCATCTTCTTCTTTCTCGTTCGCACTTTCCACTTCAGTCAGCATAGGAGGGTTAATACTATGCTTTCCACCTCTAATTGTAAATGCCATACACTGTCCCTCATTCTTTGGATTCTGAATGGTATTGCTGGAAATTTTCCTAGTTGGCACGAATTTGCACTTGAGGATAGCTAGTTTAATTGTTGCTCAATTTGTCGAATAGATACAACATGCGAAGAAACCTTTTGTCCAATGCCTGATAAATCATGACACATTTCCTTCACACTTTCATCAATTAAATCAAACTTCCTCAACATCTTGCTTATCATATCCTCAATGCGACCCATACTCGATCCTCCATCTCAGTTCCCAGGTGGAACATAAGGTCCACTCTTTTCATTCCTATTGCCATACCCATTCCTATTTTAGTTGTTATCACGATTATAATTCCCATCTCAGACATAGTTCCCTTCACGATTGCAGTTGTTGTAGTTCTAACCTTGATTTCCTTAACCTCGCGCCAATTATCCTGATTGGATGCTTGGCCGTTGGTTCGGAAACCCCCCATTTTATCATTTACTAGATTCACATCCTCTTCATAAATTTACTCACCAGCAGGTGGTGCTCTAGGCTGATAGTTCACTGCATCCACTTTCTTCACATTTCCATTCACATGTTTCAACACCAAGCCAACCTCTATTCTTAACTGTGCCATCTCCTCATGAATATCATCATTGTACTGGTTTGGTGTTGCTTGGATTTCAAAGGCACTCTTTCCTGTATTAGCCGTTCTAGTGCTTCATGCCTTGTTATTCTTAGATATCTTTCCAAGTTTCTTAGCAATCTTTTAAAATGTGTTTGCTCCGTAAGATCCTCCGGTAATAGTATCTATGAAAACCTTTCCATTATCATCTTTCCCTCAGTAGAAATACTCCTTCAGTGATTCATCATCAACGCGGCGGTTAGGAACACTCATCATAAGCCCAGTAAATCTATCCTAAGAGTTACTACTTGACTCTTCGTGCAATGCTACGAAGTTCTTGAGTTTATCCTTGAGATTCAACTTCTTTGACAATGGAAACCACTTCTCCAGAAACACCGTATACAGCTTTTCCCTGTGGAGATTGAATTATATGGATGCTCATATAGCCACAAGGTAGCATTTTCTATCAACGAAAGTGGAAACACACTTAATCCAATTGCATCCTTGTTTAAATTCAGTCGTCCCACACTGCTCATACAAACACTCTTAACTTTGCTCAGATGAGCATATGTACCCTCTAAAGATAACACATCAAACAACCCTCTAGATGTAAGCATTTGCATCAGACTGCTGGTCACCATAAATAAATGTCTAGGAGGTAGTGGAGGAACGACTATAGCACCAGTGGATTACAAAACATCATAATCAATTCTGTAGTATTCACATCCATCGGGTGCTTGCTGATTTAGCACTCTTTCAACATTTTCAACTTGAGGTTCTCCTGACATGTCTAGGCAATTCCACCACTCAAGCAACTTGCACTCCAGCAACACCCCCGTGACCCTCTTCGTGTCACGACCCAGGGGTACACCCTCTATGTAACATGGCGTACTTGACCCCGAAGGGGTCTCATACAAGCCCTTAGTAGATCACAACATAAGATAATAGAATAGTACGGAAATTTTAAAACTTTATCCATATAATCAAAGTCTTTATAAAACGCAAGCGGAAGTCTTACTACACTTTGTCTCAAACCATCTAATACAACTTTGAATAAACTTTTGGGATACAGCCCATACAATAGTCTCAAACATAAAGAAAAAACATAAAGGAAATGGTGGCTTTATCCTCGATACTACGAGTACTCACCAAGTCTTCAACTTCTTGCTCTTTAGAAACCTATCGTCGAGAATGGACCTCAAGTCACCGAACCCTACATTTAATTAGAATGTAGGAAAGAGTATGCGTTGGTACAAAAGTACTAAATATGATAACTAGCATAACATCATAAGAACATAACATAAGGGTTAGTCAACATAAGCCATCTGCCATAATTGTAAGAATAACTTCATGAAACATAAACTATAAGCATAAGAGACAATATCATAATCATAAGATAAGTCTCCAACATAGGCATCATATAAGCATTAGTCAACTCTTAGTCATTCATCTCATTAGAGAACTACTTCTCAAGTGACCTCAAAGCATACTTGTGCAATGCATGAATAAGACCCCATAATCCCATTCATGCTAGGTATCCCCTTTGTTCATCATATACATACTTACCATCTTATGGTCATATCCTTACCTTACATCTCACAACAAGAAAATCTTCACATGAGAGAACTTCATAAGTAACCTTCAAGTTATACTTGTGAAATGCATAGATGAGACCCCATAATCCAACTTAGGCTAAGTACCTCTTTTAGTGCATCATACTATTTTATCATATTTGATCTAGTCTTTAGCTTACTTCTCGTAGACAAGGGAATCTCTCACCTTGAGTCAAACATATCATGGAAGGCAACTATAGCAACAATCCATCAAAACATACTTCATAAAAGAGGAACACTTCTTAGGTAACCATAAGTCATACTTGTGCAATGAATGGATAAGACCCCATAATCCTACCCACACTAAGTATTCCTTTAGGTCCTCATTCTTATACTTCTTGGTTGGAAACTAGCCCCTCTCTTTAAACCTTAGAACACTATGAGGTACTTTCTGAAGCACATCTTAGATCATTATTAGGTTAAACCCTATGAGATACTTCTTTAAGCATGTCTAAGTTCTTTATTAAGATGGATCCTATGAGATACTGGTTCATTATTAAGATGGATCCTATGAGATACTTCCTTGAGCATGTATAAGTCTATTAAAGCATTTGAACACTTGGAGGTACTTCTTCAAGTATGTCTTAGTTCATTGGATACGGAGATTGCTACTAGAAACCCTAACTCCACTATGTGAAGGCTTCCATCTCATGAGACCTAACTTTGGGAAAACCCGCACTCTACTATGTAAGCGTTCCCCCTTTAACTTGGATAGTCCTCACATCAACTAGGTGTGGTTCACCTGTCAACTTGGAGCCCAGACCCTACCTTGTGTGACACTCCATCTCATTGTCAATATCCCCTAGGGGTCAAGTATACACCCCTAGACTCACTATTAAGCCTTTCTTAACATTCATGTCTCAGAGAAGAATGTCCTTGACAATTAATGCATGTTCAAGTGATCACTTTTTACATTCAAGCATTCATAAGGTAGGTTAGGTGAGTATAGGCCTTTCACCACAATTCTACCTATTAGACTTCTATTCTCATATAGACTATACAACTCATCATATTGGCTTTACTCTCAATACCCTAGTGATCAAAATTCATGATTACAAGCCTTACTCTCAAATCTTTACTTCATTCTATCATCATACATATCTAGATCACAAGACATTCAAGTCACAAGCCTCATCTTTAAGCAATTCTAATCATAATTCATCATAAAGGCTCAATCTCAAGCTTTACTATTCATGATCAATAGTATATACTTTAATCTTATTCAATTCATGTTATCATGCTTCTATTCTTTGACAATTACTATGCATGACATCAATTCTAGAAGATCAACTCTAAGTCTTCAATTTCACTTCACAAGGCATAAACTCACATTCTTCAAATTCATTAATTAAACTAGGGTTAGCCATGGAAAACATATAATATCATGAATATATCATGATTCAATACTAAAAAAATCATAAACAACTATTATCCACTCAATTGGAATAATACTCAACACTACCCACAACATAGGAAGAGACCCTAGCTAGAATTGGGGATTTTCATCAGAATTGGGGGAATTCTAAGGGGCTCTATGGATGGAAGAATCCATATATGAATAAGCTTACATACCTTGGATATAAAGCTCTCACCAAGCTTACATCAATGGAGAATTTCGACCTAGATTGTTTCTCTTCTTCTTCTTCTTCTTCTTTAATTCTAGAGAGAGAATTTCTTGAGGGAATTAGGTCTATTTTGTGAATCTAAAATAATGATTTGGAAACCTCTAATTAAGGGTCTAATATCTTTATATAGGTGTCCTAATTACAAATAAAATGACATCACTTAACCCCCAACTAATAATGAATTTACCCCTAAGTCCCCAACTTAAAACATTTTAAGTTCACCACTGCCCCACCCAAGAGACCATGTCCACGGACCGTGGGTCCACCCACGGCCCATACTTGTCATGTGTGGATGGTGGTATATGGCTATTTTTTTGCTGGCACTGACCCACGAGACCCACCCATTGGGCCTGGATCCCTCTACGGGGCTTAGGTCCCCTTCGTGGGTACTGCATAGGAAGATTTAGGGTCTGTTTTGGGGTCCTCCTCAAGGACCCCTTTTGTTGGTCCTTGGTAAGTCGTACCTTGACGTTTAACCCCTAAACCCCTCATTCTATGTTCGGGAAGTCATTTTATGATTTTAACCCTCATATAAAACTCTAAAACCTTTACGTAAAGCTCTAGTTTAGTCTACTAGTTTTTCGGGTGTTACAATATCTCCCCCTCGGGAATATTCATCCTCGAATGACGATTCTAAACACCTCTTAAAGGAAACGACTCTAGACTAGCAGCCCATCATGCATGCAACACATTTAAATGCACACAAGCAAAGGAGGAACTTCATCTCCAACATAAACATACTCAATGCAACACAAGGGAGTAGGAACTACATCTAACAACCCATGATGCAAGAAATTCTCATAACTAGTCATGTTCAAGGAGGAACTACTATCTCCTAGTCATAACATTCTCAACATACACTCATGGAGCCTATATGTAATTTACTCTCAAAAAACATTTATTCAAGGAGGAATCTCTCAACTCCTAACTAAGGCATGCTCATATATACAACTAATGAAGTCAAATAGGCAACTCATACTCAATGCACTACGACATGAGGAATATCAATTATAAAAACTTATTTTCTTTTAAATCAGAGGCTTTCATGAACATGCATCATATAAGGAAATCATTGCAACACATAAACACACAATAACCTTGCAATTTTTGGCACACTATCTCCCCCTTGGGAGAAGTCCTATACCAATTCTTCTAAACATCATTCATGCTAAAAACAACTTCAAAGTCTAACATATCAAGTCATAAAAGACCAAAAAATAACGGAATCTAATAAAGCATGAAACACATACCGGTAGTCACATAAGGAGGTCACTCTTGATCCTTCTTAGCTTGGAGGACAGATAACCTATTCTTCTTTTGAGTACTCTCTTATGGACCACTAGAAGAAACTTGCTTATCCTCCCTTCCCTTGGCCTTAAGCACCTGATAATCCCTCATTTTATGCCCACTCTTTCCACACCCATAACAACCATCCATGCCGGCTAGACACTTACCATAATGATTCCTTCTACACTTGTTGCAAGTAGACTTAGGTAATGGAGACCCACTACCTTTCTCTTGGTTAACCCTAGGGGTATAAGGGGAATCTTCACCGAAATACCTTTGTTTAGTCTTAGGCCTACCTTGTCCATCGGACTTAGCATTAGAAAAGTTCCCATCATTGGTCCTAGCCCTTTTTGCCTCTCTATTCTTCTTCCTAAGTTTTGACTCCTAAATTTTTTGGGCATACACCATAAGACTAGAGATATCCATATTATCCACAAGCATTACTGTACGACAGTCTTCTTCAACCAATTCGAACACACCTGTCAAAAACCTACTCATCTTATCCCTCAGATTTGCTACCATAGATGGAGCATACTTAGACAATAGATCAAATTTCAAGGCATACTCCTTAACACTCATGCTACCTTGCTTAAGGTTGATAAACTCTTCTACCTTAGCCTCCCTCAACTCCCGGGGAAAGAACCTATCAAGAAATGCTAGTTTGAAGACTTCCCACTCTATTGGGCCCGCTTCTACCTGCCTAGCATCTTTCCATTGGTCATACCATATTTGAGCAATATCTTTCAATTGCTAAGCGGCTAGTTCCACTTTTTCTACCGAAGTAACCCCCGTGATGGCAAGTACTTTATAAACCTCATCTATAAACCCATTAGGATTATCTTCCACCTTGGAGCCATAAAACTCTGTAGGGTTCATCCTCAAAAACTCCCTCTCTCTAGAAGCAGCCACCCCACTTATTGGGTTCGCCGGAGTTACAACCTCTCTATTGGCTTGCGCCGTCAAGGCTTGAGCTAACAATTGCATAGTAGACCTAAACTCCGCATGAGTCACATTCTCCTCTATAGGGTCAATTGGAGCTTGAGGAGGAGCTTGGGGATGAGCCTCTTGGTCCACATTGCCTTCCTCATCCCTCCCAGCATTTTCCCTTGTATTAGCAATACCTTGAGAAGCATAGGGCAAGAATTAGGAGAAATACCTACTAGAGATAAACTCTATAGCACGACTTAGAGAATGAAGAAGTGAAGTTTTCTAAACATCCAATAACCTCCTATTCATAAATGTGGCATGCTTCACATTTATGAACAAAACTCTACTGGACGTTGTTAGAGACAATCCTAGAACCATTCTAAACCTTTTGCTCTGATTACAAAGTTTGTCACTACCCAGGGGTACACCCTAGATGTAACATGGCATACTTGACCCCAAACGGGTCTCATACAAGCCCTTAGCATATCATAACATAAGATAATAGAAAACTACGGAAATATTAAAACTTTATCCATACAATCAAAGTCTTTATAAAACGCAAGCGGAAGTCATACTACACTTTGTCTCAAACCATCTAATACAACTTTGAAGAAACTCTTGGGACACAGCCCATACAATAGTCTCAAAGATAAAGAAAAGATATAAAGTAAATGGTGGCTTTATCCTTGATACAATGAGGACTCACTAAGTCTTCAACTTCTTGCTCCTTAGAAACCTATCCTCGAGAATGGACCTCAAATCACCGAACCCTACATTTGATTAGAATGTAGGCAAGAATATGCGTTAGTACAAAAGTACTAAATATGATAGCTAGCATAACATCACAAGAACATAACATAAGGGTTAGTCAACATAAGCCATATGCCATAATTGTAATAATAACTTCATGAAACATAAACTATAAGCATAAGAGACAATATCATAATCATGAGAAAAGTCTCAAACATAGGCATCATATAAGCGTTAGTCAACCCTTAGTCCTTCATCTCATAAGAGAATTACTTCTCAACTGACCTCAAAGCATACTTGTGCAATGCATGAATAAGACCCCATAATCCCATTCATGCTAAATATCCCCTTTGGTCATCATATTAATACTTACCATCTTGTGGTCATATCCTTAGCTTACTTCTCACAACAAAAAAATCTTCACATAAGAGAACTTCATAAGTAACCTTCAAGTTATACTTGTGCAATGCATAGATGAGACCCCATAATCCCACCTAGGCTAAGTACCACTTTTAGGCCATCATACTTCTTTATCATATTAGATCTAGTCTTTAGCTTACTTCTCGTAGACAAGGGAATCTCTCACCTTCAGTCAAACATATCTTGGAAGGAAACTATAGCAACAATCCATCAAAACATACTTCATCCAAGAGGAACACTTCATAGTAACCATAAGTCATACTTGTGCAATGCATGGATAAGACCCATAATCGTACCCACACTAAGTATTCCTTTAGGTCCTCATTCTTATACTTCTTAGTTGGAAACTAGCCCCTCTCTTTAAACCTTAGAACACTATGAGGTACTTCCTTAAGCACATCTTAGCTCATTATTAGGTTAAACCCTATGAGATACTTCTTTAAGCATGTCTAGATTCATTATTAAGATGAATCCTATGAGGTACTTCCTTGAGCATGTCTAAGTCCATTAATGCTTTTGAACACTTGGAGATACTTCTTCAAGTATGTCTTAGTTCATTGGATACGGAGATTTCTACTAGAAACCCTAACTCCACTATGTGAAGGCTTCCATCTCATGAGACCTAACTTTGGGAAAACCTGTACTCTACTATGTAAGAGTCCCCCCTTTAACTTGGATAGTCCACACATGAACTAGGTGTGGTTCTCCTCTCAACTTGAAGCCCGGACCCTAACTTGTGTGACACTCCATATCATTGTCAATATCCCCTAGGGGTCAAGCATACACCCCTAGACTCACTATTAAGCCTTGCTTAACATTCATGTATCATGGAAGAATGTCCTTGACAATCAATCCATATTCAAGTGATTCTATCACTTTTTACATTCAAGCATTCATAAGGTAGGTTAGGTGAGTATAGGCCTTTCACCATAATTCTACCTATTAGACTTCTATTCTCTTATAGACTTTACTCTCAAATCCTTAGCATACACAACTCATCACATTGGCTTTACTCTCAAAAACCTAGTGATCAACATTCATGACTACAATTCTCACTCTCAATGCTTTACTTCATTTTTTCATCATACATATCTAGATCACAAGACATTCAAGTCACAAGCTTCATATTTAAACAATTCTAGTCATAATTCATCATAAAGACTCAATCTCAAGATTTTCTTGTCATGATCAATCATATATAATTTAATATAACTCAATTCATGTTAACATGCTTCTATTCTTTGATAATTACTATTCATGACATCAATTGTAGAATATCAACTATAAGTCTTCAATTTCACTTCACAAGGCATAAACCCACATTCTTCAAATTCATCAATTAAACTAGGGTTAGCCATGGAAAACATATAATATCATCAATATATCATGATTAAATACTAAAAAAATCATAAACAAGTATTATCCACACAATTGGAATAATACTCAACACTACCCACAACATAGGAAGAAACCCTAGCTAGAATTGGGGATTTTCTTCACAATTGGGGGAATTCTAGGGGGCTCTATGGATGGAAGAATCCATATATGAATAATCTAACATACCTTGGATATAAATCCCTCACCAAGCTTGCATCAATGGAGAATTTCGACTTGGATTACTTCTCTTCTTCTTCTTCTTCTTTACTGCTGGAGAGAGAATTTCTTGAGGGAATTGGGTCTCTTTTGTGAATCTAAAATAATAATTTGGAATTCTCTAATTCAGGGTCTAATAGCTTTATATAGGTTGCCTAATTACTAACAAGATTACACCACTTAACCCCCAACTAATAATGAATTAACCCCTGAGTCCCCAACTTAAAACAATTTAAGTTCACCAGTGCCCCACCCACGAGACCACATTCACGGACCATGAGTCCACCCACTGCCCGTACTGGCCATCTGTGGATGGTGGTCTGTGGCTAGTTTTTTTGCTGGCACTGACCCAAGAGACCCACCCACGGGGCGTGGATCCCCCTACGGGGCATAGGTCTCTCTCGTGCATACTGCCTAGGCAGATTTAGGGACTATTTTGGGGTCCTCCTCAAGGACCCCTTTGGTTGGTCCTTAGGGAGTCGTACCTTGACGTTTAACCCCTAAACCCCTCATTATAAGTTCGGAAAGTCATTTTACAATTTTAACCCTTATATCAAACTCTAAAACCTTCATGTAAAGCTCTAGTTTAGTCTACTAGTTTTCCGGGTGTTGCACTTCGATAAGATCATCTTGCAGTGCAAGATTTTGGCCTCTTCCAACCATTATTCTCAGAGTTATTCTTAATTGTGGATCGTAGGGTGTCAGAGGATTGACTTGACTCTGTTTACTTGGCATACATTGGAAATAAGACATGTAGAAAACAAAAACAAAACATAAAACAAGAAATAATTGACTAATGTTCAATAACAAAATTAGTCTAATCTAAAAGCCTTATTCCCCGACAGCGGCGCCAAAATTTGATACGCCAAAATTACACCTACCTAAAGAAGTAAAAGTGGTCGTTACCAAATAACGAACCTAACTAAAGTTAGGATTGACCCCACAAGGAATATGGTCTAGAGTTAGGCTAATTTAGCGTTGATTGTAGTTTTAGTAAGTTTCTTCCCGTAAAAAAGGTGGATTTGTAAAGAAAGTAACAGTTGATTGACTTGATGTAACAAGTAACAAGTAAGCAGGATTCACCGTTTGTAATATTAATATGAGATGAAACTAGGGTACATCTGCTCCCCACAAGTTCTTAACGCAGTAATTCTAATAATAGTAACTCTTTCTTAGTGTTAACATACAAGGTTGGTAAGTTAGGTATCTCCTAAGTGATTAGTCGTCCAAGTAGGAAATTTCACCACGCAACTTGGTCGGTCTATGCGTGTATGCTTTATTAGTCCTTACACTTAGATTAGCCCTCGTGGTAAGTGGCTCAAGCTATTAGATAGCGGATTATCAGGCTAAGTCTCCATTGTTTAATCCCTTTCTCATTCATTACTTCCTTGATCAGGCAAGTAGGAATGAGGCGAGTTCTAACGTTGCGCACCATTAAAAAGCATTCAAAATGAAGAGATTAACAGTACATGCATAAACACTATTCCAGAATTAATTAATTATTAGTTTTACATTGTTAATTACTCATCGTTCCCACAAACTTAGTTGTGGATTTAGTTATTCATGATTGAGTTATCAAAATTCAATATAGAGTTAATAATATAAATCATGAACTTACAATTAGAATAGATGAAATTTGCAATCATGAATTGAAGAACAAACACAAAGCTCATAAACAAATCTTCATGAATTAAATGCTCAAAGTGTTTGCACAATAATTCTCAAAGCCAAAACAAGTATCAAAAATGGTCTAACACCCTAAATACGAAATTTACTACTAATATTTATAGAAATAAATATTAAACCAGGTAGGAAAATGAAACCTAAGAAATCAGGTTATGGGCAGTGTCATCAACTGAAGGCCACCTATGGCTCGCCGAAGGAACGACAACTCGTAGGTTCCTTCTTCATTTTGAAGGTCTAAGTACGGCCCGTCCAGTTCAATTGTCGTTCATGGACTGGAACTCATCTTCTCTGAATTTATCAACGGCTCATGATCTACGACTCGTAGTAAGAATTATGGATCGTGAATCACTTTCGTCGTTCATCACTTAGTCCATTTTTCTTAGCACCTCACCCACCCCTTCAACCTAAGGCTCGTCGAAGGAACGACAGCTCGTAGGTGGTCTCGTCTATTAAAAAAAACTCTATTGTTTCAACACTTTGCACACCAACAACTCCAAAACCTATTTCCTGCAAAATTTAACCAAAATGCCATCACATATAATAACAAAATGCCTAAGATTCATGCAAAACTCTACATTTAATGCATAAAAATACCGTAAATTAACAGTACATCAATGCCCAGCGCTAATCAACAACCTGTCACGACCTAGGGGTAACCCCTAGATGTAACATGGTGTATAGGACCACGAAAGACCCCATACAAGCCACTTAGCATTTCTAACATAAGAAATAGAATAATAGGAGTAAAACAATAGTCCAAGTCCAATAATTTTATAAAAGAAAAGCGGATGTCTAAAACACTTGTCTCAATGGCCATCTAATACAATCGAATGAAATTGGGCCTAGCCCATACATCATGTCCAAAACTAGAAATATAAGAATGAAACTAAAACAATGAAAATCCATCCTCGAAGCATGAGGACTTAGCAAAGCTCAGGAACCTCGTAATCAACCACTAGCCACGAAACTGAGAAACCTGACTATCGGACCCTACAATTGGGTAAATGTAGGCAAGCGTATGTGTTAGTACAAAACCATGTACCAAGTATGATAGCTATGCATAAAATATTTAAATCTTGCTAAAAGGGGACATTTCGTGACATGCAATTGACCAAGCTAAACATGATATAAAAAGGTTAGAAAACATAAGTCATAAAACATGGTCAATGCAAGATAACATCATTTGAAACCTTTGAACACATGTGATATACTTCTTGAAGTAACCTTAGTTCATTATTAATGTGGGAATTAGCATTAACCGACATAGAGAGCATGTCAGCTATAACACGATCCCCCGGTGTCTCCCACACCAAAATAGGGTTGTCCTACTTGCCAAGGTATGGACCATGAACTTCTAGCTTAGGTGGATCCACTGCTTATGTCTATGTAGACAATCATCCTATAGGGGAATATAGGTAAGGGATAAGGAGATTTCTTCTAGAAACCCGGCCTCTAATAACGGTAGAGCTTCCATCTCAATATCCTCTCGGTGCTAAGCATAAATCCTACGGAATAGTCATTTTTTACTTGCTCTTATTATCCATGGAAGGACACGTCATCTTGCCAATCAAAGATATGTCATTATCCATGGAAAGGTATCATTAAATAACCAATCCAAGCTAAGTCATTATGATAGCTCTTAATCGTTGATTCAATTAGGTGAGAAGACCTTTAAACCTTAGATTCCTTACTATGTAAGAAAACCTTTCACAATCATTGCTTTTATGTGTATATGAGAAATTCTTTCAACAACACAACATCAACATCATCATTGATACTTTACTTTCAAAGTATCCTTAAAACATTTGTATAGGTTTCATAAGAACATGAATAATTCCATAATTTATCTTTCAAGGTTCAAAACCCACTTTCCATCATTAACATTTAGAAAACATGGGTTAGATATGGATTGTATCATCAAATCATGTAAATCTATCAATTCATGCTTTATTTCATAAAACTCTTCCTTCATAATGCAAAACCCCACATCATATGAC
Source organism: Solanum etuberosum (assembly GCA_029582245.1). Taxonomy (NCBI): domain Eukaryota; kingdom Viridiplantae; phylum Streptophyta; class Magnoliopsida; order Solanales; family Solanaceae; genus Solanum; species Solanum etuberosum. The sequence goes on along the minus strand of JAJONR010000224.1, from coordinate 205,984 downwards.
CATAACTTGAAAAGATAGGGATTCCATGGGTTCATGGGGAAATCATCATAAGCTCATAGTATTTCATCAATTCATGCATCAGAGATCATAATTCAATCATTTAAATCAATAATCAACAGAACCCATGGCAATTGAAGAAAACCCTAACTCTATTGGGGATTTCTAACTTTGAAAATAGAGGAATTTGGGAACTCCATGAATGGAAGGAATGCATGGATGAAAAATATCATACCTTGAATCCAATTGCTAATCTTCAATGGAGAAATTGAGACTTGACTTGAAACCCTAGGTTGTATCCTTCTTCATCAAGCTTTCTATAGAGAGAATTATTTGAGAGTTCTTCTTTTTGGTGAGTTTGAAGAGAATGAACTAATTTGGGGGTTGAAGTCACTTATATAGGGGTCTTAGTGAAGGGTAAAACGACGTAGTATAGGGATAAACTAATTAGGAAAAGACCAAACTTCCCCTAAACTTAATTACCGACCCACCATCCACGGCCACGACCGACAGACCGTGGACAGGAGACGGGCCGTCCTCTACGACCATCGTTCGTGGTCAGAACCTGGTTTTGGGCCAGTGAACCATGGGCCCTAACCACGGACCTTGGTCTGATCGACATTCCATTGGTCAGGCCGTGGTCCTTAGTCTTCATAACCTGCTTAGAAAGTGCCACCCACGGACAACACCTACGGTCCGTGGTCCCATCTACGGGCCGTGGGTGGCCCCTTTAGGTTGGCGCCTACAACTTCTTAAAAGTGCTATCTTACCCTCTTTCGGATCCGAGGTGTTACAATATCTCCCCCTTGGGATCATTCATCCTCGAATGAGATTCAAGCTAGTACGAAAAGAGTATGATAGGAACTAACAACCCAAACATCAATGCAATTTCATCTAAATACACATAACCAAGGAGGAACTATCGATTCCAAGCTAGGATGTTATCAAAACATCATAAGAGGGATTGAACTAAATCTAACAGCCCATCATGCATACAATAAACATATCTGAGGAGAAAACATCAACTCCAAGCTAACATCCGAGGAGAAAAAATCAACTCCAAGCTAACAACATACTCAAATGCATATATCCGAGGAGGAAACATCAACTCCAACCTAACGACATGCTCATAACATCATATCATGTAGTCTACATGCAATTCATACTCATGTGCACATAAACATGTAGAAATCAATTAAATTGACTCATTTTCTCAAAACATGAACTTTTCATAAATCATGCACATCAAGGAAATCGTGGAAGCATATAAGACACGTGACTCCAAAACAAAGAGCAAACCATGAGGAACTCATTACCTCAAGTTAGAGTAGGAGTAGAAGAAAGAGATAAGGATATCGGGACATCATATCGGCCTCGGCCTCCCAAGTAGCAGCCTCAACTAATTGATTCCTCCACAACACTTTCACGGAAGCTGCTTCTTTATTTCTCAACTTCTTGACTTTCCGGTCTAGAATCTCAACCGGAACTTTATCAAAAGAAAGATTCTCCTTAACTTCCAAACCTTCTAAGGTAACTATGGATATCGGATCACCAACACATTTCTTCAACATAGAGAAATGAGAAATTGGATGAACCGATGCCAACTCATTTGGAAAATCTAGTTTATAAGCAACCTTACCAACACGTCTCAAAATTTGATATGGGCCTACATATCGAGGATCAAGGTTCCCTTTCTTACCAAACCTCATTACACCCTTCATGGGTGAGATTTTCAAGTAAGCCCAATAATGAACATTAAACACAAGATCCCTTCTTCTTACATCGACATATGACTTTTTCCGACATTGAGCCGTTTTCAACCATTCTCAAATAAGTCAAACTTTCTCTATGGCCTAATGTACCAACTCGGGACCTATTAGGGAAAATTCACCCACCTCAAACCATCCTATAGGAGATTACACCTCCTACCATATAATGTCTCAAATGGAGCCATATTAATACTCCAGTGATAGCTATTGTTATAAGAAAACTTAATCAATGGCAAACGGTCATCCCAAATTACCCATAAAATTAATCACACAAGCTCTTAACATGTCTTCCAAAGTTTGGATAGTACGCTCCGCTTGCCCATTAGTTTGGGGATGAAAGGCCGTACTAAGCTTAACCCGAGTACCAAGACCCTTTCGGAAAGACTTCCACAATAGAGAATTGAATAGGGTACCATGATCGGAAATAGTGGACAAAGGCACTCCGTGCAACATTACCATTTCTCTCAAGTACAACTTGGAATAGTCCTACGCTGGATAGGAAACCTTGACGGGAAGGAAATGAGCCGATTTCTTCATCCGATCTACTATTACCCAAATCGAATCATGTTGTCACTGAGTGCGAGGCAAACCAACAATAAAGTCCATATTCAAATCTTCCCACTTCCACGTTAGAATGCCAATATCTTGGGACAAACCTCTCGGTTTCTGATGCTCAACTTTAACTTGTTTACAATTAGGTCACTTAGCCACAAATCCCGCAATATCCTTCTTCATCCCATTCCACCAATAGACCTCCCGCAAATCATGATACATCTTGGTGGCTCCTGAGTGAATGGAATATCGTGATCTATGGGCTTCTGACAAGATTTGTTCCCTCAAGTTATCAACATTTGGAACACATAAATGACCTTTATATCTAAGAACACCATCTCCCCCCTGGGAGAAAACCTCAACGGATTTCTCAAGCACCGCTTCTTTCAATTCAACCAAAATTGGATCAAGACCTTGCTTGGCTTCCACATCCACCATAAAAGACGATTCTGAGCCGTTGTGAACCATAACACCACCCTTAGTGGAGTCCACTAACTGAACACCCAATCGGGCCAATCTATGAACATCTCGAACCAACTCTTTCATACCTTCTTCAATATGAGTAACACTACCCATGGATAACTGACTAGGAGCATCCGCCACCACATTTACCTTTCTGGGGTGATAGAGAACACTCATATCATAATCTTTCAATAACTCAAGCCACCTTTTTTGGCGAAGATCTAGATCTTTCTGATTAAACACATATTGCAAACTCTTGTGGTTGGTAAACACATCTACGTGCACACCATACAAATAATGCCTCTAAATCTTTAAGGTAAAAACAACCGCCGCTAGTTCAAGGTCATGGGTAGGGTAATTCTTTTCATGAATCTTAAGTTTCCTTGAGGCATATGCAATGACTTTCCAATTTTGCATAAGCACACATCCTTACCCAATTCTTGAGGCATCAAAATAAATGAAAAAAACCATTAGTCTCTTCCGGTAAAGTCAACACCGGAGCGGAAGTAAGTCTATCCTTCAACTCATGAAAACTATTCTCACACACTTTGAATCATATGAACCTAGCCATCTTTTGAGTCAAAGTCATCAAAGGAGAGGCAATTGAAGATAATCCCTTAACAAACCTTCTATAGTACCTAGCTAAACCCAAGAAACTTCTAATATTCAAAAGGGATAGAGGTCTAGGCCAACTCTTGCCCGCATCCGTCTTCTTTGGATCCACCTCAACAAAAACTCACATTTGCTGAACTTCGCAAAGAGTAGTTGTTGCTTAAGAATTTACAACACGATCCTCAAATGATCAATATGCTTGTTCTCACTTCTCGAATAGATCAATTTATCATCAATGAACACAATCACAAACATGTCAAGGTATTGTCTAAACTCCCTATTCATCAAATCCATAAATGCCGCTGGAGCATTAGTCAACCCAAACGATATTACCAAAACCTCATAATGACTATACCGAGTTTGAAAAGCCGTCTTTGAAATATCATCTTCCTTCACCCTCAATTGGTGATAACCCGATCGAAGATCAATCTTAGAGAAGTAACTCACTCCTTGAAGTTGGTCAAACAAGTCATCTATTCTTGGAAGAGGATACTTATTCTTAATGGTCACCTTAATTTACTGACAATACTCAATACACATACAAAGAGAACCATCTTTCTTCCTAACAAACAAAACTGGAGCACCCCATGGAGAGATACTCGGTCGGTTAAACCCTTATCCAACAAATCTTTTAATTGTTCTTTCAACTCCTTTAGTTCTACCGGAGTCATACGGTAAGGATGAATAGAAATAGCTTACGTATCTGGGAGAAGTTCAATACCAAAGTCTATTTCCCTCTCGAGAGGAATACCGAGTAAATCATATGGGAAAACTTCCGGAAACTTATTAACAATGGGGACCGACTCAAGAATAGGGGTTTCAGAATCCACATCCCTCACCCTAATTAGATAGTAAATGCAACCCTTAGAAATCATCTTTATAGCTTTAAGACAAGAGACAAACTGACCCTTAGGCATTGAATTTCCCCCTTTCCACTCTAGGACAGGCTCATTCGGGAACTGAAATTTGACTACACGAGTTCTACAATCAATAAAAGCATAACATGAATGCACAGCCAATCCATACCAAGGATAACATAAAAATCTAGCATATCAAGCTCTACCAAGTCAATAAGATTAACTTTATGGGATAAGGAAACGAGACACTTTCGATGGACCCTCTTAGCCACAATAGAATCACCAACAGGAGTAGGGACAAGCTAAATATGATATAAAAAGGTTTGAAAACATAAGTCATAAAACATGGTCAATGAAAGCTAACATCATTTGAAACCTTTCAACAGATGTGAGATACTTCTTGAAGGAACCTTAGTTCATTATTAATGTGGAAATTTTCCATAACTGACATAGACACCATGTGAGCTGTAACATGATCCCCCGGTGTCTACCACACCGAAAAGGGTTGTCCCACTTGCCAAGGTAAGAACCATGAACTTCTAGATTAGGTGGATCAACTAGCTAATGTCTATCTAGACAATCATCATATGGGGGCACATAGGTAAGGGATAAGGATATTTCTTCTAGTAACACGACCTCTACTAATAGGAGAACTTCCATATAAAAATCCTCTCGGTGCTAAGCATAAATCCCACGGAATAGTCATTTCTTACTTACTCTAATTATCCATGGAAGGGCACGTCATCTTTCCAATACAAGCTAAGTCATTATCCATGGAAAGGTATCATTCAATAACCAATCCAAGCTAAGTCATTAGGATAGCTCTTAATCTTTGATTCAATTAGGTAAGAAGACCTTTCAACCTTAGATTCCTTACTATGTGAGAAAACCTTTCACAATCATGCTTTTATGTTTATATGAGAAATCCTTTCAACAACACAACATCAACATCATCATTGATACTTTACTCTCAAAGCATCCTTAAAACATTTGCATAGATATCATAAGAATATGCATAATTTCATAATTTACCTTTCAAGGTTCAAAACCCATTTTTAATCATCAACATTTAGAAAACATGGGTTAGATATGGATTCCATCATAAAATTATGTAAATTTATCAATTCATGCTTGATTTCATAAAACTCTTCATTCATAATGAAAACCCCCACATCATATGATAAAAACTTGAAAACATGGGGATTACATGGGTTCATGGGGAAATCATCATAAACTCATAGTATTTCATCAATTCATGCGTCAGAGATCATAATTCAATCATTTAAATCAATAATCAAGAGAACCCATGGCAATTGAAGAAAATCCTAACTAAATTGGTGATTTCTAACTTTGAAAAAAGAGGAATTAGGGAACTCCATGAATAGTAGGAATCCATTGATGAAAACTGAAGCCAATTGCTAATCTACAATGGAGGAATTGAGACTTGACTTGAAACTCAAGGTTGAATCCTTCTTCTTCAAGCTTTCTAGAGAGAGAATTATTTGAGAGTTCTTCTTTTTTGTGAGTTTGAAGAGAATGAAGTGAATGAAGTTATTTGAAGGTTGAAATCACTAATATAGGGGCCTTAGTGAAGGGTAAAACCACATAGTATAGGGATAAAATAATTAGGAAAAGACCCAACTACCCCTGAACTTAATTACCGACCCACCATCAACGGCCACGACCGACGGACGGTGGACAGGTCCTGCACGACCATTGTTCCTGGTCAGACCCTGGTTTTTGGCCAAGTGAACCACGGGCCCCCAACCACGGACCGTGGTTTGACCGACGGTCTGTTGGTCAGGCTGTGGTCCTGGGCCTTTGTAACCTACTTAGACAGTGCCACCCACAGACCACATCTAAGGTCCTTGGCCCCATCCACGGGTCATGGTTGGCCCCTGTAGGTTGGCGCCTACAGCTTCTGAAAAGTGCTATCTTACCCTCTTTCAGATCTGGGGTGTTACACAATCAAAGGGCGCAAGAAGAGATTTCAAATCAATAAAGGGGGAGCAAATTCAAGGGAGGATGCCCTACACCAATCATATCGCATCAGCCCCAGACTAAGCACACCTATTGACCAAGCCGCAACTATGACGAGCCACCAAGGTCACACGCATCAATGCAAGAAGAACGACGAGAAACAAGCCGTACAAGGAGAAAATCATAACTATGAGGCGATAAACCACAACTGAAAACAACTAATGTCTTGCCTAGTCTAAGGCCACCACGAATCAATCTTAACAAGGATAAGCAAGATCATCTACTCCACAAGAGAAGCCATAATATAAACTAAAGATCCCAACACCCACAATAAGCCCAAGGCTCCTACGGAATCATGAAATGATAGAATAACAAGAGGAAAACTAAATACCTGGCAAATACCATCCAAAATTACATGAAATCTATACTAGACATTATCTAAGAAGCTCAATCAAGAAAGTAGACTGAAGCCTACCTCAAAGCTGAACAAGAGCCTCTGAATCGATCACATACGAGCTATCCGCATCTGAAATGCTCCCGGGTAAAACAGAAAACTATCAAATTATCAATCACAATGTCATTACGGACATTTTGAAAGTAAAATCGTAACAATTATAAATTGACCCAATATTGAGTTAAAATGAGAATGTGGGACCCATACCGAGAACAAAAAAATTGACTCTGTCAAAAGGTCCTAAACTATGCCTCGAACTTGTGTTCCAAAATTGAACACAATCTGAGGCATTAAAACAACCACAACAAATACAACAAAATTAACCAAAAAGCCAAGCAAAGGTAGAAGCTTCAAGCTCAAATTCACCTCAATCTAAGGTTCCTCAATAGCTTCTAATCACTAACCCAAGTATCCATTCTCCCAATGATCACACAGGACTTCAAATCACTCAAATCAGAGCTCGGGACGGAAAAATTACTTTTTGAAAATGTGGGTTGAAAAGAAAAAATTTCTGGATATAAAACCCGAAACTGGTTGCTAAAAGTAAAATCCAGTTGCTAAAAGGCTGATATATGGTCTGCTAAAAGCCTAAACAAGATATTAGAACTATAGCTGGTTCAATCCAACTCTGAATTCTCCGACGGGGTGCTCGAGATTAATTCAGAACCCCGTGCATGCAAATAAAATATGCTACCCATCGAATTCAACATTCCAAACTCAAAAGAACCATAAAAAATCCTATATGAGATTGTGTCGATGAAAAGTGGGTCCCACACCCAAGTTTTGGTTTAAGCTAAAACCTATAAGAAGTCTCAATATTAGACCGGGATACTAGGGAACCACACGAAAGGTCATTCTAGACCAAATTCGACGTTTCAGAGCTAACCGTGCTGACAAAATTCTCATCTGAGCACGTTTACAAAGAATATTGGCCAAATTCAACCCTTGGCTTAAGCTTCAAAGTTAAAACGCCTAACAGCACAAACTTACACCAGAAGTCTCAAGGCTGAACAAACCATGCCCCTAGCCTAAAATGGCCCTTCTGGAGCTTATGAAACCATCAAAATTGCATTATGAGGTCGTCTTTTTGAACTTTTGACTGAAATAAACCTTTCAAGTTCAAAGGTTCCAAACTATGAGAACTTGCACAACATCCAAATGCACAACCCGACGACTGAACTGTCAATCCCAGCAAGTCATAAATGACTTGTGGTCGCTATAGGAAAGCTCTAAATGCTAAAAAGATCAGAAGACGAAGAAAATAACCTTGAGGGACATTATAACATCCACTACTAAAAGAAATTTCATCCACAAAAGTAGAAGGATAGACACAAACTAAATGCACAAAAGGAGGAAGATACTAAGTCTACATGCTCCGCCAGACCGTAGGCACCCTATCAAATCGAACAATGCTATCACAAAACTTAAGGTAAGAGGAAAATCCTCAAATTCACTTCAAAACTCCAAAACTCCTCCTAATCAATTTTGGTCTCCAACTCTCACCCAATTGAACCGAACTTTACTGAAAGCACTAGATTCATCTGAAAAGACAAACATTATGCACAAATAATAGACCATAGCAAATGGAAGACCATGGGAGATGCAACCTAACTCCCTAAATAAAAACTCATCTTATGCTCCATATCTACTATCTTCTAACCACAAAGAGAGTTCTACCGGTCCTTAGCTATCCTGAACATATCCAGAACCAATTAAAACCTTCCTACAAGCCCACATAACATCAACCTTTGAAGAAAAACATGCTTCTCCTTTAAATAACAACATGCTTCTCCTGAACATCGAGGAGGGACAACTGCCTAGACAAGGAACTCAGCCCAGGGTAAAACCCCTAAATCCATTGCTAACCCTCTAAACCAACAAACCCATTTGAAATGCAACCTTTTAAATCTAGCCACGCTAATCCATATGACGACCATCCTTCAAACGATAAGGTGGCACTATGCCCTGCTCCAACAAAAAGAACTTATGAAACACTGACACCACGAGCCCACAAACTGCTTTTCCACAATAAATCCGAGCCAAATACCCCATCTTAAGGGATGCCAAGCCGACAAGCGGTCTATCAACATAGTCAATAGTCAACTAGACGGTAGTGGCCCAAGGGTACAAACCCTATCATGAATTATGAAAGCTACCAAGCATGAAAAAAGAAAACCATGCATCATAAACTAGAGCAACTCATAAATCCCACAAACTACCATGACCCCATCCTAAAAAATGCATCTTATTAGCAAGTTTCCTTTGCCCAACAGGGCTAAGGCCTAAAATAACCAATAAAAACCACCATTCCGACTCCAAATAATACACCATCCTCGAGGGCTATCACACAACAATAATATTAGTATTGGAATTAGTAAATTTGTGATTTACTATAGAGTGTGCCTTAATTTCACTAGTTCTTGTCCAATATAAGTCAAAAGATAAAGTAAGGAACTTTTCTATAACACATGTCTATCCAGAGACATTCTTGGTGATACCACGTCTATGAGCAAGGTCACAATCTTTTCCACACCTAGTATGGCGGGCATACAACTGATCCACTTCAGAAAATTTATCTGTATTTTTAGCATTTATCAAAAGTTCTAATTTTTCGTGAATGAAATACAATAATCTTAGCATATCAAATTATGATAGCATTATTACTTCATTCCATGTTCATGTGTATTATTCAATCACTTTTCTTATCATGCTGTGCTACCATATTCACATCAAGGAATGAACCAAATTCAGTGGAATAGGTTTCATGACTTTTTCACCAAAACACATTATTTTACTTTAATTAACATTATATCATCAGTATGGGGCATTAAGACTCAAATTCAATGTCTTATCCATATAAAGGCATCTTAGGCCATAAATCTATGGAACATGAAGTGAACATCTTTCATCACGATGCATCAAAACACGAACCTGCAATCTTTATCCTTTTGGTGCGATTAAACATGAATCCATCATCTCACCCATATAAAGGCTTCTTAGGACATAAATCTATGAGACTTGAGTCACGACCCAGGTGTACCCCCTAGATGTAACATGGCTTATAGAACCCCGAAGGACTCCATACAAGCCACTTAGCTCTCATAACATAAGAAATAGAACATTAAGAGTAAAACAATAGTCCAAGTCCAAAACATTTTATAAAAAGCAAAGCGAAAGTCTAATACACTAGTCTCATCATAACCATCTAATACAATATAATGAAATTGGGCCTACCCCATACATAAAGTCCAAAAGCGAAATACATGAAAGAAACTGAAAACAATAAACTCCATCCTCGAAGCATGAGGACTCACCAAAGCTTGGAAATATCTCGGACCCTACATTTCAGAAAAATGTAGGCAAGAGTATGCGTTAGTATAAAATATTGTACCAAGTATGATATCTATGCATAATACATTTAAAACAGCCTAAAAGGGACATTTCATTTCATGACATGTAATTTACCAAGCTAAACATGATATAAAAGAGTTAGAAACATAAGTCATAAAATCATGGTCAATGCAAGCTAACTTCATCCTTAAAACCCTTGAACTCATGTGAGATACTTCTTGAAGTAACCTTAGTTCATTATTAATGTGGGGAATTAGCCTTAACCGACATAGAGACCATGTGAGCTATAACATGATCCCCCGGTGTCTCCCACACCGAAAAGGATTGTCCTACTTGCCAAGGTAGAACCATGAACTTCTAGATTAAGTGGATCCACTAGTTAATCAACCTATGGGGGCACATAGTTAAGGGATAAGGAGATTGCTACTAGAAACCCGACCTCTACTAATGTGGGAGCTTTCATGTGATGAGATTCCTTCTAGAAACCCGTCCTTTATAATGGGAGAGCTTCCATCTCATTATCAATATCCTCTCGGTGCTAAGCATAAATTCCATGGAATATTCATTTCTTACTTGACTTCATTATTCATGGAAAGGTGCCCTTGGACATCCAATCTAAGCTAGTTCATTAGGATAGTTCTTACTCTTTGATTCAATTAGGTGACAAAGCCTTTCAACCTAAGAATCTTTTCTATGTGAGAAAACCTTTCACATTATGCTAGTATGTGTTTATGAGAATATCCTTTCACAACACAACATAATCATTGTCACTTTACTCTCAAAGCACCCTTAAATCAGTTGCATCGATTTCATAAGCAAATGAATAAGTCCATAATTTACCTCTTGAGGTTCAAAACCCACTTTCAATCATCAATACTTAGAAAACATGGGTTAGATACAGATTTCATCATAAATACATGAAAAGCTGCAATACATTCATAATTTCATAAAACTCTTCCTTGAAGATCAAAATCCCACATCACATGATTCAGAACTTGAAAACATAGGGATTACATGGATTCATGGGGTAATCATCATAAAATCATCACATTTCATCAATTCTTGTATAAGAGATCATAATTCAATCATTTAAATCAATAATGAAAAGAACCCATGATAATTGAAGAAAACCCTAACTCAAGTCGGGAATTCTACCTTTTGAAATATAGGAATTTGGGAACTCCATGAATGGAAGGTATCCATGGATGAAAACTATCATACCTTGAATCCAAAAGCTAGCCTTCAATGGAGGAAATTGAGACCTTGACTTGAAACCGTAGGTTGAATCTTCTTCTTCTTCAAGTTTCTAGAGAGAGAAATATATTTGGAGTGGAGATATGGTTTTCTTTGGTGAATTTGGAAGAATGAAGTTAATGGGTTAATTTGAGGGTTGAAAATACTTATATAGGGGTCATAGTGAAGGGTAAAACGACGTAGTACATGACCTAATTAATTAGGAAAAGACCAAACTACCCCTAAAATTAACTGCCAGCCCACCTCCGACGGACCCCAGTCGACAGAGCGTGGTCTGACCTACGGCACGTCCTGGTGGACCGTCATTGGTTATCTGGGACTAGGATTTTGGGTCTCGAACCACAGACTGTGGTCTGGCCTATGGTCTGTAGGTCAGGCCGTGGTCCTGAGCCCTTAGACCACTTCTAGGCAGGCCAACCACAGACCACACTTACGGTCTATTGTTCCCTTCCACAGGCCGTGGGTGGCCGGCGTGGGTTCCACCTGCAACTTCAGGAAATTGGTTTTATTTCCCTTTTTCGGATACGGGGTGTTACAATTTCTCCTCCTTGGGACCATTTGTCCTCGAATGAGATTCAAACTGGTTCTAAAAGATTAGGAGAGGAACTAACAACCCAACCTAAGAATGCAATGCATGTAATCAAGGAGGAACTATCGACTCCAAGCTAGGACATTCTCGAAACATCATAAGAGGGGTGAAACTAACGCTATCAGCCCATCATGCATGCAATGCACATATACAAGGAGGAAACATCAACTCCAAGCTAAAGATACTCAATGCATCATAAGAAAGTAGGAACTACATCTAGCAACCCAAAATGCATGAAATTTCAAAAAAATTCATGTCCAAGGAGGAACTACCTTCTCCAAGCCAAAAGCATGCTCAACACAATCTCATAGAGCTCATATACAATTTGTTCTAAAAAACCATAGCTAAACCATGTTCATCAATTCATCTCATGAAGTCTATAGGCAACTCATACTCAATGCACAACAACATGAGGAAAATCAATCATATAACTCATTTTCTTTCAAAAAACAAGTTTTCATGAACATGCATAACATAAGAAAATTATGGAAACACATAAAAACACATGACTCCAAAACAAAGGACAAACCAAGAGGAACTCACTATCTCAATCTAGAATAGGAGTACAAGGAAAAAGATGAGGATATCGGGATATCATATTGACCTCGGACTCCCAAGTAGCACCCTCAACTAACTGATTCCTCCACAACACTTTCACGAAAGCTATTTTCGTGTTTCTCAACTTGTTGACTTACCAGAATCTCTACCGAGACTTCCTTATAAGAATGACTTTCATCAACCCAAAACTTCTAGGGGAACTATGGATATTAGATCTCCAACACATTTCTTAAACATAAAGACATGGAAAACAGGATGCACCGACGCCAACTCATTTGGCAAATCTAACTCATAGGGAACCTTACCAACACGCCTCAAAATATAATATGGGCCTACATATCGGGGACTAATCTTCCCCTTCTTACCAAACCTCATTACACCCTTCATGGGAGAGATTTTCAAGTAAACCCAATCGTTAACATCAAACTCTAGATCCCTTCTTCTCACATCGGCAAAGGAACTTTTCCAACTTTGAGCCATTTTCAACTTTTCTCTTATAAGCCGAACTTTCTCCATGGCTTCTTGTACCAATTTTGGACTTATTAGGGTAACTTCACCCACCTCAAACCAACTGTTAGGAGATCTACACCACCTTCCATATAAGGCCTTAAATGGAGCCATATCGATACTGGAGTGATAATTGTTGTTGTAAGAAAACTTAATCAATGGCAAATGGTCATCCCAATTACTCTTAAAATCAATCAAACAAGCCCTTACCATATCTTCTAATGTTTGGATCGTACGCTCCGCTTGCCCATCAGTTTGGGGATGAAAAGTCGTGCTAAGCTTTACCTTGGTGCCCAGACCCTTTTGGAATGATTTCCAAAAATGAGAAGTGAATTGGGTACCACGATCGGAAATAATGGACAAAGGCACTCCATGAAACTTGACAATTTCTCTCAAGTATATGTTGGCATAGTCCTCCGCCGAATAGGAAACCTTGACTGGCAGGAAATGAGCCGATTTAGTCATCCGATCTACTATAACCCAAATCGAGTCATGTTGTCGCCGGGTGCGAGGCAAACCAACAATAAAGTCCAGGTTCAGGTCTTCTCACTTCTAAGTAGGAATGCTAATATCTTGGGACAAACTTTCCGGTTTTTGAGGCTCAACCTTTACTTGTTGGCAATTTTGAAACTTAGCCACAAATCCTGAAATATCCTTCTTCATCCCATTCCACTAATAGACCTCCTGTAAATTACGATACATCTTGGTGGCTCCCAGGTGAATGTCATACCGTGAACTATGGGATTCTTTCAAAATTTGTTCCCTCAAGTCATCCACATTTGGAACATATAAACGACCTTGGTATATAAGTACACCATATCCCCCTTGGGAGAAAGCCTCAACGGATTTCTTATACACCGCCTCTTTCAATTCTTCTAAAATTAGTTCAAGAATTTGCTTGGCTTTCACACCCGCCACAAAAGATGATTCCAAACCATTGTGAACCATAACACCACCCTTGGTGGAGTCCACTAGTTGAACACCTAGTCGAGCAAATCTATGAACATATCGAACCAACTCTTTCCTTTCTTCTTCAATATGAGCAATACTACCCATAGATAACCAACTAAGAGCATCTTCTACCACATTAGCTTTGCCGGGGTGATAAAGAACACACATATCATAATCTTTCAATAACTAAAGCCACCTTCTTTGGTGAAGATTCAAATCTTTCTGATTAAACACATATTGCAATCTCTTGTGGTCGGTAAACACATCTACATGTACTCCATACAAATAGTGTCTCCAAATCGTTTAGGCAAAAATGACCGCCGCTAATTCAAGGTCGTGAGTAAGATAATTATTCTCATGGATTTTAAGTTGCCTTGAGGCATAGTCAATAACTTTCCCATTTTTCATAAGAACACACCCTAGCCCAATTCTCGAGGTATCACAATAAACCACAAAACAATTTGTCCCTTCCAGTAAGGTCAACACCGGAGCGGAAGTAAGTCTATCCTTCAACTCTTGAAAACTCTTTTGACATAATTTGGACCATATGAACTTAGTTTTCTTTTGAGTCAAAGCCTTCAAAGGAGAGGCAATTGAAGAGAATCCCTCAACAAACCTTCTATAGTAACCGGCTAAACCTAGGATAATTCTAATATCCGATGGAGTTAGAGGCCTAGGCCAACTCTTGACCGCATTGGTCTTCTTAGGATGTGCCTCAATACCCTTATTCGAAACAATATGACCAAGGAAAGCTACAGACCTTAACCAAAATTCACATTTGCTATGATTTGTAAAAAGTTGTTGGTCCTTAAGAATTTGTAACACGATCCTCAAATGATCAACATGCTCATTCTTACTCCTTGAATAGATCAAATTATCATCAATGAAAACAATCAAAAACATGTCAAGGTATTGTCTAAACACTCTATTCATGAAATCCATAAATGCCGCCGGAGCATAAGTCAACAAAAACGACATTACCAAAAATTAATAATGACCATACCGAGTTCGAAAAGCCATCTTTAGAATGTCATCATCTTTGACCCTCAATTGGTGATAATCCGATCGGAGATCAATCTTAGAGAAATAACTTGCTCGTTGAAGTTGGTCAAATAAATCATCTATTCTTGGAAGAGGATAATTATTCTTAATGGTCACCTTGTTGAACTATCAATAATCAATATACATACGAAGAGAACCATATTTCTTTCTAACAAACAAAACTAGAGCACCCCATGGAGAGATACTCGGTCAGATGAAACCCTTATCCAAGAAATCATTCAAATGTTATTTCAACTCTTTAAGTTCTGCCGGAGCCATACAGTAAGGAGGAATAGAAATAGGTTGCGTATCTGGGAGAAGGTCAATACCGAAGTCTATTTCGCGCTAGGGAGGAATATCAGGTAAATCATCTGAGAACACTTCCGGGAACTCATTTACAACGGGCACCGACTCGAGAAAAGGGGTTTCAGAATCTAAATCCCTTACCCTAACTAGATGGTAAAAGCAACCCTTAGAAATCATCTTCCTAGCTTTAAGATAAGAAACAAACAGACCCTTAGGCATAGAACTTCCCCCCTTCCACTCTAGGATAGGCTCATTCGGTAACTGAAACTTGACTACACAGGTTCTACAATCGATAGAAGCATAACATTAGTGCAGCCAATCAATACCCTAGATAACATCAAAATCTAACATATCAAGCTCTACCAAGTAAACAAGAGTAACTCTATGGGACAAGGAAACGAGACACATTCTATAGACCCTCTTCACCACAATAGAATCACCAACATGAGTAGAAACAAAAAAAGGTTCTAACAACACATCCGGAAGAACATCAACCTCATAGCCACATATGGCGTCATAAAAGACAAGGTAGCACCGGGATAGTGTAAAGCATAAACATCAAGTTGGAAAACTTTCAACAAACTGGTAACCATATCGGGAGAATCCTCTTGTTCACCTCGAGTCTGAAGTGCATAGAATTGATTTTGCTTAGGAGAATTTGAACCCGAACCACTAGGAAGAGCTTGCTTTTCTTCTCTTCCTTTAGTCGTAAGCATCCGGAAATCCCTCATTCTTTGACCACCCTTACCACAATCGAAGCAACCATACGTGCCGACTAGGCACTTACCCTCGTGCTTCCTTCCACAGTTAGTACAATTAGGCCTAGGCAATGAAGATCCACTACCATTACCTCCTTAAGGCTTAGGGTTAGACACCCTATCTTTGTTGAACTTAGGAGGAGCTTTGGAGGAACCTTGACCGGAAAACCTTTGTCGGAATCTAGGACGACCTTATCCATCGGACCTTGCATGTGAGAAATTTCTATCTCCGATCTTAGCCATCTTTACCTCTCTAGACTTTTCCTTAAGTATCTCCTCCTCAATTTTTTGTGCATGCACCATGAGACGAGAGATGTCCATTTAATTAATGAGCATAGCGGTTCGACACTTTTTAACCACCATTTCAGACACACCCGAAACAAACTTACTCATCTTAGCCCTTGAATCGGCAACCATAGTTGTAGCATACACAAACAATTATGTGAAATTTAGAGCATAATCCCTCATACTCAGACTTACTTGTTGAAGGTTAATGAACTCAAGAACCTTGTCTTCCCTCACCTCAAGGGGAAAGAACCTATCAAGAAAAGCGGCCTTAAACTTCTCCCAATCAAGAGGACCCGCATCTTCAAGTCTCCCTTCCTTCCATTGGTTATACCATATTTAAGTCACACCTTTTAGTTGATAAGCGACCAACTCCGTCTTTTCACCGGCGTAACTCCCATGATCATCAAAACCTTATAGACCTCATCCATAAGCTCTTGAGGATCTTCCTCAACCTTAGAACCATGAAACTCCAGAGAATTCATCCTTGTGAAGTCCCTCACTATTGAAGCCGCCTTTCCCACATTTGGGTTCACGGGAACCACTACCTCCCTATTGGCTTGGGCCGTCATAGATTGAGCCAACACTTGGAAAGCAGCCCTAAACTCCGCATTCGACACTTGCTCAGCCAAAGGATCGACTGGAACTTGAGGAGCTTGGGGAGGAGCTTCTTGTTCCGCATTCTCCCTCACATTCCTTATAGAATAAGCTCTTCGAGTAGCCATATCCTGAAGAACATAGGATAAGAATTAGGAGAGAGACCTTATAGAGTTAAACTATATCGCACGATGTAAGAGTAATGAAAGAAGTGGAGTTTCCTAATCATCTTGTAGCCTCTCATTCATAAATGTGGCGCGCTTCACACATATGAACAAGACTCTACTAGACGTGGCTTATGAGACATCATAGGACCATTCTAAACATTGTGGTCTGATTACCAAGTTTGTCACAACCCAGGGTTACCCCGTAGATGTAACATGGCGTATAGAACCCTAAAGGACTCCATACAAGCCACTTATCTCTCATAACATAAGAAATATAAAAATAAGAGTAAAACAATAGTCCAAGTCCAAAACATTTTATAAAAAGCAAAATGGAAGTTTAATACACTTGTCTCATCATAGCCACCTAATACAATAGAATGAAATTGGGCCTAGCCCATACATCATGTCCAAAAGAGAAATACATAAAAGAAACTGAAAACAATAAACTCCGTCCTCGAAGAATGAGGACTCACCAAAGCTCAAAAATATCTCGAATCAACCACTAGCCACGAAACTGATGAACTTGACAGTCGGACCCTACATTTGGGGAAAATATAGGCAAGAGTATGTGTTAGAACAAAACAATGTACCAAGTATGATAGCCATGCATTAAACATTTAAAACATGCTAAAAGGGAGATTTCATTTCATGACATGTAATTAACCAAGCTAAACATGATATAAAAGAGTTAGAAACATAAGTCATAAAATAATGGTCAATGAAAGCTACCTTCATCTTTAAAACCATTGAACTCATGTGAGATACTTGTTGAAGTAACCTTAGTTCATTATTATTGTAGGGAATTAGCCTTAACCGACATAGAGACAATGTGAGCTATAAAATGATCCCCCTGTGTCTCCCACACCGAAAAGGGTTGTCCTACTTGCTAAGGTAGAACCATGAACTTCTAGCTTAAGTGGATCCACTAGCTAATCAACCTAAGGGGGCACATAGTTAAGGGATAAGGAGATTACTACTAGAAACCTGGCCTCTACTAACGAGGGAGCTTCCATCTCATGAGATTTCTTCTAGAAACCCGACCTCTACTACGGGAGAGCTTCCATCTCATTATCAATATCCTCTCGGTTCTAAGAATAAATCCCACGGAATAGTCATTTATTATTTGACTTTATTATTCATGGAATGGTGCCCTTGGACAACCAATGCAAGCTAGTTCATTAGGATAGCTCTTACTCTTTCATTCAATTAGGTGAGAAAGCCTTTAAACCTAAGAATCCTTTCTATGTGAGAAAACCTTTCACATCATGCTAGTATGTGTTTATAAGAATATCCTTTCATAACACAACATCATCATTGGCACTTTACTCTCAGAGTACCCTTAAAACATTTGCATAGATTTCATAAGAAAATGCACAAGTCCATAATTTACCTCTTGAGGTTCAAAACCTACTTTCAATCATCAATACTTAGAAAACGTGAGTTAGATATGGATTTCATCATATATACATGTAAAGCTTGCAATACATGCTTAATTTCATAAAACTCTTCGTTGAAGATCAAAATCCCACATCATATGATTCATAACTTGAAAACATGGGGATTACATGGGTTCATGGGGTAATCATCATACAATCATAATATTTCATCAATTAATGAATAAGAGATCATAATTCAATCATTTAAATTAATAATGAAAAGAACCCATGATAATTGAAGAAAATTCTAACTCAATTGGGGAATTCTACCTTTTGAAATATAAGAATTTGGGAACTCCATGAATGGATAGAATCCATGGATCAAAACTGCCATACTTTGAATCCAAAATCTAGCCTTTAATGGTGGAAATTGAGACCTTGACTTAAAACCCTAGGTTAAATCTTCTTCTTGTTCAAGTTTCTAGAGAGAGAAATATATTTGGAGTGGAGATTTGGTTTTCTTTTGTGAATTTGGAAGAATGAAGTGAATGGGTTAATTTGGGGGTTGAAAATACTTATATAGGGGTCTTAGTGAAGGGTAAAATGATGTAGTATAGGAACTAATTAATTAGTAAAAGACCCAACTGCCCCTAAAATTAACTGCCAGCCCACCGCCAACGGATCGTGGTCTGACCTACGGCCCGTCCTGGTGGACCATCGTTGGTCATCTGGGACTAGGATTTTTGGTCTCGAACCACGGACCGTGGTCTTCCCTACGGGCCGTAGGTCAGGCCGTGGTCCTGATCCCTCACACCAATTCTAGGCAAGCCAACGACAGACCACACCTACGATCTGTGGTCCCTTCCACAGGCCGTGGGTGGCCGGCGTGGTTGGACCTGCACCTTCTTGAAATTGGTTATATTTCCCTTTTTCAGATACGGGGTGTTACAACTTGTAGCGAATATCTTATCATCACGGTTCACCAGGATGCAGGCTTGATGTCTTACCATTTTAGTGCGATTGGACTTGAATCCATCGTCTTACCCTCAACCAATGACATAATAGACCAACGTGTAATACAAATCTTCTCTAATCCCTTAAAAATAGTATCCCACTTTATTGACCATGAATTTCTTATAAAAGGACAAGAAATAATTAGTTAATGATATTAGATATCACAAAACAGTGTTAATTAAGCTCCATACACTTACCTCATCCACAAATTTGCATTGTGATCCTTACATTGTTCCGTGGGACCCTGGTGGCTTCAAGTTTAACAGAAGCCCAATTCCACCAGAAGGGATTGAACTAGTGTATGAGAACATTCAAATATCTTTTCAAAGTGATACCATCTGCTTCACACTATTTTCAATGCAAAGTTGATACAAAATGAATCCGACCCATAATGAAAAGAAACTTTTACAGGAAGATTAAAATTTCTACTGAAAATAAATTTATGACTTTGTCAATAAAACATATGCATGATATATAATTATTAAAATATGGTTAGAATGCATTTTGAGAAGAAGCATGTGATATTGCATACGGTTAAAACATATGCTCTATTTTAGTTAGAGACTTGTGCTGATAACGTGTTGTGAAACTATATAAAATAAGAGGAATGAAGTATGGAGAAAGGAGAAAACTTATTATTTCTCTTTAAGGGATGATTTTACAATGAAGAGAACCCCCACTATTTATAGGGAAAAATTGAGTTGGTCCCAATGTTAGGGTTCCTAAATTTTCTCTAAAAGATAAACATGCACTATATTTATAACAATTATAAAAATTATAGATAATTCTTTTGGGTTGATAAAAATATAAGAAAAGTTAAATAGCTAATCTAAAAATATAATTGAAATACACTAGCTTATTTATTAAATTTAAATTTAAGCACTAAATTTTGTGTAGTTTTCAAATATTTTAAAATAACTTTACTAAAATAAGATGAAAATAAAAATATATTTAAGCACTAAAATTTGTGTAAAACATTAAGTGTGATCAAAATTATGTGTCTACCATTGTCAGCAATAGCTATAAAAATTTAATACATTGGCAATATATCGTTTATTATAAGGATTTTTTAAATTTTGGTAGATTTATCTATCAAGAAGAAAATTGGTTTTTAAAAAAAAACATTTGGTTAACGACAAAATTGTCTCACCAACATTGATGTGACATTACCTTAATATTCTAAAAAGACTTGAAAAATGAAATACAAGAAGATATTGCTATTGATTTTGAAGAACATTATTGGATGAATGAGAACTCCAAAATGCTATCATCGTTATTTAATGGACCATAATAGTCACTTATAAGACTACTTCATGATCGTTTCCTTATCAAGTATTCTAACCAGCACACGAAAGTTGATATTTTTTAAATACAACATGAAGTTTCTTAAAATATACAAAGAAAAATAATTAGTTTTCTTGAATCCATAGGTAGATTTTTTTGTACTAGCGTTAGATCGTTCATATGAAAACTCTTAAGAAATAATTATTGAGAGTAGTTTTATAAATATAGAAAGCGAGGAGACTTTGAATTGCTGCAACTTCTTGCTAATTTTTTTGTTTCCTTAATGTATAGAGCAGAAACTGACTTATTTTTTTTCCAATAATTACATTCAATCAGTATTCTTCAAATCAATGACCCAGTTAATATTTATAAACAATGACTTTCCTACTTGATGTTGAT
Source organism: Solanum etuberosum (assembly GCA_029582245.1). Lineage (NCBI taxonomy): Eukaryota > Viridiplantae > Streptophyta > Magnoliopsida > Solanales > Solanaceae > Solanum > Solanum etuberosum. Next base: position 184,864 of record JAJONR010000224.1, on the reverse strand, counting down.
TCAACATATATGAATAATGATATAGTCTCTTAATTTTCTTAAAATCGTAGATTATTGAAATTTCATTCAAGTGCATTTAAGTACTTCTAGATTCTAATTATCTACATAGTATTATAATGAGAGGTAATGAAAAGAGTTATTGTATTTATTATATGATTTTTATTTCTTGTGAATTGATTTTATATTATTTTTTTTCATTATTGATAAAAAAAAACAGTAATTTGTTTAACATATATTTCTATTACAATTTTTCAGCTATACTTAACTTTACAAAAAAATAAATAAAAAAGGTACAAAACAAAAAATCCAAACGGACAATAAATGGCATCAAAGAGAAAAAAATTATACCTCATTGCAATAATTACTAACAAATGAAAATAGTTTCAAGAGAGTAAATAGGTTATACTAATTAATGACTTTGTAATAAATACTTGGTAGACCAAGATCTTACGATAATGACTTTGGAATTTAGTTGATCCATTAAACAATTTAAAATTTACTTTTTGGTATTTAATATGATGATCTGTCAGCTCATTCGTGCTGCATATATATATTCCTTTCTTCTCATATAGTAGCTCTATCTTTCTCCCAAAAATCGAAGAGAAAAAATATCAGATTATTTGCCTGTTTGGTTGTTGCCTAAAATCCTTTACAGGCTACCCATTGAAATCCTTTTATGGTTTAGATGTGTATCAAAGAAACGGTGTTCACTCATTTCATCTCCTCATTTCTCACTTCTCCCTAAAATATAAAAATTGCTCTGTCTACTTTGACCCTTGTTCAAAAACTCAAATCTCCTCATCTTTAAAGAATTTAATTTTCCCTTGATGACTAGTTCTAGATACAACTTCAGAGTTGTGGGTTTATCTAATGGCTTGTTTTCCCTTGTTGATGATGTCTGACTATGGAGATATGATGTCATTCTTTGGAACCCCTCTATACGCAAAACTATCACACTCTCTAATATTACTGTTAGCTTTGCTTCAAATCATGAATTTCTCATTGGATTTGGGTTTGATAACAAAACTTATGATTTTAAAGTGGTGAGAATAACCCATCTACGAGATAAGCATATTTATATCAATCCTATGGGAGTTGATGTCTATAAATTGAGTACAGGTTGATGGGAACCAATTAATTACTCAAAGGGCTTCTTCAATTATAAATTTTATATCGTTATTTTGAGTATTACTTAAATATGACTATTCATTGGCTTTCCTATATTAAGAATGACGCTGGGGAAACCACTAACAATCTGTTGGTTTTTGACCTATGTGATAAGACATTTTGTGAATTGGGTTTGTCACGACAACTAGCTCATGTTTCTTCTTTTTATTTTTATGTTACTTTATGTGGCATAAAGATTTCAATAATTTCATATAAAAGGGGTCTCAATAGTCCATCATTTCATAGTTGTGCTGTCTGGGTGATGAACCAGTATTGTAAAACGGAGTCGTGGATTGAAAAATTTGTTGTGAATTTGAGAGGTGGGATTAGAAATGCTATTAGTTTCACAAGAAATGGGGAATGTCTGGTAGTTCAAGAACCTAGAGATCTTGTATCTTATGATCCAGAGAACAGGGGTAATGGTAATTCATTCTTCTTGAAAAAATATTTTGAGAGTTTAGTGTTCCTTAATGGATACAATGGGGCTACATCTGATCCTTCCATTGCATCTGAATCGGAAGAGGAATAGGAAGAGGAACCCACGATTTAATGTTGTGTTTATGAAAGCTTATTATGTAGTATAGTTTATGAGAATTTAATCATTTTATTAAACTTTTAGTAGCATTGTAGAATAATGGCCATGTCATTCTATCCCTGTTGACATATACTAGTAGTGATTGTCTAATCAGTTTCCGTATGGACTTCATTTCAATTATGAATTTGTTCAAATTCTACATTCTCAAATATTATTGCTTTTAGTTTAGAGTAATGAGTTCCTTTTATTGCCTAACGATTTCTTTCTTGATACATTTTTAGAATCGAAGGCTCTTGATATCCATGGTAGCGGTAACTCATTCTTCTTGAGAATATAGGTTCAGAGCTTAGTGTTGTGTTTATGAAAGCTTACTACGTATTATAGTTTGTGAGAATTTTTTCCAATTTTAGTAGCATATATATTATAGTTTATCGTATTTTAGAGTATAAATTTCTTTTACTGTTTAGATATTTCTTTGTCGATGCATTTTATGCAATTATTATCATATTTTAGAGTATAAATTCCTTATACTTTCCAGAGATTTCTTTTCCGATGCATTTTACATACTTATTTTAAAACCGTCTTAGGATTACTCATCTAAATGAAAAGGATCATTGATTGTCAATTTCTAGTAAAGATTAAATTTATCAACAAACTTCTTATGAAATAATTTAAGACAACTTAGTTTTTCCTAATTTATCACTGCAATGATCATTACACGCAAGGAAATTAAAAAGGGAGAAATGATGAAATAAGAATATTATGAAAGCAGATTCTTGAATGTTGTTTGAAATTGAACATTTCTATGAAAGTTGGCAGAAAATCAGCAACAACGTTCCTGGTGTGCAAAATGGCTTCCTAATGTCGTTGAATCCTCCCTCGATATACTCTTTACTAAGTTTGCTTCATGAGGTAGTTAGTACAAAACTTGTAGTTTAGAGTGGTTAGTTTTGATTTGGTTTACAGGGAACTATTGACTGTTGACACTTCAATAACTATTCGTTCTCCCTTAAAAGATGAACATATTTCCATCTCCCTTAAAATTAGTTATCCTATCATTGCACCCGCAGGTGTGACGTGGAGGTCAATGAAGTAAATGGCGAATCGAGACCTCAAGTAGCGATGAAAATAATACCAGGTGATTTTTTCTTATAAGTTCTAGTGAAGAATGTAACTCGGTACCCGAAGTCCACGCAATCTTACCCAAACACCATGATAGTAAAAGAAATGATTATCCTATCATATTTTCATTTTGGGGGTATTATGACTATATTCTCATATTCCTAGTTTTTGTCTCATTTCTAAAGTTGATATGATAAATTGTATTCTTCAATATTTGTAGGTTCGCGGAGATGAGGATACTCACATGGATGTCTTGAAAAACTAGGAGAAAGATGATTAAGAATAAAGTTATACGAGGCAAAGAGGGTGTGGCTTCCATGGTAGACAAGATGAGGAAAGGGAGACTAAGTTGATCTGGACAAGTGAAGAGGAGGTGCGAGGATACTTCACTAATGAGTGTGAGAGGTTGGCTATAGTAGGAGTTAGGAGAGTATGAGTTAGGTCAAGAATAATTGAGGGAGCTGATTAGAAAGGACAGAGAAAAACTTCAGCTGACTGAGGATATGTTCTTAGATAGGATGGTATGGAGGTCGAGGATTAAGGAAGAGGGTCGGTATGTAGTTGGGTGTGGTCTCTCGTTGTGTGTGGGAGGTAGATGGATATCCTTCTTCTGTCATCTTCTCCTTCTAGTTGTATTATTTAGTAAGCCGAGGATCTACTTGAGCAATCCCCCTATATGGGGCAAAGTGTGAGTGGCTTCCACGGTAGACAAGATGAGAAAAGTGAGACTGAGATGATTTAGGCAACTGAAGAGGAGGTGCGGTGAAACTTCAGTAATGAGTGTGAGAGGTTGGCTATAGTAAAAGTTAGGACAGTAAGAGGTAGGTCAAGAAAAATTGAGAGAGTTGATTGGACAGAACCTAACACAAATTCAGCTGACAGAGGATATGATATTAGATAGGAAGGTATGGAGGCCAAGGATTAGGGCAGAGGGTCGGTAGGTAGTTGTTTGGTCGCTCGTTGTGTGGGAGAGGTAGAGGGATATCCTCTTTCTCTCCTATTCTCCTTGTAGTTGTACTATTTAGTGAGTCGGGGATCTACTGGAAGAACCTCCCTACCACATAAAGCTAGGGTTAACTTCTACGTACATCCTACCCTCCTTAGACCCCACGTACTTGTCCCCACTTGTGCAATTACACTGAATAGGTTGTTTTAATTGTAATATTTGCATATTTATCTCATCAATGTTGTAGTAGCCAGATCTTTGACTAACCTATTCTTTTTGCATCTTGATGATGTGAACTGAAATTTTACCGATATTCAAAAAACTTGTGCTTGCTAGATAAATGGTTTGCGTTAAAATCATTGAAACTTGAAAAATGTCATTTGATTCAATTTTATCTATGAGAGGAAAATAACGCCTTCTTGTTTTCCTACTGACATATTTGCACAATAAACTTATTACCCAATAATTTCTTCTTGCTATTATTGGAACACTATGCAAAGGAAGTTATCATCTTTATTAAAACTCAATTCTCTCCTAATTTAGTTAATTTACCCTTTAATGTCTCTCCTCCGTTTTATGTTTTTTCCCTTACATCTTTTATTTACTTTTCAAATTAATTGGAAGTGAATAATAATAAAAAATAGTGGCTCTAGAAGAAGATAGATCATGAAACCATGCAACAAATTAGTTCTTAAGAAGTTTCATTTATCATGTTTGCCCAGTCTTGTTGTTCTGAATAAGTTAATTTAGTAGTTGTGTCGATGGAGCTAACAAAATCAATCTTTAGAGACCTATTTTCCTTTTATTACCCTTGGCTTACTTCCGTTGGTAAGTTTTCAATCAAGTTATAATGAACTATGCCACACTTGTATCTTTGACCCGTATCACACCTTGTCCACAACTCCATTCTGTTAATCAATGTCACACGGTGAGTATTGAATGGTTGAGGTAGGTGCTTTACTATTGTTTCTTCGTGTCACAAATGTTTGGGCGGAGTTTTGTGAGTTCATTTGGAAGTTTACTTGGATTGGTTGGACGTCACATATCATTAAAAGGGTTAATAAAAACATGGCTGGAGTTGTTAAATGTTTGTTAGTTAATGTGGAAATGCAAAAGCTTTACTAATATAATTCAAGAACCAGCTTCAAGTATTAAAAGAGGGATACCCTCACAGGGTACTGGCATTATTGTAAACTTGAACAGATTTATTTTGGATCATTTCATTTATAAACAATTATGAATTCTTAGGTCCTTATAATTAGTAACTAGCTAATGACTTCTCCATGGCCTCACCATCCAATTTCCTTGAGATATGATTCTAATTAGAATTAATTAGCATTCACGAAGTAAATTGGTTCGCGAACCTGGTTCTCACATTCATTAAGGGTGGTCAAGTTGACGAGCTTCACATTGACGAACCTGGTTCTCTCTTTTGTGAAGGATGGTCAAGCTGACCTTCACGTTCAGACCTTGTTCTCGCATTCGCGAGGTTCATATCTAGTTTTTTTATACAAGACCATGCGCGATTCAGCTTCTTCCTCATACTTCAAAATACGATATCTCGAGCTACGGAGCTCCGATTTTTGCTAAATGCTGGTGTGTTTTGGAAGTGTCGGGGCTATCTGTTTGAGGTATATTACGCCCCAAAGGGGATGACTAGCTCTTTTTATGTGTTTTTTGGTATTTTAAATTGCATGGGTTGATTTCTCTCCTTCCGAGCATCGGAAACAAGCTTGGTAAGGCGTTTGGGAAATTTTGATAGAGTCAATTTTGGGATTCCCGATGTGGGTCTCACATTCACATTTTGACTCGAATTTTGGGTCCATCTCCAATTGTTGGGATTTTAGTGTCTTAACATCCATAATGATGTTGTTATCGATAATTTAATAGTGTAGTGGTGTTCGAAGGTATTTCAGAAGTTGATAGGTTGTGCGCGGTGGGTTCATAGTGCTCGTGATTGGCTTTGAGGTAGGCTTCGGTCTACTTCCTTAATTGAGCTTCTTAGATAATTCCTAGTATAGATTTCATGTAATTTCGAATTGTATTTGCTGGGTATTTAGCTTTCCCCTTGTTATTCCATCTTTTCTTGATTGCGTAGGAGAGTTGGGCTTATTGTGGGTGTTGGGATTCTTAGGTTACGCTTGTAGCTTCTCTTGTGGTGTAGATGATCTTTCTTATCCTTGATAGGATTGATACTTTGTGGCCTTAGGATAGGTTAGACCTTAGATGCTTTAGATTATGTTTTACCATCCTCTTAGTTATGATTTGCTCCTTATATGGCTTGTATTAGGTTGTTCTCCTTCCATTAGTGCTTGTGACCGTGGTGGCTCATCGTAGCCGCGGGTTGGTCCTAGTGATGCTCAGTCATGGACTGAGCGGTATTTTTGGTAAGATGTCGTCCCCTGAGTTTGCTTCCCCTTCTATTGATTTGAGAACTCTACTTTGATCCTTCACTTGTGTTTAGTGGTAGACCTGTTATACTCTTATTGAGCCTAATTATATTGTTGGGACTGAGGCCATGTTTGAGGACCAGTTGGATCCTAAGTTAGTACTCCACAATTCGGCTTGACCTTATATTTATTTGAATTGGAGTTCCTTGTTTGAATGTTGGTGAAGCCATGCATTGCATTGTTTGTTTATTCTCACAGGTTTTGTGGTACTATCCCGGTTCATGAATTGGTATATTTATCATTCATGATGAAATACTATTTTACTCAACTTTATTCTAAGCTAGTTTTAACGGGAGTCGTACCACATGGAGAACTTCATTTACTAGTTTTTGAGATTACGAGGCGTTTGGGACATGCTCCTTTCCTACTTAAGATATTAGAGGCATCCGGGATGCACACTGTTTTTACTTGACTAGACGGTGCATCCACACCCTTTCTTGCATGATTTTTTGCTACTTTAACATCCTCTTTAGATTCGACATGTCCCCGTGTAACTCTTACTAGTAGAATGCAATTGGACTGACTAGATGGGCGTCCTGGAATAATTTGTCACTCTTGCTAGCTAGTGATAAACTCTCAACTACACCTCATCCAATACTAGGTGTAGGCGATCGCAATCTAGTATTAACCCAAAAAGGTGTTGGGGTCGATCCCACAGGGAGTGAATACAAGTTAGAATTCAGTTACGAAGTTAAAGACGTGTTATAAACTATTGTAGGAACAGAAATTATCGAAAGCATTTAGATAAATCAAAGGGGTTGAAAACGAATGTCAGATAGGGAGATTTGGTTTTTTCAAATAACAACTACAACAATTAGAAAACATGGGAGTAATCAAGAAGGTAAGAATTCTCGGGGGTGTGATCGATTATAGGCTAATTTCTCTATGTGGGTAATTGCAATTTACTAACAATTACTGAATTTCAGTGGGTAGGCTAGACTATAGATGCGATAGCTTTCTCTCGAATAACTATTATGATTCAAGAAAGATCTCTCGAACCTCGACAAGCTTAACAGTATAAGCAGCCCAATACCTCAATTTATATACTCTCTCGAGTTAGATAGGTAGAATCGAGTTTAGGATTTACTCTCTCGAGCTGAACCCACAACAACCCAATCACTACAATTATCAATTGAAAACCTTAGTTCTAAACCTCTCTCTCAATCAAGCTCAGAACACTAAATTAGAATTGCATTTGCAACTACAATTGATAGATTAATATACAACTATCAATTAAACCCACTTCAAATCAACATTTAAATCAATAAACAACAATACCCATAAGCTAATTAAAACAAATAATCACATGATCACACCCCAAGAATTGGGGTTTTAGCCGCACATCATAAAAAGGAAGAAACGATTACCAAATATGTTATCCATGAACTGGGTAATGCTTTCCAAATCTCTAAAATGCTTTAAATAAACTCAATTCAAAAACCCAATTGAAAACTCCTCAAACCAAGTAAAACAAAGTCTCAAAACAAAAGCACAAAGTTCTACAATGGAGAAATTTCTCAGGAAATGACTGGATTCAAGACTGGATTCTTTTTCTGCTTTTTGAAATTCAATTTATAGTTTCCCAAATTTTGTCCTTCAGGACCACTAGGCGAGGTAAGTCGAGCGTCGCTGATCAAGTCGACGACGCGCCAATGGTTCCATTCAATCGCCGGTTTGCCTTGGCTCTTTAACCTTAAAGTTCTGTGACTTTAGGCGATCAGGATCGAGGTCGCCGATCCATTTGGTGGTATGCCGACTGTCCATATCCATCGCCAAGTAGGTTTTATCCCCAGGGCTGGCATGCTAGAACTTTTGGCGAGCTGAAGAGCCACTCGGCGGCTCGTCGAGTGGTCTTGGCGATCACTAGGACTGCCTTTCTTCAACTTCTTCAGCTTTTTCACTCCTTTTTGCCCGGTAATGTCCTTTCCTTGCGTCTTTGCCTTCATTGCTGCAAATCAACATTTAACATCAGTTTAGAGCATAAATTAGGCATTGAGGACAATAAAACTACGAGAAACAAGCCCTATATGAGTCAAAATCCCACACTCATCAACACCCCCAACTTAAATTTTTGCTTGTCCTCAAGTAAAACTCAAGATCAATCAGTTCAACAAGGATGCCTACAAACAGTGCTACTCAAGACTCAACATGAATGCACACAAGAGGTTCAAATTTCGCATGCAATGTTCAATTGTGTACTCTAAGTTTCAAATTGTGACTAACCATTATCAAATGGACTCAGGCTCAAAATGCTTACTTCAAATGCAAGTTCAAGCTCAACAAAAGTATTCAAATGCCCTCACGCCAATAATGATTCCATGCTCACACAAAGTTCATCAACAAATGATAATTTCATAAGCAAATACAACTCTCACACTCCCAAAGATGAACACATGCATGACTCTACCCATCGGCTTGCCCCTATTTTCCAATCAACATTATTTTCAGCTCACTCAAGATCACAAAGGTCTTTCAAGTCTTGTAACGGGGCTGAGTGTAAAGGTATGATCATTTTTGTTTAGTGACTTCTACCTTCATGAAGTATGGCCTACAAATCACTTTTTCTCCTTCTCTTTCACATTCTATGATGTTCACAATCCACCCTTTTATTCATTTAAGCATGACTCATTAGATACCCCATTTCTTTTGCTCCTTTCACAAACTTTATTTCACAAACTCTTCTCTTTTTCAATCTTTTTCATTTCTTTTTCTTCTTTTTTTTATATGGAGGGGTTCCATCTTTTTCATCATGATCCTTCAAAGGCGGATTTTTCACATTCCTTGATTTTCCTTCTTTTTCACCACACCCCCAACTTAGGCTTTTGGCCTCAGTTGGCTATTCAAACAAACCAATACTTCATGAAGGTTATAGGTGATGGGACAAAGAGGTTAAAGTTGTTCAAGTTTCTGTTCTAAAGAAAAGGATCGGCTCAAAAGGGTGCCAAGCTAGGTTCATACTTCTCACAAGGTGGCCACAAAGTTGTATCATGTCAATTTTCGGTTCACTCTTAACATATTGTGCCTAAGATCATTTCAATTGGTTGCTTCAATCAATCAATTGGACTAACGAGGCAAGTTCTAGGCATCATCAAGCACAATATTTAAGACAAACTCACCACATATGGCATTCAACAAAATTATCAAACAAGACTCAACAATCTTGAGCCAGCATGCAATGATCAACACAAGAGAATGACTCAACAATCGGCTAGTCAGACCGAGATGCTAGGAGTTCACATATGACCTATGTAACTCGATTTGCCATATCGTAGCCACACACTCATATCGTTCAATTGAAAGAACTATTCAAGTCATCATTATTGATCAAAATCGACAATCAAATTTGCAAGAGAACAACCACAACCAAACATATCAAGAGGTGGCAAATTTTAAAAATCTGTTCAAAACCATTTTACAATTCAAAACTACAGACAAACACAATAGATCAACACCATATATATATAAAACACAAAATACGATTCACCATTCACAAAACAAAACAGTAAATATCCACAAAACAGCCCAAAAGAGGTAGGTATAGAAAAACCTCACCCCGACAAACTAGTCTAGCAGTTTTCCTCAAATGCAAAGAAATATATAGAAACAAAAAAAGATAAAAACAGAAAGGGAGTAAAAAATCCTCCTGCCAGGCTAAGCTTAGGGTGAACTCTGCATGTCGAAGAATCCATCTGTCTGGGCATCAGTGCTCGACTTATCAACATCATTGGCTCCACTGGAGCCCACCATAGAAGTATCTCTGAGTGATGCTTGTACAACTGTCTCAACCATGGCTACCTCCAGATCTGGTAAGTCATCATACATGGCTGCATCTCTAACATCGAGCTCCTCCTCATCAGTCTCAGCCTTAGAGTCAACAGCTGCTTCCTCTCTAACAACATCTCCGAGCGTAGTAGCCAGAGGAACCTCTAAACTGACAAAATCTGTGGACTTCAGCTCATCCACATCTCTCTTCAACCCAGAAACATCGTCCTTCAAGGCCGTCACAACAGTAGAATCACTCCAACCCTGCTCACAAGCCTCTACCCTCACAATAAGGGCATCTAGTGCAAGTCGGTGGCCATCAATCTGCTCCCGATGCTCTCTCCTCTTAGGCCTAATTGGGGCCAAGGCAGCAGCAATCACCCACTCTATCATCCCAGGCACAGCGGCCTCAACCCGAGAGGCACGCACATCAGCAGATTTGGCCAGATGGCCCATCTTGTACAACATGGCCTGGGTGTTAGGGGGTCGAGAGGCGGCAGCAACAGTAGAAGTAGTCGGAGGTGGTGCAGTAGTAGAACTAGGAGTAGCAGAAGTAGAAGGACCAGAGGTACATGTAGGCTCAGTAGCCTGAGGAGGAAGTATTGCCTTAGTCGGCAACATATCAACATCAACGATTGGGGATGTATCCACCGGTGTAGCTCTCCTCCTGTCGGCCTCATCCCTCCTCAATTCGTCGGATGTCAGTGGAGGAGGTGAGGGTTACCTCCTCATATGTCTTCTCATTCATAGGGACACGGGCCTACCTGCACAGCTCGGTGATCAGCACCCGAAAAGAAAGAGAGGTCTAACTCTTCTTGGCCCTCATGGCCATCTCTTGCTCAATGAGCAGACCCAAGTTCAGTCTCTGTCAATCCATAATAGAACTTAGACACGCAGCCTACGGATGTCAGAGGATCGACTCATTCTGTAAAGGCATAATGGTGCTGCTTATAAACCCAAACCAGTATCTGGCTGCTAGGTTCAGGTACTTCTTCTTAATCACTGCACCGGCCTCGATCCACCTCGATATCATATCAGAAACTAGGGGTGCCAACCAACTCTTTAGATCATCTAGGGTCTTCTTCTGGATGAGGTCAATATATTATGGCATGAAGTCCCTTGAACACTTGAATACCTCGTTAATATCTGAGCTTCTACACTTCACCTTCTGCCCCTGAGCTACTACAAAGTCAACCGGCTTTAAAGCACTAACCTTTTTCTTACCCTTCGGCACCAACTCTCTGTATATCGAGTAGAACTCCCAGACCCAAGTAGGAATGTAAGGGCCTCGAGTTTCTGTGAAAACCTCAAACTTGTGGAATTTCAAGGTACACTATAATTCTGGGTGCCGGTCTATCACCCCGTCAGTAGACAACCTATTCTCTTCTAAAATGGTCCTCAAACCCTCGGCATTTAGTCTGTTGAGTGACCGGGGAGGAGGACTCTGAACTGGTGGATCCTTTACTACTGCCTGAGCTGGAGCTGGAGGAGGAGGATGAGGCGTAGGAGGCACCGGGATTCGAGTCTCAAATACCCCTCATCCGTTTCCAGGTGTAAACGGTCGTTAACTAGTATAAAACCCAACAAAGTAGTATATGTTTGAATTCAATTACGAAGTAGTAAATGTGATTTAATTAGTTATAGGAATAGAAATTATCGGAATGACTTAAATAAGTCCAAAAGGTGACAAAAATTTCAAGTAGGGGAATTTGATATCAATTAGCAACCACAACAATAACGAACAAAAATGGTAATCAAATGATTTAGAGGTACTTGGGGGATTGACCAATCAACTGCCAATTATACTAAATGGGTGTTAGCTAATTACTAAAAGTTACTAAATGTTCGTGAGTAGAATGGACCTTAGAAGACGTAGCTTTCTCTCAAACAACTACCTCGCTTCAATTGAGTTCTCTCGAACCTCAACAGACTAAACATGAAAACCAGCCCACGACCTCACTCCATCTACTCTCTCGAGCTAGATAGGTAGAACGGGACTTAGGATTCATTCTCTCGAGCTGAACCCACATTAGCCCAATCACTACGAGTGCTAATTTATAGCCTTGGTTTTAAACTTCTCTCTCAAGCAAGCATAAAACACTAGTAACAATGACATAAACATTCAATACAACAAATAGCAGCAGCAATAAATCATACCCACTTTGAATTAGGAAAACAATCAATAATTTCTAACACCCATCAGCTAAATTAAGCAATTAATCACATGGTCAAACCCCCAAGAATGGAGTTTTAGCTAGTCATCATAAAAAGTGAAAATTCAATACCTATTACATGCTCCATAGTTTGGTATTTGTTTCCAAAACCTTAAAATGAGTAAATCTAGCTTCAGTAAAAAAAAACCCACTCGAAATCTACTTGAAAATTGCTTCAAAAACAATGTTTTCGTTCTAAGTATAACTTCTCACAATGTTTGGATACCTTCTATCTTCAAAATATCAATTTATACTGATCTAAAATTTGGCCTTTTGAGGCAACTTGGCGAGGAAAGTTGGTCTTCGCCGACAGGTCGGTGACTCGCCAAACGCCCTTGTCCATCGCCTTCGAGTTTTGTGTTTTCATCCAATTATGCACTGTAACTTTAGGCGATCTATGTCGGGGTCGCCAATGGATTTCGTGCTTCTCCCTTCGCTCCTTTGGATCGCCAATCTTCTTTCATCTTCATGGCACATTCTGTAACTTTCAGTGGTCTAACCTTTCTTCGGTGATCCAGTCGGCGTTTCACCGATAGGGTTTGTGACTCGCCTAATTTCTCTCATCCTCAGGGCTGGCATGCTGGAACTTGGGCGGAGTGATGTGTGACTCTGCTGTTTGCTGAGTGGTCTTGGTGATAAACCAAGATCGCTTTTCTTCACTCCTTCAACTTTTTAGCTCCTTTTTGCCGGATCATTTCCTTGCCTTGCTCCTTAGCTTTCATAGCTGCAAATCAACAATTTAACATCAGTTTGGAGCATGAATTAGGCATTTGAGGACACCTGTACTATAAAAACAAATCCCTAAATGAGTTGAAATCTCAGACTCATCAACAACGCCAACTTAAACTTTTTCTTGTCCTCAAATAAAACTCAAGATCAATCAGTTCAACAAGGATGTCTACAAATAGTGTTGCATAAGACTCAACATAAATGCACACAGCAAGATTCAAATTACTCATACAATGATCAATAGTGCAATCAAAGTTTCAAATTGTGACTCACCATCATCAAGAGTACTCAAGCTCACCATGCTTGCTTCAAATGCAAGTTCAAGCTTAACAAAGGTATTCAAATGATCTCACAACAAAAATGATTCCATATTCATACAATATCTCTCAACAATTTAAGGTTCCGGAACCACATACAACTCTCACACTCACAAAGATGAACACATGCATGACTCTACCCATAGGCTTGCCCTTATTTTCCAGTCAACCTTTGTTTCAGCTCACTCAAGATCAAAAAGGTCTTTTTAAGTCTTGTATTGAGGTTGAATGCAAATTTATGACAATTTAGGCTTAGTGGCTCCTACCTTCATGAAATATGGCTTGAAAATCATTTTCTCCTTGTCTTTCTCATTCAGACATGATCATATTCCACCCCATTATTCAACTAGACATGAATCACCGGATACCCCATTTCTTTTGCTATTTTCGCAACTTTATTTCACAACTTTTTCTCTTTTTCAGTCTTTTTCTTTTCTTTCTTCTTTTTCATTCCTTTTTCTATTTTCTTCTTTATTTTTATACGGAGGGGTTCCATTATTTTCCAAACAATCCAACTCAGGGGAGTGTTTCACACTTCTTGATTCTTCTTCTTTTTCACCGCACCCCTAACTTAGGCTTTTGGCCTAAGTTGGCTATTCAAACAAATCATTCTTCATGAAAGTTATGGGTGAAGGGTTAAAAAGAGGTCACAATTGTTCAAGTTTCTTCCAAAAAAAGGTTAGGCTCAAAAGGGGCCAAGCAAGGTTCACACCTCTCACAAGGTTGGCCACAAAGAGGTATGTTGTCAAATAGGCTAACTCTTCAGAATTTATGCCTAAGATCATGTCTATTGCTTGCATCACTCCATCAACCGGACAAACGGGGAAAATTCTAGGTATCATCAAGCACAATGTTCAAGGTAACCTCACAACACAAGGCATTGAAACAATTATCAAACAAGACTCCACTCTTTCTAGCTAGCGTGCAATGTTCATCACAAGAGACTCATTCGACAACCGGCTAGTCACAAAAAGATTCTCAAAGTTCACATATTGCCTATGTAACTTTGTTTGCCTCATCGTAGCCGCACATTCATTTCGTTCAATCAAGAGCACTATTCAAGTCATCGGTATTTCTCCTAACCGATACTCAAAAATACAAAGGACATCTCATTCAACCGTATCTATAGGTGGTATTCCTAACAAGGTTCCACCCCACCAAAAACATCCAACATTGTCCTCAATGCAAAAGAAATAAATGGACAAGCAAAAAGAAAAAGAAAATAGAAATGTTATAGCACTGAATGACAAGATCATAGTTAGGAAAATTCTTCATTTGGTGGCCATTCCGTGAAGTAATGTGGGAAGCGCCGAACGATTCACCGAACGCATAACTGCATTCAGTTCACCGAAATATCCTGAATATTGGCTACCAATTGATACCAAAAAGCGGTGAAAGTCGGGCTCGCCGAACAACATCGGCGCATCGCTCAGTGTCTTGAGTTTGTCGCTTGAATTTCCAGAACACCAGTCTTTCAGGGTAGGTCAAAATCCGGTGAAAGTCGGGCTCACCTAACCTTTTCGGTGCATCACCTAGTAAGCTTTCTGATTTGCCGAATATTCCAAAACTGTAGCCCCCTCCCTGAGGGGAAGAAGGCGAGTCAAGTCGCGATCGCCGTTCCGTTCAGCGATTCGCCGAAATGGTCATACCCTCACAAAATCACTCATACCTACACAAACAACACACATTATTCAAAACAACTAAAGCTTCGGTTGCCTCCCAAGAAGCGCCTTATTTAATGTCGTGGCACGAAGTGGAAATGCTCTCAAGCATCTTCCAAATACAGCACTTCAATAACTAAAATCTCATGACACTCGCCGAAATAAAGCTTCAGACGCCGCCCATTCACCTTGAAAGTTCGACCCTCCTTACCTTCGACTTCAATGTCCCCATTCGTGAACACTCGTGTCACTTTAAATGGACCGGACCACTTCGACTTGAGCTTTCTCAGGAAGAGTCTCAGTCGAGAATTGTACATCAATAAATAATCTCCAACTCGAAATTCTCTCCTGAAGATTTTAAAGTCATGCAATTTCTTCATTTTCTCCTTGTAGAGAGCTGAACTTTCATTTGCCCTGAACCTGAATTCTTCCATTTCGTTCAGTTAATCTACCCTCCCTTTCGAAGCATTCACCCAATCAACATTTAAAGCCTTTAATACCCATAGTGCTTTGCGTTCAAGTTCAATCGGTAGGTGACAAGATTTCCTAAAACCAGCTGATATGGAGACATGCCAATTGGTGTCTTGTAGGCAGTGCGATACGTCCAAAGGGTAGCTTCTAGCTTTCGAGACTAATCAGTCCTATTTGCATTCAAGGTCTTAGCCAGGATACTCTTAATCTCTCGATTAGAAACCTCGACTTGGACACTTATTTGTGGATGATATGGCGTTGCCACTTCATGCTTCACTCTGTATTTACTCAATACGGATGCAAACAGTCGGTTACAAAAATGCAAACCTCCATCACTAATAATAGCACGTGGGGTGCCAAATCTTGTAAAGATATAGCATTTTAAAAATTGAACAACACTATTCCCTTCATTGTTGGGTAGTGCCACGGCTTCCACCCATTTAGAAACATAATCCACAGCCACTAAAATATACTTATTTCCAAACGAGCTCATAAATGACCCCATGAAGTCTATTCCCCATACATCGAATAACTCAACTTCAAGAATAGGATTAAGAGGAAACTCATGCTTTCTGGACACCTCACCTTGTTTTTGGCATTGTATACATTTCTTGACAAATTCATGAGAATCTTTGTAGAGGGATGGCCAATAGTAACGACTTTGAAGAATTTTAGCGGCTGTTCGCACACCGCTATGATGACCAACGACCGGCGAAGCATGACAAGCATTTAGAATTTTATTGACTTCCTCTTCCGGCACACATCGCCAAATAATATGGTCTGCACATTCTCTGAATAGATATGGTTCATCCCAGAAATATCTTTTGACATCAAACAAGAACCGTTTTTGTTGATAGAAGTTCAGGTCTTCCGGCATTAGCCCACATACCACATAGTTAACAAAATTAGCATACCAAGGAGTCTGCGTAAGACTGGCCATGAATACCTGCTCATCTGGGAATGAGTCATTTATGTCTAACTCAAGCTCATCTTTCTCCTTTCCCTCCAACCTAGATAGGTGATCGGCCACTTGATATTCGCAACCTCTTCTATCCTTGACTTCAAAGTCGAATTCTTGCAATAACAGCACCCATCTTATCAACCTTGGTTTTGCATCTTTCTTAGCCATTAAGTACCACAGAGCTGCATGATCGGTGTGAACGACCACTTTTGTTCCTAGCAAGTATACCCGAAATTTCTCAAATACATATACCACTGCAGGTAATTCTAGCTCAGTAACAATGTAGTTACGTTGAGCACCATTCAATGTTTTGCCGGAGTAGTAAATTGGGTGGAATAATTTGTTGCGCTTTTTCCCTAACACAACACCCAACGCCGTACCACTTTCATTACACATCACTTCTAAAGGTGCCGACCAATCAAGGCTAATAATCACCGGGGTAGAGATTAACTTCTCTTTCAAACACTTAAAAGCTGCAATACATGCGTCATCAAAGCTAAATTGCATCTCCTTCTCCAAAAGCTTGCACAATGGGTGTGCAATTTTTTAGAAGTCTTTGATGAATCACTGGTAGAAACCAGCATGCCCCAAGAAACTACGAATACCTTTTACCGAGATTGACGGGTGTAGCATATCAATTACCTCAATCTTGTCCTTGTCAACCTCCAATCCCTTTTGTGATACCTTGTGACCCAAAACTATGCCTTCCCTAACCATGAAGTGACATTTCTCCCAATTTAAGACTAAATTGGTTTCCACACATCTTTGAAGAACCTGCCCAAGGTGTGCCAAACATGTTTCAAAATAATCGCCCACAACTGAGAAGTCATCCATGAAAAATTCCATTGAATCTTCCACCATGTCAGCAAACATAGACAACATGCAACGTTGAAACGTCTCCGGGGAATTGCACAACCCGAAAGGCATCCTTTTGAAATTGAAAGTTCCATAGGGGCAAGTGAAAGTGGTTTTCTCTTGATCCTCTACTGCTATAGACATTTGGGTGTACCCGAAATAACCATCCAAGAAACAATACCATCCGCTCTCCGTAATCTGATCAAGCATTTGATCCATAAAAGGCATGGGAAAGTGATCTTTTTAAGTCCAAGAATTTAACTTCCGATAATCCATGCATACCCTCCATCCGGTTACCGGTCTCATAGAAACAAGTTCCCCTTTCCCATTTTGGAGTACCGTGATTCCACCTTTTTTTGGTACACATTGCACCGGACTCACCCTTTTCCTATCCGCAATAGGGTAAATCACACCTGCATCCAACCACTAGATTATCTCTTTTTTTACCACCTCTTGCATTGGTGGGTTCAATCTCATTTGATGTTAGACACTCGGTTTGCACTCACTATCAAGTTGAATCTTGTGACTGCAAATGCCGGGTGGAATACCCACAATGTCAGTGATAGTCCTCCCTATAGCCTTGATGTACCTTATCAACACCTCAAGTATCAATTTTACTTTCCATTCAAGCAAGTCAGCTACAATGATAACGGGCAAGGTGTTATTTGCCCCCAAGAAAGCATATCGAAGATGAGTGGGGAGCACTTTCAACTAAAGCTTTGGTTGTTCCCCCGTGGATGGTTTGGCAGGAGGATTTTCTCAATTCTTTAGATCAATGTCGAGCTTTATGAGTTCCTTGAGTATTCACCAAATCCTGATAGAGCATCTACAACTTCATAATACCCTTGAACTTCGGTCTCATCATAATTTGAAAGAATAGCCTCAAGAGGTTCACTCATACACATCAATTGGCTCACACTAGTCACCACTTCATCAATTATATCAATCGTTGAAACCACATGAATATCACTTGGGTGTTTCATTGATTCACACACATTAACGGTGACCTCTTCTTCGTTCACCTGGAACTTCAACTCCACACTTTCAATATCCACTAGGGTTGTTCTTGTTGCTAAAAATGGTCTACCCAAAATAATAGGAACTTCAGCATCAATCTCACAATCAAGAATAACAAAATCAGTCAGAAATATGAATCGATTCACCTTTACCAATATGTCATAGAGTATTCCAACGGGGTGTTTGATCGACCGGACCGCCATAAGAAATCGCATTGTGGTTGATTTTGGTTTGCCCAGCACATGTTTTTTAAAGATTTCATAGGGCATCAAATTGATACTTGCTCCCAAATCACATAAAGCCTTAGCGAATTGAAGCATACCAATGGTGCATGGGATGGTGAATGCCCCTGGAACCTCTTTCTTTATAATCATCTCGCTAGTCATAATGGCACTACAATTATGAGAAACTTCAATTGTTTCGAAGTCCATGTTTGTCTTCTTAGTGACCAGCTCCTTTATGAATTTAGCATAACCCGGCATCTCCAATAATGCTTCCACTAATGGAAGATTAACAGAAAGTGTCTTAAACATGGATAGAAATTTCTTGAACTTTTCATCCTCATTTTTCTTTTTGAGACGTTGAGGAAATGGGGGAGCTATTTTGGGAAGAGGTTGCACTATCTTTGGAGTTGGGGTGCCCTTCTCTTTATATTATTACAACTCGTCAGCAGGGTTTTGCTTAGGACTTTCCTCCTTCTCTTTGATCATATCACTTTGCGGTGCTTGAACAAGCCCCTCTTCCTCATCGATATCTTTCTCCTCTTCATGATTGTCCATCCCATTATTACCTTTCACATTACCAACTGCTATCTTTCCACTTCGAGTCACAACTGCCAAATCTTTGTCATAGTCAGCCCTCCAAGTTGTTGGGCATTCAGCTTCACCCCTTTCAAATGCCGTGGGTTCTTGTTGTACTGAAAGTTGACTCAGCTGACCCTCAAGTTGCTTGATTGCATCTGCGTGAGAATTCACTTTATTATTCAACGACGATAAATCTGTTTTCATCTCCTTAAACATGTCATCAGATCGTTCAACCTTATCTAGGATACGAGACAACAAATCATCCACTCGTAGGCTACCCGAACTACCCTTTGATCTTGGGCTGTTAGTTGATTGCGTGTGGTCCTCTTCATGAATCTCTTCTCTCCTCCAAGGGTCATTTTTGTCAGTCCATTCTTGATAGTATCATCTCTTCTCTTCTTCCTTATGCGAGTTCCAACCTTGATTCCCACCCGGCTTTAAGTAGCATGGATGAGAACCCTCCTCATTCCAACCTTGATTCCTACCCAGCTTTAAGTAGAACGGGTGAGAACCCTCCTCAACTCTAAACACTCTTCTGGCTTCTTTGGTTTAACCAACCTTTTCTAACACTTGCTTTTGTAACAACTCCATTTAGGACATCATTTTGTTAATATTATCATCCCTCTCTTTCTCCTTCTCAAGTTGCTCTTTCGTCATCCTAAAACTAAAGGGGGAAACTTAGTCCTCTTGAGTGTACCATGCCTGATTGATCTTTGTCATTTCATCAAGAAGGGATAAGGCTACCTCAAATGGTTGGAGCATTATCCATCCTCGGGCCAGCTGGTCGGCTACTCCTTTGTTCACTGAGTCTAAACTTCTGTAGAAATATTGAAGTATAACATCACTCGGAAGCCCATGAGTAGGACATTGTAATAGAAACTTTCGATATCTCAGCCAAGTCTCATGAATTGGTTCCCCTTCTACTCTCTTGAAGTTTTGGATGTTGTCACACAATTTCACCATCTTTGAGGGTGGAAAGAACCTTACGTAGAATGCGTCGGTAAGTTCCTCCCATGACAAAATGGAATACCTTGGTAGCTTTGCTAACAACTTGGTTGTGTCTCGCATTAAAGAGAACGGGAACAACTGGAGACTAATTGATTCTTATGTAACATACTTGAGTGAGAACAGGCTGCACACTTCCACAAAATTACCAATATGCTCATGGGGATTCTCATACTCTAGTTCCCCAAATATACATTTGGCTTGTAAAAGGTGCAGCATTGTGTTTGTCACATGAAATTCATCAGGATTCACAGCCGGATGTAAGTGAATAGCACCTACACCCCCCAATAGATCTTTGTTGGCGTGAAAGAACTCACCACCATCATCTTGTTGACCAGGTTGGTTCACAATTCTTTCATTTGGACTCATCATTTCACCTGATCACAAATAGCTCACATCAAACGGTAAGTTGATTCAACTACAACACAAAGAAATCACAATTTAAATTCAATAATAGAACCTTAAACAACACCACTCTCCGAAAGCGGCGCCATTTTGATTAACGTCTCAAATACACCTCATTTGGTTCTAGGTGTAAACGGTCGTTAACTAGTATAAAACCCAACGAAGAGTTGGAGTAGAACCCACAGGGAGTATTATATGTTTGAATTCAATTATGAAGTAGGAAATGTGATGTAATTAGTTGTAGGAATAGAAATTATTGGAATCACTTAAATAAGTCAAAAGGGCGACAAAAATGTCAAGTGGAGGAATTTGATATCAATTAGCAACCACAACAATAACGAACAACAGGGGTAATAAAATGAT
Organism: Solanum etuberosum; assembly: GCA_029582245.1. NCBI lineage: Eukaryota > Viridiplantae > Streptophyta > Magnoliopsida > Solanales > Solanaceae > Solanum > Solanum etuberosum. The sequence continues at coordinate 164,082 of JAJONR010000224.1, read as the reverse complement.
TTAAAGGTACTTGGGGGATTGACCAATCAACTGCCAATTATACTAAATGGGTGTTTGCTAATTACAAAAGTTACTAAATCTTCGTGAGTAGAATGGACCTTAGATGAGGTAGCTTTATCTCAAACAACCACCTCGTTTCAATTGAGTTCTCTTGAACCTCAACAGACTAAATATGAAAACCATCCCACAGGCTCATTTCATCTACTCTCTCGAGCTAGATAGATAGAACGGGACTTAGGATTCACTCTCTCGAGCTGAACCCATAATAGCCCAATCATTACGAGTGCTAATTTATAGCCTTGGTTTTAAACTTCTCTCTCAAGCAAGCATAAAATACTAGAATCAATGAAACGAACATTCAGTACAGCAAAATAACACCAGCAATAAATCAGACCCACCTCGAATTAGCAAAACAATCAATAATTCTAACACCCATCAGATAAATTAAGTAATTAATCACATGGTCAAACCCCCAAGAATGGGGTTTTAGGTAGTCATCATAAAAAGTGAAAATTCAATACCTATTACATGCTCCATTGTAGGATATTGAATTCCAAAACCATAAAATGAGTAAATCTAGCCTCAGTAATAAAAATCCACTCGAAATCTACTTGAAAATTGCTTCAAAAACCAACAAAAATAGTGTTTTCGTTCTAAGTCTAAGTTCTCACAATGTTTGGATACCTTCTCTCTCTTCAAAATATCAATTTATACTGATCCAAAAAGTTGGCCTTTTGGGGCAAATTGGCGAGGAAAGTCAGGCTTCGCTGACTGGTCGGCAACTCGCCAAATGCCCCTGTCCATCGCCTTCAAGTTTTGTGTTTTCATCCAATTATGCACTGTAACTTTAGGTGATCTATGTCGGGGTTTCTGATGGATTCCACACTTCGCCATTCACTTTTTTGGATCACCAATCTTCTTGCATCTTCATGGTGCATTTTGTAACTTTCGATGGTCTAACCTTTCTTCGCCGATAGTGTTTTCGCCTCGCCCAATTTCTCTCATCCTCAAGGCTGGCATGCTGGAACTTTGGGCGGAGTGATGAGTCACTCGACGGTTCGCCGAGTAGTCTTGGCGATCACCAAGATGGCTTTTCTTCACTCCTTCAGCTTTTTAGCTCCTTTTTGTCTGGTCATGTCCTTGCCTTGCTCCTTAGCCTTCATAGCTACAAATCAACATTTAAACATCAGTTTGGAGCATAAATTAGATATTTGAGGACACTTATATTATCAAAACAAATCCCTAAATGAGTCGAAATCTCAGACTCATCAATGGATCGTTCATTGCCTTGGAGCGTAGCTCCGTTCTCCTAACCTGTAGGAGTTGGTCATCTTCCGACTCAGAGACGGAGGTCAGAGAACTGCCCGAAGAGTGTCCCTCACTCTCAAACGCGGTGAGGTGAGTTTCATAGACACCCTCACTGTCGGAGCTCCCCTCCATTGGTGTGGGTTGCACAGGGCCTTTGCCCTTGCCCTTTCCCCCTTTTTCAGGAAGTTTTGTAATTGGGGCCCGGGAGGCTGCACACTCCTCATTGAAAATAATCCCTCTAGCCCGCTTTCGAGGTAGTTTATTCCTTTATGTGACTTTAGGTCTAGCCATACTTGCAAAACAATGTTGAAAACGTTAGACTTAGTTTTGAAAAAGTCACAGTGTAATAGTTGAAGGAAGATTCGCCGACCCCATTCGACAAGCCAAGTCGGGCTCGCCGAATGTTACAGAGTAAAATCAGCAAAAAATCAGAATAGGTCGATGATGTACATGGCCTTTCGGTGAATCACCGACACCATTCGTCAAACTAGAAGTGGTTCGCCGAATGTTACAGAACATTACAGGGATTTACGGCGCAGAAGGGCGATCAGAAGGGACTTTCGATTAGTCGCCGAGTAAACTCGACCAGATCAGGCATATCACCAAATGTTATAGAACTCAAGCCAACAAAATGAAGAATTAAAAGGCGATCGAGGAGTCTTTAGGCGAACCACCGATCCACTCGGCGAGCTCGACCCAGCTCGCCGAATACTCCAACCTGCCAGATTTCTACCCCGACCTTCAAAATCTAACCCGCAGCACACAAAAACAAAATTAAACTATTACTCTATACAATTAGACTCACACCCATACTACCCATGCCCACGGGGTACTCAGACTTCTCCTGATTTGGCACAAATTGGTCAATTGACGTGTTTTGCCCTTAAGAATGACATCAACCGCTCTATCATTGGGCAAAATCCAACATTTAACACAATTCAGGGTTACTCACACTTCACCCCCACTAGACCCACAACAAATTCAACACAACCCACAAAATTTAACATGCTTAGACATAATATTTCACAAATTAAGGCTGATAAACAATGATTTAAACTAAGTATGGGCAAACATAACACCACACAATCAACAAATCAACATTAAGCACAAAGAACAACCACAAAATAATCACACATTCAATTTTAACAAAATGTAAAGAGTGGTTCGGAAAACCAACCTTATATGCCGAAAATTTGAAATTTTAGGCTAGCAATGAATCCAAAAATTTCCCCCGAGTTGTAAATCCCACACAAAAAGTAATAAATTAGTACGAAAGCAAGAAAATATGCGGTAGTGAAAGTTTGGAAGATGAACAGTATGAAATGAGGGAGATTTTTGAATTTAAAATGGTTTGGCTCTTTTTGACTCTTCAGTTCGCGCGACAGTTGGCGATCACGACTTACATCGCCGACCCACTCGACGATACGGCGAGTAGCACTTTAGCCTGCCGAGTTTTTACAGAACCTCTAGCAAGCTAGGTGGTTCCAACGGAGGTCCAAGTCTGTCTCACCGACCTGTTCGACAAGTCGCCGACTGGACCTTTGGCTCGCCTAGCTGCCATTTCTCCAAAACTTCAACTTTTCAACCTGCACATTCAACACATGTTATTTAAACAACAATAATAAAAGCATAAAAGCTTCGGTTGCCTCCTAAGAAGCACCTTATTTAACATTGTGGCACGAAGTGGATACGATTTCAAGGTTAATTTTTTGGGTTAGCCAAGGTATCACTTGGTAGACCCCCTTTCGGCCTTGGGTTCAAATGAGACGAGATTTGACCCATTTGCGTTTCCAGATGTTTGATGGACACTGACTGAGAGGTGACAGTTTGATTGAGTGTGCATACATCCTCTTTCAGTTCTTTTAGCACCTTGTCTGACCCTTCCACTTTATTGAGAATGTGTGCAAGCATGTTTTCCGTGCAAAAGTTCAACGGGTCAGCCCTTTGCTCCTTTGTCTTTTGGCGCTCATGGGGTGGTACGTATCTTTCCCTGTCACCATCCCGTTCCTTCATATTAGTCCCACGGTCACGCCATTCACTGTCACGGTCTCTCCATCCATCATCCCTTTCTCTGTTCCGACCTGGATTCCCACCCAGCCTTGAATCGCTCGGATGGGAACCTCCTCCTTGATTGGCAAGAAAATTCACTTCCACATTATATAGATCCTCAAAGTGTTCCTCCTCGGGGTTTACTCCACTAACACCAACAACATTTACACTTTTTGACCCACTACCTATCATATTTTTCAATAAAAAATCCAGCTGGGTCATCATTTTGGCCATATTTGGTCTCACTCTTTATCCTTCTCTATCTGCTCTTTCGTCATCCTAATGGTTAGAGGAGACACATGGTCCTCCCGAGTGTACCAGGCTTTGTTAATCTTGGTCATACCATCAAGGAGATTTGATGCTATTTCGAAAGGTTGTTGCATTATACCTCCTCAGACAAGTTGATCAGCCACAACTTTGTTCACCGAGTCTAGACTCCGGTAGAAGTGTTGCAATAACACGTTGTTTGGAAGCCCGTGAGTCGGACATTGAAGTAACAACTTCTGAAATCTTAGCCACGTCTGATGGATTGGCTCACCCTCTAAACGTTTGAAGCCCTGAATATTATCTCTCAAGGACATCATTCTTGAAGGAGGAAAGAACCTTATGTAGAACGCCTTAGTAAGTTCATCCCAAGTGGTAACGGAATCCCTCGGTAGATCAGCTAACCATTTGGTCGCTTCCCCATAAAAGAAAAAGGGAACAACCGGAGACGGGCCGACTCTTGTGAGATGTTTTTGAAAGAGAATGGACCACATACGTCCACAAAATTCCGAATATCATTATGGGGATCCTCATGAGCTAGCCCTCCAAATAATCATTTCATTTGCAAGAGTTGCAACATCATGCTAGTCACGTAGAAGACAATATTTTCCTCATCAGGAGGTAAACGTGTAGCACCTACGCCACCCAATTGAATTCGGTCAATGACATCATTAAGATTTCCGATGTCATCTTTGTGGCCAAGTTGGCTACCGTTACTTCCGTTCACACTCATCTCCTCATCTATTCAGAAACAGCCAACAACAGCACAAAACAAGGTAAGTCGATTCAACTACAACACAAAAAAATCACAATCTAAACTTCAATAATATAATTCTAAACACCACTCCCCGGCAACGGCACCATTTTGATAAACGCTCAACTACACCTCATCCAATACTAGGTGTAGGCGATCACAATCTAGTATAAACCCAACAAGGAGTTGGGGTCGATCCCACAGGGAGTGAATAAAAGTAAGAATTCAGTTACAAAGTTAAAGACGTGTTCAAAATAATTGTAGGAATATAAATTATCGAAAGAATTTAGATAAATCAAATGGGTTGACAACGAGTGTCAGATGGGGGGATTTGGTTTGTCAAATAACAACTACAATAATTAGAAAACAGGGAAGTAATCAAGAAGGTAAGAATTCTCGGGGGTGTGATCGATTATAGGATAATTTCTCTCTATGGGTAATTGTAATTTACTAACAATTGCTGAATCTCAGTGGGTAGGCTAGACTACAGATGCAATAGCTTTCTCTCGAACAACTATTACGATTCAAGCGAGTTCTCTCGAACCTCGACAAGCTTAACATTATAAGAAGCCTAATATCTCAATTTATCTACTCTCTCGAGCTAGATAGGTAGAATCGAGTTTAGGATTCACTCTCTCGATCTGAACCCACAACAACCCAATCACTACAATCATCAATCAAAATCCTTAGTTCTAAACCTCTCTCTCAAGCAAGCTCAGAACCCTGAATTAGAATTGCATTTGCAACTATAATTCATAGATTAATACACAACTTTCAATTAAACCCACTTCAAATCAGCATTTAAATCAGTAAACAACAATACCCATAAGCTAATTAAAGCAACTAATCACTTGATCACACCCCAAGAATTGGGGTTTTAGCCACAAATCATAAAAAGAAAGAAACGATTACCAAATATGTTATCCATGAACTGGGTAATAGTTCCCAAATCTATAAAATGCTTCAAATAAACTCAATTCAAAAACCCAATTGAAAAATCCTCAAACCAACTATAACAAAGTCACAAAACAAAAGCACAAAGTTCTACAATGGAGAAATTTCTCAGGAAATGACTGGATTCTTTTTCTGCTTTTTGAAATTCAATTTATAGTTTCCTAAATTTTGGCCTTCAGGACCACTAGGCGAGGTAACTCGAGCGTCGCCGACCAAGTCGGCGACGCGCCAATGGTTCCATTCCATCACCGGTTTGCCTTGGCTCTTTAACCTCAGAGTTCTGTGACTTTAGGCGATCAGGATCGAGGTCGCTGATCCATTCGTTGGTACACCGGCTGTGTATTTCCATCGCCAAGTAGGTTTTTTTCATAGGGTTGGCATACTGGAACTTTTGGCAAGCTGAAGACCCACTCGACGGCTCTCCGAGTGGTCTTGGCTATCACTAGGACTGCCTTTCTTAAACTTCTTCAGCTTTTTTGCTCCTTTTTGCCCGGTAATTTCCTTGCCTTGCTTCTTTGCCTTCATTGCTACAAATCAACATTTAACATCAGTTTAGAGAATAAATTAAGCATTGAGGACAATAAAAACTATGAGAAACAAGCCCTAAATGAGTCGAAATATCAGACTCATCAGCTAGGCTGGGAGTTCTCTTTGGTTCTGGTTACTTGGGCTTGGGAGACCGGCTTTCGGTTCTTGGGTTTGTACTCGTGGCACCTCTTTGACTATCCTATTGTATCCTCTACATTCATATGCATTGCCTATCACTAGTATACTTATTTGTTGCTTATACCTTCCATTTTATGGGGGTCGGTTGGGTTATGTTTGCTTTTTGTATATTTTATGCTTATGGGGTCCGGTTAGGTTATTGTTTTAGAATATTGTGTTCTCTATTATCTTTTTATCGTTAGCTGATAGTTTTTTACTTTAGAATTTTCGTTGTGATTTCTCAAGACCCTGGGTAGTTGGCTTGCGAATAGGTTGTTGGCTTGCGCTCCAGGTACGTTCTTGACTCCGCTGCTTACCCTTTGTACCCCGTTTCTACTCTTTATTGTCTATCTACTTTAGTGTATCCAGTTTTATTACTTGTGATATGCTCTCCTTATTAGTTGTTGTTTATGCTTGTGTGCCTCTTGAGTACCATTTTTTGTACTCATACTACACTTCTTCCCCTGCAGTGTCACGACCGGATTTCTCATGTCATGATGGCACCCACTACACCCCACCAGTAGGTAAGCTTAACCCGTAGCCCCGAGCCATAAGCAACAGACTACCAAGCGGAAGCCAACAACAAGAAGTAAGAGCTAAGAAAATAAAGTAGATAAAGGGTTATCAACAAAACCATACAGGAACCATCCCAAGACCTGCCATCAGCTAGTAGTTGAGCATCTAAACCGAAATAGGACTACAAGGCTTTCATAATTACAAAGCAAGTACATGTTGTCTCTGAATACAATATAAAGACTAAGCCTAGCCAAAAGAAAGGAAACCGGAAGCTCAAGACGCCTGGAGCTCACCCTAATCTCCGAAATCCCAAGCTGCTCCGTAAAACTCACAATCAGCGGCGATAACTCAACTACAATCTGCAGGGGGCAGAAGTGTAGTATGAGTACCAAAAATGGTACTCAGCAGGCACACAAGTAACTAAGTAAAGCAGAAGTGTAGTATGAGTACCAAGTAATAAGGAAAGCATAGCACAAGTAACTAAACATGAGATACTAAAGTAGCCAGGAAAATGGGAATAGAAATAGGAAACAAGAGGTAAGAAGTCAGGTCAAGAACGTACCAGGATAGCAAGTCAACAACCTCATTGCAAGAAATTAAGATACCATGTCGACTACCAGTGTCAGGAGGACCCACAACCACAATTCTAAAATCAAAACCGACCAGGTAAAAAATAGAACAATAGAAGAGAACATAATATAGTCAAACAATAATCTAACCGGACCCCCATAAGCCTAAAAGGTACAAACATCAAACATAACCCAATCGGCCCTCATAAACAAGAGGGTACAAACAACAAACAAGTATACTAGTGATAGGTAATGCATAGAAATGCAGGGTGTGTAGTAGAGCCATCTGAAACCATAACTATAGGAATCCAGTCAACTCCCAACCCATCTAGCAAGAGTAACAAATCAATTCAGGATGCCCAGCCACACGGTCCACTCCTAGGGAAATAAGCCACCTAAGTAGCAAGAGTGACTCGGGGGTGTAAAAACTCCAAAGAGAACCTTAGGTATCAAGGCCGCCAAGTGAGCCAGTCTACTTCCAAGAGTGTAAGGTGCCCTGCTAGAAAGAGTGACCCAGGGGAGTAAGTAAAATCAAAAGCTTGCAAGAAAGGGCGTCGATGCACCGGATAGTCAAGTAAAAACTGAGCATGACCCAGATGACTCTAATATCTCAAGTAGAAAAAGAAGTACATCCCTAATGCCTCATCGACTAAAAAATAAATAAGTCAAGTGATCTAGGTGGTACGATTCCCGTTAAAACCAATTTAGAATTAAAACTGAGTAAAATAATATCTCATCATGAACGAGAAATATGTCAATGCATGGGTGAGGATCGTACCACAAATTTCATAAGAATAAGCAAACAATGCAATGCATTCTATTACCAGCATTAAAACAAGACACTCCAAATCAAATAATTATACAACCACTTAAACCACGCTACCAAAGCAGAGAGTACTAACCTGGAATCCAATTGGTCCTCGAACACGGCCTCAGGCTCAACAATATAATCATTAGCTGTCACGACCCAGGGGTACCCTAGATGTAACATGGCGTATAGAACCCTGAAGGACTCCATACAAGCCATTTAGTTCTCATAACATAAGAAATAGAACAATAAGAGTAAAATAATAGTCCTAGTCCAAAACATTTTATAAACGAAAAGCGAAAATATAAACACTTTGTCTCATCATAGCCATCTAATATAATAGATTAAAATTTGGGCCTAGCCCATACATCATGTCCAAAAGAGAAATACATGAAAAAACTAAAACAATAACTCCGTCCTCGAAGCATGAGGACTCCCCAAAGCTCGGAAAATCACCAACTCAACTACTAGCCACGAGACTCGGAAACCTGTCTATTGGACCCTACATTTGGGGAAAATATAGGCAAGAGTATGCGTTAGTACAAAACAATATACCAAGTATGATAGCCATGCATAAAACATTAAAACATGCTAAAAGGGATATTTCATTTCATGACATGCAATTGGCCAAACTAAACATGATATAAAAGAGTTATAAAACATAAGTCATAAATCATGGTCAATGAGATCTAACTTCATCTTTAAAGCCTTTGAACTCATGTGAGATACTTTTTGAAGTAACGTTAGTTCATTATTACTTGTGGGGAATTAGTCTTAACCGACATAGAGACCATGTGAGCCATAACATGATCCTCCGGTGTCTCCCAAACAGAAAAGGGTTATCCTACTTGCCAAGGTAGAACCATGACCTTCTAGCTTAAGTTGATCCACTAGATAATCAACCTATGGGGGCACATAGTTATGGGATAAGGAGATTGCTACTAGAAACCCGGCCTCTACTCGGGAGACCTTCCATCTAATGAGATTGATTCTAGAAACCTGGCCTCTACTCGGGAGAGCTTCTATCTCATCATCAATTTCCACTCGGTGCTAGCCATAAATCCCACGGAATAGTCATTTCTTACTTGACATCATTATTCATGAAAAGGTGTCCTTGGACAACTAATTCGAGCTAGTTCATTAGGATAGCTCTTACTTTTGATTCAATTAGGTGAGAAAGCCTTTCAACCTAAGAATCCTTTCTATGTGAGAAAACCTTTCACATCATCCTAGTTATGTGTTTATAAGAATGTCCTTTCAACAACACAACAACAACAACATCATTGATACTTTACTCTCAAATCATCCTTAAAACATTTGCATAGATTTCATAAGAAAATGCATAAGTCCATAATTTACCTCTTGAGGTTCAAAAACCATTTTATATCATCAATGCTTAGAAAATATGGGTTAGATACGGATTTCATCATAATTACATGTAAAGCTTGCAATACATGCTAAATTTCACAAAACTCATCCTTGTAGATCAAAATCTCATAACATATGATTCATAACCTGAAAACATGGGGATTACATGGGTTCATGGGGAAATCATAATAAAATCATCATATTTCATCAATTCATGCATAAGAGATCATAATTCAATCATTTAAATCAATAACCAAAAGAACCCATGGTATTAAAGAAAACCCTAACTTAATTAGGGAATTCTACCTTCGGAAATAGAGAATTTGGGAACTCCATAGATGAAAGGAATCCACGGATGAAAACTATCATACCTTGAATCCAAAAGCTAGCTTTCAATGGAGAAATTGAACCCTTCACTTGAAACCCTAGGATGAATCTTCTTCTTCTTCAAGTTTCTAGAGAGAGAATTATTTGAGATTTCTTCTTTTATTAATTTGGAAGAATGAAGTGAATGGGTTAATTTGGGGGTTGAAAAACCTTATATAGGGGTCTTGATGAAGGGTAAAATGATGTAGTTTAGGAACTAATTAATTAGGAAAAGACCCAACCACCCCTGAAACTCAACTTTAGGGAGTGACCCACGACCCACGACTGACGGACCGTGCACTGACCAACGGTCCATCATGCACACTCGTGGTTGGTGATCAGAGAGTTTTGGTTGGACCTACGACCCCTGGACCACGGACCGTGAACCCACCTATGGTCCGTAGGTCCAATCGTGGTCCTTGGCCTGGACAACTTTTTTGGTGGCCTTTACACGAATCCACCGACGGTCCGTGGTTCAACACTCGGGCTGCAGTTGGCCCTCGTGGATGGCACCTGTAAGTCCTGAAAATTTACTAGTCTTCCCTCTATCGAATCCGGGGTGTTACAATATCTCCCCCTTGGGACTATTCGTCCTCGAATGAGATTCAAACTGGTTATAATAGAGTAGGAGATGAACTAGCAACCCAACCTAATAATTCAATACATACAACCAAGGAGGAACTATCGATTCCAAGCTAGGATGTTCTCAAAACATCATAAGAGGAGTGAAACTAACTGTATTAGCCCATTATGCATGCAATGCACATAAAATAAGGAGGAAACATCAACTCCAAGATCAACATATCCAAATGTATCATAAGGAATTAAGAACTACATCTAGCAACCCAATATGCATGAATTTTCAAAATTACTCATGTTTAAGGAGGAACTAACTTCTCCAAGCTAAAAACATGCTCAACACAATCTCATGGAGCTCATATGCAATTCGATCTGAAAACGAATAGCTAAACCATGTGCATCAATTCATCTCATGAATTCTATATGGAACTCATACTCAATGCACAACAATATGAGGAAAATCAACCAACTAAACTCATTTTCTTTCAAATCACAAGTTTTCATGAACATGCATCACATAAGGAAATCATGGAAACACATAAAAACTCATGACTCCCAAAACAAGGACAAATCAAGAGGAACTCATTACCTCAAGCTAGAATAGGAGTAGACGGAAATATATGAGGATATCAGGACTTCATATCGGCCTCGACCTCCCAAGTAGCACCCTCAACTAACTATTCCTCCATAAAACCTTTACGAAAGGTATTTTCTTATTTCTCAACTTCTTGACTTGCCGGTCTAGAATCTCTACCGGAACTTCCTCATAAGAAAGACTTTCATCAACTCCAAACCCTTCTAGGGGAACTATGGATGTCGGATCTCCAACACGCTTTTTAAGCATAGAGACATGGGATACGAGATGCACTGTTGCCAAATCATTTGGAAAATCTAACTCATAAGAAACCTTAACAACACGTCTCAAAACATGATATGGGCCTAAATACCGGGGACAAAGCTTCCCCTTCTAGCCAAACATCATTACACCCTTCATGGGTGAGATTTTCAAGTAAACCCAATCGTTAACATAAAACTCTAGATCCCTCCTTCTCACATCGGCATAGGACTTTTGCCAACTTTGAGTCATTTTCAACTTTTCCCTTATAAGCCGAACTTTCTCCATAGCTTCTTGTACCAATTTAGGGCTTATTAGGGCAACTTCACCGACCTCAAACAAGCCTATATGAGATCTTCACCTCCTACCATATAAGGACTCAAATGAATCCATATCGATACTTGAGTGATATTGTTATTATAGTCAAACTCTATCAATGGCAAATGGTCTTCCCAATTTCCCTTAAAATCAATCACACAAGCCCTTAACATATCTTTCAAAGTTTGGATAGTACACTCCTCTTGCCCATCGATTTGGGGATGAAAAGTCATGCTAAGCTTAACCTTTCTTCCAAGACCCTTTTGGAATGACTTCCAAAACTAAGAAGTGAATTGGGTACCACGATCGGAAATAATGGACAAAGGCACTCTATGCAACCTTATCATTTCTCTCAAGTACAACTTTGCATAGTCCTCCACCGAATAGGAAACCTTGACGGGAAGGAAATGAGATGATTTTGTCATCCGATTTACTATCACCCAACTCGAATCATGTTGTCGACGGGTGCGAGGCAAACGAACAATTAAGTCCTTGTTCAAGTCTTCCCATTTCCAAGTAGGAATGCTAATATCTTGGGACAAACGTCCCGGTTTCTGATGCTCAACCTTTATTTGTTGGAAATTTTTATACTTAGCCACAAATCCCGCAATGTCCTTCTTTATCCCATTCAACCAATAGAACTCCCGTAAATCATGGTACATCTTGGTGGCTCCTGGGTAAATGGATAACTGCAAACTATGGGCTTCTGACAAGATTTTCTCCCTCAAGTCATCAAATTTTTTAACACAAAAACGACCTTGGTATCTAAGTACACCATTTCCCCTTGGGAGAAAGCCTCAACGGACTTCATAAGCACCGCCTCTTTCAATTCTACCAAAATTGGATCGAGACCTTGCTTGGCATTCACATCCGCCACAAAAGACGATTCAGAACCATTATGAACCATAACACATCCTTTGGTGGAGTCCACCAATTGAACACCTAATCGAGCCAATCTATGAACACCTCGAACCAACTCTTTATTTTCTTCTTCAATATGAGCAACACTACCCTTAGACAACCGACTAAGAGCATCCGCTATAACATTAGCTTTACCGGGGTGATAAAGTACACTCATTTCATAATCATTCAATAACTCAAGCCACCTTCTTTGGCAAAGATTTAGGTCTTTTTGGTTAAACAAATATTGCAAAATCTTGTGGTCGATAAACACATCTACATGCACACCATACAAAAAATGCCTCCAAATCTTTAAGGCAAAAACAATTGCCGCTAGTCCAAGGTCATAGGTAGGATAATTCTTTTCGTGAACTTTAAGGTGCCTTGAGGAATAGGCAATCACTTTCCCATTTTGCATAAGTACACACCCTTACCCAATTCTTGAAGGATCACAATAAACCACAAAACCATCCGTCCCTTCCTGTAAGGTTAACACCAGAGCAGAAGTAGGTCTAACTTTCAACTCTTGAAAACTCTTTCCATATAAGTCAGACCATATGAACTTAGCCTTCTTTTGAGTTAAAGCGGTCAAAAGAGAGGCAATTAAAGAAAATCCCTCGACAAACCTTCTATAATAACCAGCCAAACCCAAGAAACTTCTAATATTCGAAGGAGTTAGAGGTCTAGGCCAACTCTTGACCGCATTCGTCTTCTTAGGATCCACCTCAATACCCTTTCTTGAAACAATATGACCAAGGAAAGCTACGGACCTTAACCAGAATTAACATCTGCTAAACTTTGCAAAAAGTTGTTGGTCCTTAAGAATTTGCAGCACGATCGTCAAATGATAAATATGTTCATTCTCACTCCTTGAGTAGATCAAAATATCATCAATGAACACAATCACAAACATGTCAAGGTATTGTCTGAACACCCTATTCATCAAATCCATAAACGCCGCCGGAGGATTAGTCAACCCAAATTACATTACCAAAAACTCATAATGACCATACCGAGTTTGAAAAGCCATCTTCGGAATGTCATCTTCTATCACCCTCAATTGGTGATAACCCGATCGAAGATCAATCCTAGAGAAATAACTTGCCCCTTGAAGTTGGTCAAACAAACCATCTATCCTTGGAAGAGGATACTTATTCTTAATAGTCACCTTGTTCAACTGATGATAGTCGATACACATACGAAGAGAACTATCCTTCTTTCTAACGACCAAAATCGGAGCACGTCATGGAGAGATACTCGGTCGGATAAAACCCTTATCAAATAGATCTTTCAATTGTTCTTTCAACTCCTTAAGTTCTGCCGGAGCCATACAGTAAGGATTAGTAGAAATAGGTTGCGTATCTAGGATAAGGTCAATACCGAAGTCTATTTCCTGCTCGGGAGCAATACTGGGAAAGTCATCTGGAAACACTTTTGGAAACTCATTTACAATGGAGACCGACTTGAGAGAAGGGTTTCAGAATCTACATTCTTTACCCTAACTATATGGTAAATGCAACCCTTCGAAATCATCTTTCTATCTTTAAGACAAGTGACAAACTGACCCTTATGCATAGAATTTCCCCCCTTCCACTCTAGGAAAGGCTCATTTGGAAACTGAAACTAGACTACACGAGTCCTACAATTAATAGAAGCATAACATGAGTGCAACCAATCCATACCCAAGATAACATCAAAATCTAACATATCAAGCTCTACCAAGTCAACAAGAGTAACTCTATGCGACAAGGAAACGTGACACTTTCTATAGACCCTCTTAGCCACAATAGAATCACCAATAGGAGTAGAGACAGAAAAAGGTTCTAACAACACATTTGAAATAACATCAAACCTCATAGCCACATATTGCGTCACAAAAGACAAAGTAGCACCGGTATCAAGTAAAGCATATGCATCTAGTTGAAAAACATTCAACATACCGGTAACCACATCGGGAGAACTCTCTCGCTCCCTACGAGTCTAAAGTGCATAGAAACAGTTTTGCTTAGACAATGACGATCCACTACCATTACCTCCTTGAGGCTTAGGGTTAGACACCCTATCTTGGTTGAACTTTGGAGGAGCATTAGAGGAATCTCGGCTGGAACCCTTCTGTCGGAATCTAGGACGACCTTGCCCATCGGACCTTGCATAAGAGAAATTTCCATCACCGATCTTAGCCCTCTTTACCTCTCTAAACTTTTCCTTAAGTTTTTCCTCCTCAATTTATTGTGCATGCACCATGAGATGAGATATGTCCATGTCTTGAATGAGCATAGCGGTTCGACACTCTTTAACTACCATTTCGGACACCCCCGAAATGAAGTTACTCATTCTATCCCTTCAATCCGCAACAATAGTTGCAGCATATTTTGACATTTGAGTGAACTTTAGAGCATATTCCCTCACACTCATACTCCCTTGTCGGAGGTTAATGAACTAAAGAACCTTGGCTTCCCTCATATCAAAGGGAAAGAACCTATCAAGAAAAGCAGCCTTAAACTTCTCCCAATCAAGAGGACCCGCATCTTCCGGTCTCCCTTCCTTCCATTGGTTATACCATATTTGAGCCACACCTTTTAGTTGATTAGCGGCAAACTCTGCCTTTTCCACTGGTGTAACTCCCATGATCATCAAAACCTTATAGACCTCATCGATAAACTCTTGAGAATCTTCCTCAACTTTGGAACCATGAAACTCCCGAGGATTCATCCTTGTGAAGTCCCTCACTCTTGAAGCCGCCGTATCCACATTTGGGTTCACGGGAACC
Source organism: Solanum etuberosum (assembly GCA_029582245.1). Classification (NCBI taxonomy): domain Eukaryota; kingdom Viridiplantae; phylum Streptophyta; class Magnoliopsida; order Solanales; family Solanaceae; genus Solanum; species Solanum etuberosum. Next base: position 149,019 of record JAJONR010000224.1, on the reverse strand, counting down.
ACAACCTCCCTATTTTCTTGGGCTGTCACCATTTGAGAAAATACTTGAAAAACAGCCCTAAACTTTGCATTGGACACTTGTCAGGCAAAGGATTGATCAGAACTTGAGGATCTTGGGGAGGAGCTTCTTGTTCCTCATTCTCCCTCACATTACTTCTAGCATAAGCTCTTCGGGTAGCCATATCCTGAAGAACATAGGATAAGGATTAGGAGAGAGACTTTATAGAGTTCAACTCTATCGCACGACTTAAGAGTAATGAAAGAAGTGGAGTTTCCAACTCCTCTTGTAGCCTCTCATTCATAAATGTTCCACGCTTTACACTCATGATCAAGACTCTACTATTCGTGGCTTATGAGACAACTTAGGTCCATTCTAAACCTTGTGCTCTAATTACCAAGTTTTTCACGACCCAGGAGTACCCCCTAGATGTAACATGGCGTATAGAACCCAGAAGGATTCCATACAAGCCACTTAGTTCTCATAACATAAGAAATACAACAATAAGAGTAAAACAATAGTCCAAGTCCAAAACATTTTATAAATGAAAAGCAGAAGTCTAAACACTTTGTCTTCTCATAGCCATCTAATACAATAGAATGAAATTTAATCCTAGCCCATACATCACGTCCAAAAGAGAAATACTTGAAAGAAACTAAAACAGTAACTCCATCCTCGAAGCATGAGGACTTACCAAAGCTCATGAAATCACGAACTCAACTACTAGGTACGAGACTCGGAAACCTGTCTGTCGGACCCTACATTTGGGAAAAATGTAGGCAAGAGTATGTGTTAGTACAAAACAATGTATCCAGTATGATAGCCATGCATAAAACATTTAAAACATGCTAAAAGGGACATTTCATTTCATGACATGCAATTGGCCAAACTAAACATGGTATAAAAGAGTTATAAAACATAAGTAATAAATCATGGTCAATGCAATCTAACTTCATATTTAAAACCTTTGAACTCATGTGAGATACTCTCTGAAGTAACCTTAGTTCATTATTACTTGTGGAGAATTAGCCCTAACCAACATAGAGACCATGTGAGCTATAACATGATCCCCTGGTGTCTCCCACACCGAAAAGGGTTGTCTTACATGCAAAGGTAGTACCATGAACTTCTAGCTTAAGTGGATACACTAGCTAATCAACCTATGGGGGAATATAGTTATGGGATGAGGATATTGCTATTAGAAACCTGACCTCTACTCGGGAGGGCTTCCATCTCATGAGATTGCTTCTAGAAATCCGGCCTCTACTCGGGAGAGGTTCCATCTCATCATCAATATCCACTAGGTGCTAAGCAGAAATCCCACGGAATAGTCATTTCTTACTTGACTTCATTATTCAAGAAAAGGTGTCCTTGGACAACCAATCCAAGCAATTTCATTAGGATAGCTCTTACTTTTGATTCAAATAGGTGAGAAAACCTTTCAACCTAAGAATCCTTTCTATGTGAGAAAACCTTTCACATCATGCTAGTTATGTGTTTATGAGAATTTCCTTTCAACAACACAACATCATCATCATTGATACTTTACTCTCAAAGCATCCTTAAAACATTTGCATAGATTTCATAAGAAAATCCATAAGTCCATAATTTACCTCTTGAGGTTCAAAACCTACTTTCAATCATTAATGCTTAGAAAACATGGGTTAGATATGGATTTCATCATAATTACATGTAAATCTTGCAATACATGCTCAATTTCATAAAACTCTTCCTTGAAGATCAAAATCCCACATCATATGATTCATAATATGAAAACATGGGGATTACATGGGTTCATGGGAAAATCATCATAAAATAATCATATTTCATCAATTCATGCATATGAGATCATAATTCAATCATTTAAATTAAGAACCAAAAGAACACATGGTAATTGAAGAAAATCCTAACTTAATTGGGAAATTCTACCTTTGGAAATAGAGAATTTGGGAACTCCATGGATGAAAGGAATCCATGGATAAAAACCATCATACCTTGAATCCAAAAGCTAGCCTTCAATGGAGAAATTGAACCTTTGTCTTGAAACCCTACGATATATCTTCTTCTTCTTCAAGTTTCTAGAGAGAGAATTATTTGAGAGTTCTTCTTTTGTGAATTTGGAAGAATGAAGTGAATGGGTTAATTTGGGGGTTGAAAAAGCTTATATAGGGGTCTTAGTGAAGGGTAAAACGACGTAGTATAAGAATTTATTAATTAGGAAAAGACCCAACTACCCCTGAAACTCAACTGCCAGCAGTGACCCATGACCCACCACCGACGGACCGTGGACTGACCAATGGTCTGTCATGCACACTCGTGGTTGGTGTTCAGAGAGTTTTGCCTGGACCTACGGCCCCTGGACCACAGACTGTGGACCCACCTACGGTCCGTAGGTCCGGTCATTATCCTTGGCCTGGACAACTTTTTTGGTGGCCTTTCCACGAACCCACCTATGGTCCGTGGTTCAACTTACTAGGCTTTCCTCTTTCGATTCCGGGGTATTACATTAGCTCAATAAGAATACAATATGCCCACTGCTTATCAACAACCAAAGGGAGCAAGAAGAGATTTCAAATCAATAAAGGGGAAGCAAACTCAAGGGACGATGCCCTGCCCTAATCAGACCGCTCTAGTCCCACACTAAGCACAGTTAGGACCAACCCACAGGTAGGACGAGCCACAAAGTTCACAAGTATCAATGCAAAAAGAACGAATAGAAACAATCCTTATAGGAAGCAAATAATAACTACGAGGCGATACTACACAACCTAAACCATCTATTGTCCTACCTAGTTTAAGGCCACCACAAATCAATCTTAGCAACGATAAGCAAGATCATCTACTCCACAAGCGAAGCCACAATCTAAACTAAGGATCCTAACACCCACAATAAGCCCAAGGCTCCTACCTATTCAAGAAATGATGGAATACCAAGAGGAAAACTGCATACCTGGCAAATACTATCCAAAATTACATGAAATCTATACTAGACATTATCTAAGAAGCTCAATCAAGAAAGTAGACCAAAGCCTACCTTGAAGGTGAACACGAGCGCTCTGGATCCATCACACACGAGTAATCTGCATCTGAAACGCTCTCGGAAAAAAACAAGACTATCAAATACGAACGATTCGACACTAAAATTGCAACAATTGGAAATGGACCCAATATTGAGTCACAATGACAAAGTGGGATCCGTGTCGACAATCATAAAATTGACTCCGTCAAGAATTTATAAAATATTCCACGAACTTGTGTTCCAAAATTTAACAAAATCCAAGTCCCGAAAACAGCCACAACAAATACAACAAAATTAATTAATAAAAACCAAGCAAAAGCAGCAGCTTCAAACTCATATTCAACTCAATCGAAGGTTCCTCAAAAGCTTCTAATCACCAACCAAAGTAGCCACACTCCCAATGTTCACACATGACTTTGAATCACTCGTATCGGAGATCGGATGACGGAGAAATCACCTTCTGAAAATGAGGGCTGAAAGTTGAAATATCTTGTTATAAATCCCGAAACTGGTTGCTAAAACTAAAATCCGATTGCTAAAAGTCTGATATCTTGTCCGCCAAAACTCTACACCAGATATCAACACTTTAGCTGGTTTACTCCAACTCTGAATTCTCCAACGGGGTGTCCGAGATTCATTCCAAACCCCGTGCATGTTAACGATACATGCTACCTCATTGAATTCGTCATTCTGCACTCAACAGAACGCTCAAAACTACCATCTGAGGTCGTTTGGATGAAAAGTGGGTCTCACAGCCAAGTTCGTTTTAAGATAAAAACCATAAAAAGGCTCAAAATTAGATCGGAAGCCTAGGGAACCACATGAAAGGTTGTTCTACACCAAACTCAATATTTTGGAGCTAACCGCACTGACATAATTCTCATCCGAGCACTTTTACCATGAATGTTGACAAAGTCAACCCTTGGCTTAAGCATCAAAGTTAAAATGCCTAACGGCACAAATTCACACCAAAAGTCTCAAGGGCGAACCAATCATGCCCCTGGCCTATAATGGACCTTCCAAAACTGATGAAACCATAAGAATTACATTATGAGGCCGTCTTCCTGAACTTTTGACTGAAACTCCAAAATATGGAAACTTGCACAATATCCAAATAAACGACTTGACGACCGAACTGTCAGTCCCAGGAAGTGATAAATGACTTATGGTCTCTATAGGAAAGCTCTAAACGCGGAAAAGATTAGAAAATGAAGAAAATGACCCGGATGGTCAATACAACATCAACTACTAAAAGGACTTTCATCCGTAAAAGTAGAAGGATAGACACAAACTAAAGGCACCAAAAAGAAGAGGATACTGAGTCTACATGCTCCGCCAGACCCTCAGACACCCTCTCGGATCGAACAACGCCATCAAGGAACTCAAGCTAAGAGGAAAATCCTTAAATTCACTTCAAAACTCCAAAAACTCCTCCTAATCCATTTTGGTCTCCAACTAAACCGAGCTTACCTGAAAGCACCCGATTCATCTGAAAAAGACCAACACCACACAAAAATAATAGAATTGAGAAAACACAAGACCATGGGAGATGCAACCTAACTCCGTAAATCAAAAACTCACCTTACGCTCCACATCTACTAGCTTCTAACAACCAAGAGCGTTCTACCAATCCTTAGCTATCCTGGACATCTCCAGCAACAATTGAAACCTTCCTACAAGACCACACAACATCAACCTTAGAAGAAAAACATGCTTCTCTTGAACATCGAGGAATGACAACTGCCTAGACAAGGAACTCAGCCCAGGGACAAACCCCTCAATCCATTTCTAACCCTCAAAACAAACAAACCCATTCGAAACACAACCTTTTAAATCTAACCACACTAATCCAAATGATGGCCATCCTGCGAACGATAAGGTAGCACTAAGCGCCCCTCCAACCAAAGGAACTTCTGAAACACTGATAACACGATCCCACAAACTACTTTTCCATAGCAAATCTGAGCCAATTACCCCATCCTAAGGGAAACCAAGCCGACAAGTGGCATATCAACATAGTCAACTGGTGGGTAATGGCCCAAGGATACCAACCCCATCACAAACCACAAAATATACCATGCATGATAAAAGAAAACCACGCATCCTAAACTAGAACCAACTTATAAATCTAACAAATTACTATGAATCGATCCCAAAGATGAATCTTCTTAGCAAGTTTCCATTTCCGAACTGGACTAAGGCCTGAAATCACCTATAAACACCACCATTCCGAAGTCATCAAGGAGCTATAGAGTGCTCGCCGAAAGTAATAAAATAACACATCAATAAATCAGAACAAATCAGCGAGTCGCCGAACCTAATTGGTGGTACAAATGGGTCTCACTGAAAGTTACAGAAAATTTAGCAAAAAATAGGCTTTAGAACGGCGATGCTAAGGCTGTTCGGCGAGTCGCCGAGTCAACTTAGCGAGCACAACCGCATCGCTGAAAGTTAGATAAAAAATAGCAACATTTCAGGGCAAAAAGGCGATGAGAGGAGTCAGTCGGTGAGCTGCCGAGTCATTCGGTGAGCTCAACTTACCTTGCCAAATGGCCCATCGTGCCAGATATTTACCCCGACCCCCAATTCTCAACGCACAACCTACGATAAACAAATTCAAAACCCATTCTAAGCAATTCAAGTCTAACCCATACTATTATCTACCCCGGGACACTCAGTCTTCCCCTAATTTACCTAGATTCGACCAAAGACTTCCTTTGCCCTTAAGAATGACGTTACCCAATCCATCATTACGAAAATTCAATTTTTTGGTGTAATTTGCGTTACTCAGACATCACCCAGACAAAGATCAACATGCAAACCCGCAATTTAAACAATTAAAACTCGAAATTTAAACTAATTTAGGCTAAACATAATATCTAACATGCTCGATTACCAAATAATATTCAACAATCGATTAAGAACACAAAGACACACAATAGATCAAACAACTACTCACTTGCATGCTCAAAACATATCATAAAATTAAGGCTAATTCGGGACACCAACCTCAGAAGAAGACAAGGAAATGATTAAGGCAAAAGAAATGGCAAGCAATATGAAAAATTCCAATCACACAATGACACCCATGGAAAAATTAAGTAAAACTAAGATCTAAAATGTAGTTATGTGAGTTCAAGGGTCGACAAGTTCAAAATCAAGGGAGGTTTTGAATTTAAAATGGTTGAAAGCCTTTGACCATTCAGTTCGCGCCTAAGTCAGTGAGCCTCATTAATGTCGCTGATCCACTCAGTGACGCGCCAAATAGATTTTAGCCCGATGAAGTTACCCGAACTCCAACCATTTAGTTGGTCCAAAAGGCGATCAACATTGGGCTCACCAAACTACTCGACAGTACGCTGAATGAGTTTTGAGCTCCCCCATTGGCGTTCTACTCCAAAACTTTGAATTTCAACCTGCAGATCCAACAAACGTTATTCAAATAAATAAAGTAAAACTTGGGTTGCATCCCAAGAAGCGCCTTATTTAACATTGTGGCATGACATGGCCATGGGATCATGTCTAATTTTTGGGTTCACCAAAGTATCAATTGGGAGAGCCTCTTTTGGCCTTGGTTTAAATGAGCCGATATTTGAGCCATTTGTGTTTCCAACTGCTTAATGGATACCGAGTGTGATGTGATCGTTTGGTTAAGAGAAAATGCATCATCTTTCATTTCCTTTAGCACCTTGTTCGATCCTTCAACTTTGTTCTAAATACGAGCAAGCATATCCTCGGTCCAGAAATTTTCAGGATCATCCCTTTGTTCTTTCGGCTTTTAACGTTTGCGAGGAGGTACATAAAGATCTTTGTCCCCATCTCTATCTCTCTACTTTGTGACATGGTCACGCCATTCACGATCTTGATCTCTCCAATCATCATCTTGATCTTTATTCCAACCTTCATTTCTGCCCGGTCTTGGATAGCTCAGACGGGAACCCCCCTCTTGGTTTGTCCAGAAATCCACTTCTTCATTGTACATGGCCTCAGAGTGTGCTTCATCAGGGTTTACACCACTATTAATACAGACTGGATTCACAGCCTTGTACCCACTACCCATGACTTGCTTCGTCAATAGGTTAATTTGGGTCATCATCTTGGCCACGTTTTCATGTAGCTCTTTGTTCTTTTCCATTTGTTCTTTTGTCATCCCAAGATTCAAAGGAGACACCTGATCTTCTCTTGTGTACCATGCATAATTAATTTTCATCATCTCATCAAGGAGGGCTGATGCTATGTCAAACGGTTGTCTCATGATTCCACCTCGAATGAGGTGGTCTGCAACACCTTTGTTGACCGTGTCAAGGCTCTGGTAGAAATATTGCAATAAAACATTGTTCGGTAGCCCATGAGTAGGAGATTGGAGCAGCAATTTTGGAACCTTAACCATGTCTCATGGATAGGTTCGCCATCGACTCGCTTGAAGTTCTGAATATCATCTCTCAACTTAACCTTCATTGAAGAAGGGAAAAACCTTTCGAAAAACACCTCGGTTAGCTCCTCCCAAGAAGTAATTGAATATCTTGGTAGTTCAGCCAACCCCTTCGTTGCTTCCCCCATTAGAGAAAAGGGAAACAAACAACGTCGGACTGAATCTTGAGTGATGTTATGGAAAAAAATAGCCCACACACATCCACGGAGTTTCAGATGTGGTCATGAGGGTCCTCATGAGCGACTCCTCCAAGAAGATCCTATATTTGGAGCAGCTGCAACATTTTGCTGGTCACATGAAACACCGCATTGCCCACAGTCGGAGGCAATTGAATAACACCCGCATTTCCCAACTGATCATCATTGACATAATGCAAATTCCCGATGACATTGTTTTTCCCTAGTTGACTGGTGTTACTCCCATTTACACTCATCTCTTCACCTGTTTTAGAGCAGCCAATAAGAACAAAAATAATATAATTCAACTACAATAAAATTAGTTCACGATTACACTTCAATAAAAGAATTCTAAACACCACTCCCCGGCAGCGATGCTATTTTTTGTAACCCTCAACTACACTTCATCCAATTCTAAGTGTATGCGGTCGCTAAAAAGTATAAACCCAACTAATAGTTGGGGTCGATCCCATAAAGAGTGATACAGTAAAGAATTTAATTAAGAAGTAAAGATGTGTCCTTATAGTTTGTAGAGGTGACAGTTTCGCAACATTAAAAAAATCACAAAGTTTCAACGATTAATATCAAATGGGGGGATTTTGATAACCAATTTAAGACAATTAATACGTGGAGTAAACAAGTAGAGATTAGACCTTCGTAGTGTGTTAAGTTGAATGCTAATTTCGCGTAATGGGTGATTACTAGTTACTCAAAGGTGTTGAATCTCAGTAGGTAAGCTAGGTTTTGAGTGCAATAGCCATTTTTCAATCAACTATTGCGTTTCAAGTGAGTTCTTTCAAACCTCAACAAGCATAAAACAACAAAACAACCCTATTCCTTAATTAATCCACTCTTTCAAGCTGTATTTGTAAAGATACAATCAAACCCACTTTCTGGATATAGATTCTTATAGACGCAATTAATACAACTATCAATCAATAATTCTACTCTATTACATGGAGTACTAAACTAGAATTACATTTGCAAATACATATTCTCATTTGAAACATGAACAATTAATTGAACCCACTTCAAAACAATATTAAAATCAGTAACTAACAACACCCATTAGCTAATTAATGAATTCAACTACATAATCACACCCGAAGGAAAGAGGTTTTAGCCAAACATAGTGAAAAATAAGAAATCATTACCAACGAAGTTTTGCATCTGATCTACTAACGATTTGCAATTCTTAAATGCTAAAATTGATGGTAAAAATATCACAATCTCTTATCTCTACTCAAAATGTAAAGACAATGTTCTAGAATGTAAAAACTCAAAAACCTAGAGGTAAAAAGTGTGGGAACTCCTTTTCTTCTTTAAATATTGTATTAATACATTCCAAGAATTTCAGCATAGAGTCAACTGGGCAAAGTAAGTCGGGCACACTGACCAGTTTGGTGACTCGCAGATTGCTCTTCTTCTCCCCTTTTGGTTTGGCTCTTTCATCAACTTACTCTGGAACTTTCGGCGAGCTTGATTGCCATTGCCGATCCCTTTGGCGTGTCACCGAATTGCTTGTTTTCTTGCCTAGTTGGTTTTGTCCATGGGCTGTTTTACTGGAACTTTAGGAGAGCTGAAGGTCCACTCGGTGACTCACCGAGTGGCTTTGGCGAATTCCTACTTTGCTATCCTTCAACTTTTTCAGCTTTTTCGTTCCTTTTTGCATTATAATGTCCTTGCCTCACTCTTTATCCTTCATTGATGCACATCAACATACTAACATCAGTTATGAGCGTAAAATAGGCATTGAGGTCACTAAATCCTTGAATAATAAGCCCTAAATGAGTCAAAATACCTGATTTATCAGCTATGTTTATACGGTGCCTGTCAGCTACGTTTCGCTTAGACTATGTGATTGGTTTAGATTTTTGGTGTCAGAGTAGCTTGTGGACCTTTGGCATCGGTTTCTATTTTTTTTTGAGAAGTTCCTTTGCTCGGAACAGGTCCTTTGTGCTGGGCTAAGTGTAGACTTGTTGTTCGCGGGATGGTTGTCCTTTTGATTACCGTGGTTCGCTTCAGAAGGTTGTGTTTCAGCTTGATTTGTTTGTCTTTGAGAGCCAAAGGTGAAATTTCTGCGTTGGCTTAGGCTGAGTTCCTTGTTTTGGCGGTTGTTTTTCCTTGACGTTCAGGTGGAGCTTGTTTTCCTTTTGAGGGTTGTGTTGTGTGGGATGGTAGATAAGATTCAGGTAGTGCAGGTAATGGTCAGGATGGTTAATTGTAACACCTCGGATTCGAGAAAGGCTAAATGGGTTGTATGTCAGGTCGTTAGGTGGGTGTCAAGAGAGGGCCTTCCCCCAAGCCACAACCACTAGTCAAGGACCACAAATCATTAGATGGGTGGTGGTAACTCTGAAGAGCCATCAAGGATGTCGTGAGCTGGAAACAGAGAGGCCCCTCACTCAAGGGCCTCTTCACGACCCGGTTCATGGGCTGTAGTGCCTATGACGGGCCGTGAAGGCTGCGGTCAAGTAGGTTCTATCAGTTTTAAGTCAGGGGTTTTGGGGTATTTTCCTAATTATTTTAATTCAATACCATGTCATTTTAACCTTTACCCAAAGCCCTATACAAATGCTTTTACCCCCAAAATCACCAAATTCAAGTCATTCTCTTAATTTCCTAAAAGAAGAGAAGGTTCATACTCTCCCCCCCCCCCAAATATTTTTGTCTCTCTAAAAGAAGAAGAAGGAGACAACCAAGGGTTTTAAGATCAAGTCTCCAATTCACCATTGCTTGTGTGCTTGAACTCTAAGGTATGATAGTCTTCATCTATGGAGCCCTTTACTCCATAAAGTTCCTAAATTCCTCACTTTTGAAGTTAGAAATTCCCAATTGAAGTAAGAGTTTTCTTCTATGTTATGGGTTCTTTTCAATATTGATATAATTGATTATTTTATGAAGTATTATGCATGAATTTAGAAGATTCCATGTTTTATGATGAATCGCCATGAACCCATGCTTAATCCATGTTTTCTAGATATTCATGATTGAAAATTGGTCTTGAACTATGAAAGGTGAATTATGAAAATAGGCATGTTCTCATGAAATTGATGAAATATGATGTAAGTTGCTTTGATAGTAAAGCATATATGATGATTGTTGTTGTTAATTTATGTAAAAGGATTTCTCACATAAATGATTCTAAGGTTGAAAGGTTTTCTCACCTAAAATGAATCAAAGTTGAGGAGCTATTCTAAATGATGAGGCATGTGGTGATTACCCATGTCCTCTAATGAAAGGATAAGAGGCGATTACCCATGCCCCCTAGTAATAGACAAGAGGCGATGCCCCATGTCCCTTAAAGATAAGATGAATATGATAGATGACTATTTCGTGGGAATTAAACTTAGTACCGAGCGGACAAGTGGCGATTACCCGTGTCCCATAAACTATGTGCCAACATTGTCTTCGATAGACATTAGCTTGTGGATCCACGTAAGCTAGAAGTTCATGGTTCTTACCTTGGCAAGTGAGAACACCCCTTTTCGGTGTGGGGAGAACACCAGATTTCATGTTATAGGTCACATGGTCTCTATGTCGGTTAGGGCTAATTTCCCACAAACAAGTATAATGATGAACTAAGGTTACTTCAAGAAGTATCTTCACAAGTGTTCAAACAGAAGTTTTACTTGCATTTGACCATTACTATTAGGATGTTTTCTAACCCTTTTCTTATGGTTTAACTTGGTCTTTCCGTGAGCATGAAAAGGTCCTTTTTAGCATGTTTTTATATATCTATGCATTGTTATAATACTTGGTACATATTGGGGCTAACACATACTCTAGCCTACATTGTTTGCCACATATATGGTCTGACGTTCCAGTTTTTTATACCCGTGGCTAGGAGTCACCTTGAACATACTTAGTAGTAGTGAGTCCTCATGTTTCAAGGACCGAACCTTTTATCGCTTTTACTCTTTACTTTTCAGATATTGTACGTGATTCCAGGGTTACATCCTGGTCACTCTTGATATAATAGATGGCTATTGAGACTTTCTAGACTTCTGCTTCAATTTATAAGCTCTTTATTATATGACTTCTCTTAAAATCTCTTGATTTTAAATAATCTTGTTACGTATGCTAAGTTTCTTGTGTAGGGACTCTTGGGATCCTTTACACTATGTTACTCGTAGGGTGTACCTTGGGTCGTGATGAACTTTGTATTTAGAGCACAAGGTTTAGAAAGGTCCTAGGATGACTCATAAGTCACATCGAGTAGAGTCTTGTTTATAAGTGCGAAGCGCGCCACATTTATGAATAGGAAGCTACAAGATGATTAGGAAACTCAACTTCTTTCATTACATTAAGTCATGGGATAGAGTTTAACTTTATAAGTCCTTTCTCCTAATTTGTGTCCAATTCTTTTTAGGAAATGGCCCCTCGAAGAGCTTATGTTTGGAGAAATGTGAACGATAATGTGGAACAAAGGCTCCTCCCCAAGCTTCTTAAGCTTCGGTTGATCCTTTGGCCGAGCAAGTGACCAATACAGAATTTAGAGCCACTTTCCAAGTGTTGGCTCAAGCCATGAAGGCTCAATCCAATTGAGATGTGTCATCCCTGTGAACCCAAATGTGGGTATCGCGGCATCTAGTGTGATGGAGTTCATTAAGATGAATCCTATGGAACTTCATGGTTCTATGGTTCAGGAAGATCCTCAAGAATTTATTGATGAGGTATATCAGGTGTTGATAATTATGGCAGTGACGTCGGTGGAAAAGGCGGAATTGGTCGCTTACCAACCTAAGGGTCTTATTCAAGTTTTGTTCAACCAATGGAAGGAAGGGTGGGCGGTTGATGTGGGTCCTCTCAATTGGGAAAAAGTTTAAGGCTACTTTCCTTGATAGGTTCTTTCCCCTTGAGATGCGGGAGGAATAGGTGTTTGAATTTATCAACCTTCATCAAGAAAACATGAGTGTGAAGGAATATACTTTGAAGTTCACACCATTTTCTAGGTATGCTCCTAGTATGATTGTCGATCCTAGGGCAAGGATGAGTAAGTATGTTTCAGGCGTGTCTTAAATGGTGGTTAAGGAGTGTCGTACCACCATGCTTATAAATTATATGGATATTTCTCGTCTAATGGTACATGCTCAACAAATACAAGAAGATAAACTTAAAGAAAAGTGTAGGGAGGTGAAGAAGGCAAGGACCGGTGATGGTGACTTTTCACATTCAAGGTCCGATGGACATGGTCGTTTTAACTTCCGACAAACGTTTTCCGATCATGGCTCCTCCAATGCTCAACCTAAGTTCAACAATGATAGGGTGCCCAACCCTAAGCCTCAAGGAGGAAATGGTAGTGGGTCTTCATTGCCTACTTGCGCTAAGTGTGGAAGGAAGCAAGAGGGTAGATGTCTAGCCGATTCTAATGGTTGCCTTGTTTGTGGTAAGACGAATCACAAGATAAGTGGTTATCCCTCGGTTGTTAATAATAAGGGACATAATCATCGATGGGCTCAACCTAATCCTTCATCCGGTTCTAGTGGGAGTTAAAAGCAAAACAGGTTCTATGCACTTCAGACTCATCATGAGCAAGAGTGTTCTCCTGATGTGGTTACCGATATGTTGAAAGTCTTTCATCTTGATATTTACGCTTTCCTTGATCCCGATGCTACTTTGTCTTTTATAACGTCATATGTGACTATGAGGTTTGATATTATTCTGGATGTGTTGTTAGATCAGTTTTTTGTCTCTACTCCTATTGGTGAATCTAATGTGGCTAAGAGAGTCCATAGAAATTGTCTTGTTTCTTTATCCTATAGTGTCGATTGTGTTGATTTTGTTGAGCTTGATATGCTAGATTTTGATGTAATTCTTGGTATGGATTGGTTGCATTCTATATATGCTTCTATTGATTGTAGAACCTGAGTGGTTAAGTTTCAGTTTCCAACTGAGCCTATCCTAGAGTGGGAAGGGGGAAATTATATGGTGAAAGGTTGGTTTGTTTCTTGTCTTAAATCTAGAAAGATGACTTTTAAGGGTGGCGTATACCATCTAGTTAAGGTGAGGGATACAAATTCTGAAACCCCTACTCTTGAGTCGGTTCCTGTTGTAAATGAGTTTTCTGAAGTGTTTCTAGATGATCTACCTAATATTCCTCCCGAAACGGAAATAGACTTCCATATTGACATTCTCACAAATATGCAACCTATCTCTATTCCCCCATACTGAATGGCTCCGGTGGAACTTAAGGAATTGAAAGAGCAATTGAAGGATGCGTTGGATAAGGGTTTCATTCGACTGAGTATCTCTCTATGGGGTGCTCTAGTTTTTTTTTGTTCGAAAGAAAGATGGTTCGCTTAATATGTGTATTGACTATCGTCAGTTGAACAAGGTTACCATTAAGAATAAGTATCCTCTCCTAAGGATATATGATTTTTTTGACCAACTAAAAGGAGCAAGCTACTTCTCTAAGAATAACCTGTGGTCAGGTTATCACCAATTGAGGGTGAAGGAAGATGATATTCCGAAAATAGATTTTTGAACTCGGTATTGTCATTATGAGTTTTTGGTGATGTTATTTGGCTTGAATAATGCTCTGGCCACTTTTATGGACTTGATAAATAGGGTATTTATTCGATACCTTAACATGTTTGTGATTGTGTTCATTGATGATATATTGATTTATCGAAGGACTGAAGACGAGCATACAAATCATTTGAGGATTGTGTTGCAAGTTCTCAAGGACCAACAATTCCTTGCAAAGTTTAGTAAATGTGAGTTTTGGTTGAAGTTCTTGGCTCTCCTTGGTCACATTATTTCTGAAAAAGGTATTGAGGTAGATCCTAAGAAGATGTATGCGGTAAAGAGTTGGCCTAGACCTCTATCCCCTTTCGATATTAGAAGTTTATTGTGTTTAGCCGGTTACTATAGAAGGTTTGTGGAAGGGTTTCATCTATTGCCTCTCTATTGACGGCATTGACCCAAAAGAAAGCCAAGTTCTTATTGTTAGAACCTTGTTAGAAGAGTTTTCAAGAATTGAAAGATAGACTTACTTCCGCTCCGATGTTGACTTTACCGGAAGAAACCGATGGGTGTGTTGATTATTATGATGCTTCGAGAATTGGGTTAGGATGTGTCCTTATGCAAAATGTAAAAGTCATTGCCTATGCCTCAAGGCAACTTAAGGTGCATGAAAAGAACTATCCTACCCATGATTTTGAACTAGCGGCGGTTGTGTTTGCTTTGAAAATTTGGATGCATTACTTATATGATTTTCATGTCGATGTCTTTACAGACCATAAAAGTTTTCAATATGTGTTTAATTAGAAAGATCTAAATCTTTACCAAATAAGGTGGCTTGAGTTATTAAAGGACTATGATATGAATGTTCTCTATCACTCAGGTAAGGCAAATGTGGTGGCGGATTCTCTTAGTCGATTGTCAATGGGTAGTGTTGCTCATGTAGAGGATAGTAAGAAGGAGTTGCTTTGAGATGTTCATAGATTGGCTTGGATGGGTGTTCGATTGGTAGACTCTACCAACGGTGGTTTTACGGTTCAAAGTGGGTCAGAATCGTCTTTTATGGTAGATCTGAAAGACAAGCAAGGTATTGATCCGAATTTGGTTGAATTGAAGGAAACGGTGGTTAAAAAGTCCATAGAGGCTTCGTTATCAGGGTCGTTTATGTGTTCCCAATATAGATGACTTGAGAGCTCAGAACTTATCAGAAGCCCATGGTTCTTGATAGTCAGAGCACCCTGGAGCAATCAAGATGTACCATGACTTGCGGGAGGTCTATTGGTGGAATGGGATGAAGAAGGATATTGTAGAATTTCTTGCTAAGTGTCCTAATTGTCAACAAGTGAAAGTTGAGCATAAAAAACTGGGAGGTTTGTCCCAAGACATCAGCATTCCTACATGGAAGTGGGAAGATTTGAATATGGACTTAATTATTGGGTTACCTCGCACCCGGCAACAACATAATTCGATTTTGGTTATAGTAGATCGAATAAAGAAATCAGCTCATTTCATTCCCGTCAAAGTTTCTTATTCGGTGGAGGACTATGCTAAGTTGTATTTGAGAGAAATGGTTAAGTTGCATGGAGTGCCCTTGTCTATTATCTCCGATCATGGTACCCAATTCACTGCTCAGTTTTGGAAATCTTTCTAAAAGGGTCTTAGTACTCATGTTAAGCTTAGTATGACCTCTCATCTGCAAACGGATGGGCAGGCGGAGCATACTATCCAAACTTTGGAGGATGTGATTAGAGCATATGTAATTGACTTCAAGGGTAATTGTAATGATCACTTCCCTTTAATTCAATTTCCCTATAATAATAGCGATCACTCCTGTATTGGTATGGATTCATTTGAGGCTCTATATGGTAGGAGGTGTAGATCTCCCATAGGCTGGTTTGAAGTGGGTGAAGTTCCTTTGATAGGTTCTGAGTTGGTACATGAGGCTATGGAGAAATTTCGTCTTATTAGGGAAAGGTTGAGAATGGCTCAAAGTCGACAAAATTCCTATGCCGATGTTAGAATAAGAGATCTTGAGTTTGATGTAAATGATTGGGTCTACTTGAAAATCTCACCCATGAAGGGTGTAATGATATTTGGGAAGAAAGGGAAGTTTATTCCCTATTATGTGGGCCCATATCAGTTTTTGAGACGTGTTTGACAGGTTCCTTAGGAACTTGAGTTGCCTAATGACTTGGCATCGGTGCATTCGGTTTTCCATGTCTCTTTGTTGAAGAAATGTGTTGGTGATCCGACTTCCATAGTGCCATTGGAGAGTCTTGGTATAAAAGATACCCTATCTTATGAAGAAGTTCTGGTTGAGATCTTAGACCGGTAAGTTCAGAAGTTAAGAAATAAAGAAATTGCTTTGGTGAAAATTCTTTTGAGGAATCAGTTAGTTGAGGGTGCTACTTAGGAGGCCGAGGCCGATATGATATCCCGATATCCTCATCTCTTTCCCTCCATCCCTACTCTAGCTTGAGGTATTTAGTTCCTCAATGTTACTCTATTAGTGTCATGTGTCTTAGTAATTCCCATGATTCCTCATTTATGCATGTTTATGAAAAATCTTGATTTTAGAGAAAATGAGTTAGTTGATTAAGTTTTTCATGTTTATCTGCATTTGAGTATGACTTGCATGTAGACCATATGATTTGATGTTTTAAACATAATTTAGCTTGGATTTGATGTTTCCTCCTGGATATGTGCATTTATGTGGTTTCATTCATGTTGGGCTGTTCTGTTTAAATTCCTACCCCCCATATGATGTTTTGAATCTCATTCGAGGACGAATGTTTCCAAGAGGCAGATATTGTATCACATCAGATTCGAGAAAGGTTAGGAAGGGGTAGTGTGGGAAAACCCACAGGCATAAACTGGACCATGGAACCCTCCACGGAGCCCCAGACGGGCCGTAAAGGGAATTGCAGTAAGTCCCCTAGACCAGCTAAGTAGGCTTCCCTCCCACGGAGGCCTAGATGGCCGGTGGAGAGGTTGATGGGATGTCACCAAGGAATTAGGTGGGCGTCAGGAAGGGACCTTCTCCCCAGCCACTAGTCAAGGACCACAGACCGTTAGACGGGCTGTGGTACCATTGACGAGTCGTCAAGGCTGTCGTGAGCTGGCAACAGAGAGGCTCCTCATTTAAGGGCCTCTTCAAGATTCGGTTAACGGGTCGTGGTGCCTATGACGGGCCGTGAATGCCGTCGTCAAGTAGGTTCCGTCGGTTTTAAGGCAGGGATTTTTTGGTCTTTTCCTAATTATTTTAATTCAATACCATGTCATTTTACCCTTTACCCAAATCCCTATATAATTGTTTTTACCCCCAAAATCACCAACTTTAAGTCATTCTCTCAATTTCCCAAAAGAAGAACAAGTTCATCCTCCCCCCAAATATTTTTCTCTCTAAAAGAAGAATATAACACCCCGTATCCGAAAAGGGGAAAATAAACCAGATTTGGGAAGTTGCAGGTGCAAGCCACGGAGGACAACCACGGCCTGTGGGTTGAACCACGGACCGTAGGTAGGTCCGTGGGTTGGTTACCTTAGCAAAATGGTTGAGACTAAGAACTACGGCCTGACCTACGGACCGTAGGTCAGACCACGGTCCGTGGTTAGGGTCTGTGGTTCAAGACCCCAGATTCAAGTCCTAGAAGTCCAATCCACGGTCCACCAAGACGGACGGTAGGTCAGACCACCGTCTATCGACTGGGTCTGTCGGCGGACTGCTGGCAGTTATTCCTCAGGGTTAGTTGGGTCATTTTCTAATTAATTAGTTTCAATACTATGTCGTTTTGGCTACGTTTAGGAACCCTATATAAACCTTTTTAACCCTAAATTCACCCCATTTTACTTTATTCTTATAAATTCACAAAAGAATCCCAAATCCTCTCAAATAATCTGTCTCTAGAAACTAGAAAAATAAGAAGAAAGAATAACCTAGGGTTTTCAAGCTAAGGGTTCAATTCCTCCATTGAAGGCTAGCATTTGGAGTTAAGCTATGATAGTTTTCATCCATGGATTCCTTTCATCTATGGAGTTATCAAATTCCTCTATTTTAAATGGTAGAATTCCCCAATTGAGTTAGAGTTTCTTCAATTAGTATGGTTGCATTCATTATTTATTTAAATGAGTTAATTATGATCTTTTATGCATGAATTGATGAATTTGAATGCTTTTATGATGAATTCCCCTATGAACCCATGTGATCCCTATATTTTCAAGTTATGACCTATATGTTGAGGGATTATGATCTTCAAGGAAGAGTTTTATGAAATTAAGCATGTATTACTAGTTTTACATGTATTTATGATGAAATCCATATCTAATCCATATTTTCTAAGAGTTTATGATTTAAAGTGTGTTTTGACCTTTAGAGGTAAAATATGGACTTATGCATTGTGTATGAGATTTATGCAAATGTTTTAAGGTGCTTTGAGAGTAAAGTACCAATGATGATGTTGTTGTTGGGTTGTTGAAAGGACATTCTCATAAACACACCTAGCATGATGTGAAAGGTTTTCTCACATAGAAAGGATTCTTAGGTTGAAAGGCTTTCTCACCTAAATGAATTAAGAGTAAGAGCTACCCTAATTAACCAGCTTGGAATTGTTGTCCAAGGGTACCTTTTCATCAGTAATGAAGTCAAGTAAGAAATGACTATTCTGTGGGAATTTATGCTTAGCATTTAGTGGATATTGAATATGAGATGGAAGCTCTCACGTAGTAGAGTCTAGGTTTCCAAAGTAATCTCATGGGATGGAAGCTCTCACGTCAGTTGAGTCCAGGTTTCTAGTAGCAATCCCCTTATCCCATAAAATATGTACCCCCATAAGTTAATTAGCTAGTGGATCGACTTAAGCTAGAAGTTGAAGGTTCTACCTTAGGGAAGTAGAACACCTCTTTTGGGTGTGGGGTAGACACCGGATTCCATGTTATAGCTCACAAGGTCTCATGTCGGTTAAATATATTTTCCACAACAAGATTAATAATGAACTAAGGCTTACTTAAAGAAGTATCCCATAGTGTTCAACGGTTTCAAAGATGAAGTTAGCTTGCATTGACCTTGTTTTTTATGACTCATATTTTATAAAGCTTTTATATCATGTTAAGCTTGGTCAATTGCATATTATGAAATTAAATGTCCCGTTTAGCATGTTTTAAATATTTTATGCATGGCTATCATACTTGGTACATTGTTTTGTACTAACGCATACTTTTGCCTACATTTTTCCCAAATGTAGGGTCGGACAGTCAGGGTCTACAATTTTTAGCTAGAGCTTGGATTTGATTATTTCCCGAGATTGGTGAGTCCTCATGGTTCGAGGAAGAACTTTCTATGTTTAGTTTCTTTCTTGTATTTCACTTATGTGGATGATGTATGGTCTAGGCCGAAGTTCATTCTATTGAATTAGATGGCTATGATAAGATATGACTTTAGACTTTTGCTTTACTTTTATAAAATGTTGTAGACTAGAACTATTGTTTTACTCTTATTGTTCTATTTCTTAAGTTATGAGGACTAAGTGGCTTGTATGGAGTCCTTTGGGGTTCTATACGCCATGTTACATCTAGGGGGTACCCCTGGGTCGTGACAAAGAAGAAGGAGTCAACCTAGGGTTTCAAGATCAAGTCTCCAATGCACCATTGCTTGTGGGATTGAACTCTAAGGTATGATAGTCTTCATCTATGGACCCCTTCTCCATAGAGTTCCTAAATTCCCCGATTTTGAAGTTAGAAATTCCCAATTGAAGTTAGGGTTTTCTTTTTATTATGGGTTCTTTTCAATATTTATATAATTGATCATTTTGTGAAGTATTATGCATGAATTGAGAAGATTCCATATTTTATGATGAGTCTCCATTAACCCATTCTTAATCTATGTTTTCTAGATATTCATGATTGAAAATGGGTTTTGAACTATGAAAGGTGAGTTATGGAAATATACATGTTCTCATGAAATTGATGAAATATAATGTAAGTTGCTTTGAGAGTAAAGCATTTATGATGATTGTTGTTGTTAATTGTTGTAAAAGGATTTCTCACATAAAAGATTCTATGGTTAAAATTTCTTCTCACCTAAAATGAATCAATGTTAAGGAGCTATTTTAAATGACGAGGCAAGTGGTGATTACCCATGTCCTCTAATGAAAATACAAGTGGTGATTACCCATGTCCCCCTAGTAATAGACAAGAGTCGATTACCCATGTCCCTTAAAGATAAGATGAATATGATAGATGACTATTCCATGGGATTAATCCTAGTACTGAGTGGACAAGTGGCGATTACCCGTGTCCCATAAACTATGTGCCAACATAGGTTATCTTAGATAGACATGAGCTAGTGGATCCACGTAAGCTAGAAGTTCATGTTTCTTACCTTGGCAAGTGAGGACACCCCTTTTTGGTGTGGGGAGAACACCGGATTCCATGTTATAGCTCACATGGTCTCTATGTTAGTTAAGTCTAATTGCCATAAACAAGTATAATGATGAACTAAGGTTACTTCAAGAATTATCTTCACAGGTGTTCAAAAATAAGTTTTACTTGCATTTGACCATGAATAGTATCATGTTTTATAACTCTTTTCTTATGGTTTAACTTGGTCTTTTCATGCGCATGAAAAGGTCCTTTTTAGCATGTTTTTATATCTCTATGCATTGCTATCATACTTGGTACATATTTTTACTAACGCATACTGTTACCTACATTGTTTCTTAAATATAGGGTCCGACATTCCAGTTTCTCATCCCCATGGCTAAGAGTCACCTTGATCATACTTAGTAGTGGTGAGTCCTCATGTTTCGACAACCAAACCTTTTATTGCTTTCAGTCTTTAATTATCTAATATTGGACGTGATGCTAGGGTTATGTCTCGATCACTCTTGATGTAATAAATGGCTATTGAGAATTTGTAGACTTATGCTTTATATTATAAACTCTTCATGATATGACTTGTGGTTTAAAATCTCTTAATTTTCTATAAACTTGTTAGGTATGCTAAGTGTCTTGTAGGGCCTCTTGGGGTCCTATACGCCATGTTAATCATATGGTGTACCTTGCATCGTGACACTAAGGACCAAAAAAATGCTAAAGATGGTTAGAAGATGTTAGATGTAGATCTTAAAGTTAGTCTTTTGATTCGGGATCTGGGTTGAATCTTCCATGGTCTTGCGGTCACTTTATTCTGTAGTTTTGGTGTGGCGTTGGTCTTCTCAGGTGAATCTGGTTCTATCAAGCAAGTTTGGTTCCATTAGGGGGGGGGGAGTTGGAACATAAAATGGATTTGAATGAGCTTATGGACTTTTGTAGTGAACTTTAGGATTATCCTCTTTCCCTGAGTTCTGTGATGGAGTTGGTCGATCCAAAAAGGTGTCTGAGGGTCTGGCGTAGCATGCGGACCCCATATCCTCAGCTTTTTTAGCCTTCAGGCTTTGTCTATCCTTCTATTTTCACGGATGAAAGTGCTTTTAGTAGTGAATGTTGTGATAACCCTCCAGGTCATTTTATTTGTTTTATGATCTTTTCAATGTTAAGAGCTTTTCTGTAGCGACCCCAAGTCATTTATGACTTGCTGGGAATTACAATTCAACTGCTGGGTCATTCGTTTGGGTATTGTGCAATTTTTCGTGTTGTGTAGCCTTCGAAACTAGAACGGTTGACTTTAGTCAAAACTTCTTTAAGATGGCCTCAAAATGCAATTTTTATGGTTTTATCAGCTCTAGAAGGACCATTTTAGGCTAGGGGCATGGTTGTTTTGGACCTCGATACTTATGGTGTGAGTTTTTATCATTAGGAATTTTAACTTTGAAACTTAATCGAAGGTTTGACTTCGGTCGACATTCTCGGTAAACGTGTCCATACGAGAATGTTGTTATCGTAGTTAGCTATGGATTTTCAAGTTTGGTCTAGAACAACCTTTCGTGCTATTGCAGAGGTTTCCGGTCTCATTGTGAGCCTTTTAGTGGAATTTGGCTAAAAATGAAACTTGAATTTGTGACCCCATTTTTCATCAAGACGACCTCAGATTGAATTTTTTATAAATCCATTAGGTTTGGAATGTTGAATTTAGTAAGGTAGCATATTAGGTTTATTTTTACCGGGTCCCGAACGGATTCTGAATATGGTCTATTCGTAGACTTTGAAAAATAGAAAAATCTGGTGTTGCTGAGGCATACCTTTAGCGACAAGAATTCAATTTTGTAGCGACTAGATATAGCTTTTAGCGACCACAATCTCTGCTATTTAAATACCGAAATATCAGCTTCAGCCATCAATTTAAAACTTCGATATATCAAGCTAGAAAGCTCTACTTTGGCTGATTCCAGTGGCGTTTTGTCTGAAATTTGCATGGCTACATGTTGGACTGATTGAGGAAGCGTGGAAGTCAGCGTATTATGGTAATTTCTGCCTGGAAAGGATTGTCCAACTACTTTAATGGTGCTTTTTTGTGTTTTGTTGGATGGACAGTTTTAGCCCATTTCCGAGCTTCGATTGTGCCCATTTTCGGGGCACAACTTCCTTGCACTTTTTAGGACCTTTTGATGGAATCTTCCACGATTCCCAGTACAGGTCCCACTTTTTTTTTATTTTGACTTGATTTTTCGGTGCGTCTCTAATTGTTGTGAATTTGGTATCCAAATGTTTGTAATTACTTGGTGATCGATAAGTTGATAACGTAGAGATATTCAAAGGCATTTTAAGAAGCGGATAGCTCACTTGTGATAGATTCAGAGTGTTCGTGATCGGCTTTAAGGTAGACTTCAATCTACTTTCTTGATTGAACTTGTTAGATAATTCCAAGTATAAATTTCATTTAATTTTAGATGGTATTTGTAGGATATTTAGCTTTCCTCTTGTTATTCCATCTTTTCTTGGTTCCATATGAGCTTTAGGATTAGTGTGGGTGTTGGGATCCTTAGTTTAAGGCTTGTAGCTTCTCTTGTTGTGTAGATGATCTTGTTTATCCTTGTTAGGATTGATACTTTGTGAGTTTACACTAGGTTGGACCTTAGATGCTTTGGATTGTGTTTTACCGCCGTCGTAGTTATAATCTGTTCCCTTTAGGGCTTATATTGGGTTGTTCTCCTAGTATTGGTGCTAGTGACCTTGGTGGCTCATCATAGCCATAGGTTTGTCCAAGCTATGCTTAGTGACGGACTGGAGCGGTATGGTTGGGGTAGGATGTCGTCCCTTGAGTTGGTCCCTTTTTTATTGATTTGAAACCTCTTCTTTTATCCCATTATATTTTGTTTAGTGGTAGACTAGTTATACACTTATTTATCTTGGTTATATTTTTGGGCCTGAGGTCGTATGCGAGGACCGTTGGATCTCATATTAATACTCTCTGACTTCGGTAGCATGGTATGGTTGCCCTTATATTTATTTCAATTGGAGTTTCTTGTTTGAATGCGGGTGATGGCATGCATTTCATTATTTTTATTATCACGGGTTTTGTGGTACGATCCCAATTTATGCATTTTCATATCGGAAAATGTCCTAAAATACTCCTCAACTATGCGAATTGGTACAAAATTACTCCTCTTCTACCTTTCGGGCGTAAAATGCCCTTGATGTCAACCTTTTGGCTCTATTTTACCCCCCAGCTTTAACAACCTAAATAATAACCTCAATTAGAAAATTCATTTATGAAGTGTCGCTATCCTATTGGCTACGCTAATAATTAATTAAACTAATTTAAAAAACCAAATACCCACCCAAAATCCCCACCCGTAACCCAGATCTTTTAAACTAATGACGACCTTTTTTCGTTAAAAACTTTCACTTCAATCATCCGATAAGGAAGAATAGCAGCATCATTCACATGATACACAAATTTTTCATTCCATACAGGGTTTAAATCTCTCATTTTTGCTTGTGTTCTTTGTCTTTGATTCTCAAACTCAACTCCTACAAATGGTGATGAAGAACCTTCACCATCTTTTGGCATCAAGTTATGTGTTGACACCACTTCTACAATCAATTTTTCTTTACCATTGTTCATGGTTCTGATAAAGGATAAAAAAACAGAGAGAAAAGAGACAGATAGGAAAATAGAGGAATAAGATTATACAGTTGACAGTGTTAAATTTAGGTTAAAAGATCTGGATTACGGGTGGGGATTTTGGGTGGGTATTTGGTTTTTTTAATTAGTTTAATTAATTATTAGGGTAGCCAATAGGATAGTGACACGTCATAAATCAATTTTCTAATTGAGGTTATTATTTAGGCTGTTATAGATGAGGGGTAAAATAGAGCCAAAAGGTTGACGTCATGACATTTTAGGCCCGAAAGGTAGAAGAGGGGTAATTTGTACCAATTCGCATAGTTGAGGGGTATTTTAGTCCCTTTTTCGTTATCATATTTATCATCTATGATAAAGTAGTGTTTTAATCATCTTTTATTTTAAACTGGGTAAAACGAGAGTCGTACTACTTGGACCACTTGATTTATTGGCTTCTGAAACTAAGAGGCGTCAGGGATGTGCTCCTTTTCTACTTAAGATATTAGAAGCATGTGGGATGCGCTCAGTTTTTTCTTGACTAGCCGGTGTGTTGATACCCTTTCTTCCATAATTTTTGGCTACTTTTAGATCCTCTTCGGAGTGACACGACCCCGGGTAACTCTTACTAGCTGGGCGGCTTACGCCCCTGGGAGTGGACTGGCTGGCTAAGCGCCTTTGATATACCGAGATCCTCTTCATAGTCAATACGCTCCCGGGCCACTCTTACTAGCTGGACTGGGAGTTGACTGAGTAGCTAGGCTTGGAATGATTTTTCACTCTTGCTAGTTGGACTAGGAGTTGACTGTGGTCGTGGTTACTTGGGTTGGGTGCCTAGTTTTCACTTCTTGGGTTAAGATTTGTGGCACTTCTTTTATGGTCCTATTGCATCCTCTCCATTCATATTCATTCATTTTCACTAGTATACTTGTTTGTTAATTGTACCCTCTGGTTTATGGGGGCCGGTTGGATTCTGTTTGTTGTTTGTACCTTTGTCACGACCCAAAGTACATCCTAGGCGTGACATGGTGTATGAGACCCTGAGAGGCCCTACGGAAGCCACTAGACATACATACACAAAATATAATAGACAAAAGTAGAAAATCTCTTATAAAGAAAGAGTTTAACATAAGAGAGGAAGTCTACTCATAATCTTGACAATCCGATCTAATACATCAAAGAAATGGTCGGGACATAACTTATAATGCTTAAGCTACCCTCAAAACAAGTAAGAGAATAAGTGGTCGTTAGCAATAAAAACCTAACAAAAGAGTAAGGATCGAATCCCATAAAGAGTGGTATAATAGAAGGACTTAAATTAAGAAATTTAGAATGTGAACCAATTTATTTGTAGCAATTAAAAGAGATGGGTGGATGTTTTCACCAAATTTACGAAAATAGTTTTATGAAGTAACACAATTAAACTAAAAGATGAATTTCAATCATGTAAACGACGATCGAGGGGTGTGGGGATTGGTATCGATATCAAGTAGGGGTAATTTTGCTTGCTCATTATCTCTAATAAATCATAGATAAGCTGGGTAATCTTAAGTAACACTAATCTTCTTTCTATCTCATAACATTAGAACATAGAATCTCTTTTAAGTCTCATCTAGGTGCATCACAAATCAACCCACTACCTTACTAGAGTCCCTCTTTTGAGGAGATTTGTGCAACTAAAATTGAACCAAAATTTCTCTTTCATGCAAATTATAGTAAACAAAACTAAAATGCAGGCATTAAACTAATTACCCACTCCAATTAATCTTTTTCGAGCATTAATCATAGATCTAGGCTAGGATTAATTTTTCATCCTTAACCCATGCTAATTAGCTATCCATGAATCTTTACCAATAAAATAGGGCAAGATAAAAAACCAAACTACAGTAAATCAACACCCAACCCCATAATCACACCCCTAGATTTGAGTTTTTAGCCAAGCATCAAGAAGGGAAAAGAGAATATACCCATGATGAGTTCAGCCATTGGGGAATTGAAATAAAAATCTATATTCAAAACCCATTACCAATTGAATCTCCTATTGTCAATTACAAGGTTAATTTGAGACCGCAAAAACGAGGAATTTTCTTCACAGGTAAAGAGACTAATTCTCTCAAACTAGTATTTCAAAATGTGATTCTAAAAATTGATCCTCGCAACTCTCCCTTTTTCTCTCTCTTTAGGCCTATTTATAGTATCCCAAAATTTAGCCTAAAATTCATTATGTGACCAACTCGGTGACATTAGTCGGGATCACCCATCAAGTTCGACAGATCGCTGTTTGTTCTTCAACTCACCCTTCATTTGCTTTAGGCTTTAGGAGTTTTAACCACTGTTGGCAGACTGGAAGAAGTTTTCCTTTCACGTTTGGTGGATCGCCAATCACCACCTTATTTTCCCTTTAAGATTTCATTTTAACTCTGAGAACTATCATCTTCGGTGATGCTCTTTTGGTATCCGTCTTAAGCTTCAGCGAGTTTCCGTTTTCTCTTTTAGTCTACTGACCTGCTTTGAATATTTTCTATTGTGAGCGCTATCACTTTGGGTGAGGTAAGTCTTCTTGGGCGATCCGCCCTTCTGGTTAGGCGACTCCCAGTTGGGAGTTTGTACTCCTTTCATTGTTTTTGGCCTCTTTTTCATGTATTCATCCTTGCCTTGTCCTTTAGCCTTCATAGATGCAAAACATTAAAATACCATGAGAATAGGAAAAAATTAGCCATTGAGGGCAATGATTATTGAACTGAAAATGCCTCAAATGAGTAGAAATTCACCACTCTTAAAAACACCCAACATAATTTTTTCTTGTTCTCAAGTAAATCAAGACACAATCAATTCTATAAGGATGTCTACAACAGTTCTCAATGAGAGCTAACATGAAGGTGCTACCACAATACTACTATCAAGCATATGCAGCCTTCAATCATGCTCAAAAAGCTTCAAATAATGACTAGTTGGTATAAATCCAAGCTGAAGCACACTTAGCTTCCTTTCTAAAGCAAAACAATGTTTCAATAAATGCATTCAAGTTCCCTCACAACAAGAATGATCTCGTTCTCTCACAAAGCATATCAACAAAGAAGTTAGGAATCAATACAACTTTCACTCTCTCATAGAGAAATACATGCAAGCCTCATCCCATAGGTTTTCCCATATTTTCCAATCATCACACGACCGAGTTCATGCTAGATCTCAAAGATCGTTTCACGCTTGTAATGGGGTTGAGGGTAAAGGTATTGTCAATTCAGTTTAGTAACTTCACCTTTTCAAATCATTGTTGTACTCATCTTCACCTTTTCTCAATTTCTTTTCATTCTTTTAATATGGACACTTAAACTTGAAACAATCGCTCAATTTATTTGATACCCCTTTTTATTTCATCGCACTTTCTATTGCATTTCAATATTATAACTTCTGCTCACTTTTTTTATAAGGAGGGGTTCCTTTTTTGCAACATACTCAAAAGTTGAGTCTCATATTTTTCATCACTCTCCACTTTGGTTTCTTTCCTCCTTCCTTTCTACAGCCTAACTTAGGCTTTTGTTCTGAGTTGGCTATTCACAGAAACCAATAATTAGAAAAGGATTTATGGGTGAGAAGTTAGAGATAATTTATCTCAATAGGTTTCAACAAGTTGAACAACAATGGTTTAGGCTCAAATGGTGCGAACATGGTTGCACACCCTGACAAGGTAGTCATAATGATGTATGAACATTTGGGTTCACTCTAAAAATTTGTGCCCAAGATCATTTATTGCATTCACCAAGGCTAGACAATTAGACAAACAAGGCAAATTCTAGGATTTAACAAGCATGATTTAAAGTAGGATCTCACCATACATGACACTTTCAACACCTTCGTTTATCATAGCTCCACAAAAATCAAGAAGCTTATGTGCGATGTTCAATGCAAAGCTCACATCAAAACGCAGCTAGTCAACACAAGAATAAAAATGATCATTCAAAAGTGATGCCATATCGATTTCTTCTTGAAATATTAACACATAACACCTTTTTTTATCACAATTACTATTCAAGACATTGATATTGAACACAATTTATCCTCAAATATCAACAATGAAAACTCAAGCATTCTCAATCATTTGAAAATCCAAAATCATTGGGCAATATATAGAGAGAGACAAAATGAATAAATAACCATCATCTATCATAATAAAACCAAAATACTACAAATATGTTAAAATACAACTAAAAATAATAACATACAATCAATAAGGGGAACATAGGTACAATTGCCCTTATTCAACCAAAATAAAACAGCAGTGTCCTCAATGCTCAAAATGTAAGAATGGGAGGAAGTGATATAACGATCCACCTAACAATCTATGCCTGTGAAATGCTCTGATCTGGAGTCTCAGAGGGTACGACAACATCTCAGGTATTAGTGATAGGAAAATTACGGGCAGAAATCGACAAAGTAGCATCAATCGGTGGATTGTGCCTGACACAACCAAAGGGGGAAAAGTAGGGTCTGAAGACACCCACTAGTACCGACTGTGGAGGTCTCCACACAATATCTCTCCATCGTAGCTAGCACCATCGTCTCCTCAAAATCCCACAGCCTTGTTAAAGTCTCAATAGTTTGTCGCTCATCCTCTTGCAAGAACTCCTCCTGAACATCCTTATCTCGCTCACCCTCACCAACATAATCAATAGCACTAGGCTGCTCAGCCACACCACAAGAAACATCCTCTCTCATCTTAGAAGGAGGCACATACTCAGGCACATCGGGTAAGGGGACCTCACCCACATCATAGAAATATCAGTGGACCTCTGTTGGTCCACATCAGCCCTAAGAGTAGTGATCTCAGCCCTCATAGTAGTCAACTCAGCTGAGCTATCCTCACTCCTCTCCGTAGATTCCATCCTAACTGTGAGGTTATCTAACCTCTCACCATATGATGCCAAAGTATTTTAATGTTGCACCATCTTCCTTTAACCGAGAGAAACACAATTTCTATTGCCCTCTCAACAAACTTTTGAATCTCCCTCCCAACCCTCAATGCTCTAGCATCTGTAAACCGGGCAAGGTTACCCATTTTATAAATCAAAGCCTGGGTTAAGAGAGGTTGGGAAATGGGGGGGGGGGGCAATGGTAGCAGCTATGGAGGTAGAAGGCATAAAAGAATGATGGGGGTGTCTAATGGCTCCACAGAAGGAGCAGACTAAGTGACATCAGCTTCAAGAGTAACAGGATCAACCGTAAGAGTGGTATCTGATGGTGGCGGTTTCCTTCGAGCCACATCATATCTCAAATAATCCACCTCAATCCTCCGACTAATATTGGAGGAGGTAGGAGTAATCCTCACATCCGTCTTCTCATGAAAAGGAACTCGCGCAGCCTCTCATAATTGTGTGATCAAGATTGGGAAGGGGAGAGATGTTTGCTCTTGAGAAGCTTGCATCAGCATCTCCTCAACAATAATTCAACCGGCGTGGATCTCTATTTGATCAATGATGTTATAAACTGTGATAGCCTTCAGATGTCCGAGGATGGACTCATTATGGGATGGCATAAGATTGCTACTAATGAAGCGAAACCAATATCTGGAGGTGATGTTCATATCTTTCTTCTCTATCTGTGTTCCATCAACCAACCACGGAGGAGAGATATCAGAAATTAGGGGTGCCAACCACCCCTTTAGTGCATCTAGGCTCTGTTTCAATCAGATCTCGTTGTAATCAACTCTAGTTCCTTTGGTACCCAAAAAATTGTGAATGGCACCTACGTGGCACTGTACAATCTTGCCATAAATTCCACCTCATCCAGTGGCTTTTAGGATGCATCCTTTCTCTTCTTGGGAAGGCCTTTGCATAAGCCGTATAGAATTCTCATACCCAAGCCAGGACATAAGGAGGTCGGTCTCTACTGAACCTCCCGAACCCATGAAAGCTGATGGTCTCCTATATGATGGGGTAGTCACTCATAACCCCATAAATTAATAGTCATCTCTCCTCAAGGATCGTTCTTTTCCCTTCTGCATTGAACCTATTAAGGGCCCTTGGAGCGATAATTACGAGAACTCATGAAGCACTCACATTAGAGATAGGGTTTGGTTCCAACTCTGACCTGATGTCCATTCTTTTCTTAGATATCCCCTTCTTTGGATGCTCACTCACACACGTAGAGGAGTGCAGAGTAGAATCAACTCCAACTAGATAGGCGAGCTCATAAGAGCTCACCGAAGTTGACATTACATGTGTTAATTTTTCTTAAGAATGGAAGGTAGAGTCAACTCCAACTTGGTAATTTGTTGAGTTTGTTTCAAAGGGCTAAGACAAGTTTGCCAAAAGTGACAGTGCAAAACCATAAAGGAAAAGATAGAAAGGCAATGCCCACTCAAACTTAGTGATTCACTGAGTTGGTTTCAGAAAGATAAGACAAGACCACCAAATGGGACAGGAACCAGATAACATATTAAAACACAGAAGGTGGTGTGTCACTTACTCGGCAATTCACCAAATCACCTTGACTAGCCAATACAAGACCACCAAACATGTAATTTTATCTTAATGCCTATTTTTCACAAGTTAAACACCAATACACAACAATACCCATAGCCCAAGAAGACGGATACGGTCAAGATTTGGCCTAGACCTCGAAACCCTTTGGATATTAGAAGTTTCTTAGGTTTAGCTGGTTACTATAGACAGTTTGTTAAAGGGTTTTCTTTGATTGCTTCTCTATTAATGGCATTAACTCAAAAAAGGTTAATTTCATATGGTCTGAAGCATGTGAAAAGAGTTTTCAAGAATTGAATGATAGACTTACTTTCGCTCCGGTGTTGACTTTACCGGAAGGAATTAATGGTTCTTTTGTGTTTTGTGATGCCTGAATAATTGGGCTAGGATGTGTACTTATGTAAAATGGGAAAGTCATTGCCTATGCTTCAAGAAAACTTAAGATTCATGAGAAGAATTATCCTACCCATGACCTTGAACTAGCAGCGGTTTTCTTTGCCTTAAAGATTTGAAGGCATTACTTGTATGGTGTGCATATGGATGTATTTACCGACCACAAGAATTTTCAATATGTGTTCAACCAGAAATATCTTAATCTTCGCCAAAGGAGGTGGCTCGAGTTAGTAAAGTATTATGACATGAGTCTTCTCTATCACCCAGTGAGAAGAATGTACTGACAGAATCTCTTAGTCGATTATCGATGGGTATTGTTTCTCATATTGAGGATGATAAAAAAGATTTGGTTTGAGATGTTCATAGATTGGCTCGATTGGGTGTTAGGTTAGTTGACTCTACCAAATGTGGTGTTATGGTTCACAATGGTTCAGAATCATCTTTTGTGGCTGATGTGAAAGCCAAGCAAGGTCTTGATCCGACTTTGGTTGAATTGAACGAAGCGGTGCTTAGAAAGTCCGTAGAGGTTTTCTCCCAAGGGGGAGATAGTGTAGTTAGATATCAAGGTCGTTTTTGTGTCGCTAATGTTGATGACTTAAGAGAGGAGATTTTTTCAGAAGCCCATAGTTCTCGATATTCCATTCACCCGGGAGCCACCAAGATGTATCGTGACTTGCGGGAGATCTACCGGTGGAATGGGATGAAGAAGTATATTGCAAAATTCGTTGTTAAATGTCCTAATTGCAAACACGTGAAAGTCGAGCATCAAAAGCCAGGAAGTTTATCTCAAGATATTAGCATTACTACTTGGAAATGAGAAGATTTGAATATGGACTTCATTGTTGGTTTACCACGCACCCGACGATAATATGACTCGATTTGGGTTATTGTTGATGAAATCGGCTCATTTCATTCCTGTCAAGGTTTCTTATTTAGCGGAGGACTATGTTAAGTTGTATTTGAAGGAAATAGTAAGGTTGCATGGAGTGCCCTAATCCATTATTTCAGATCGTAATACCCAATTCACTTCTCAGTTTTGGAAATATTTCCAAAAAGGTCTTGGTACTCGTGTTAAGCTCAGTATGGCCTTTCACCCACAAGTAATTGACTTCAAGGGTAATTGGGAAGATCATTTGCCTTTGATAGAGTTTGAATATAATTACAATAGCTACCACTCAAGTATTGGCATGGCTCCATTTGAGGCCTTATATGCTAGAAGGTGAAGATGTCCTATAGGTTTGTTTGAAGTGGGAGAAGTTGCTTTGATAGGTCCCGAATTGGTACATTAGGCTATGAAGAAAGTTTGACCTATTAGAGAAAGGTTGAAAACGGCTCAAAGTCGACAAAAGTCCTATGCCGATGTTAGAAGAATTGATCTTGAGTTTGATGTTCATGATTAGGTCTACTTGAAAATTTGACCCATTACGGGTGTAATGAGGTTTGGGAAGAAAGGGAAGCTTAGTTCCCGTTATATGGGCCCATATCAGATTTTGATGCGAATTAGCAAGGTTGCTTATGAGTTTAATTGCCTAATGATTTGGCATTGGTACATCCAGTTTTTCATGTCTCCTTGTTGAAGAAATGTGTTGGGGATCCAACATCTATAGTTCTCTTAGAAGTTTTGGAAGTTAAGGAGAATCTTTCTTATGAGGAAGTTCCGGTTGAGATTTTAGACCGGTAAGTTAAGAAGTTGAGAAATAAAGAAGTTGGTTCCGTGAAAGTTCTTTAGAGGAATCAGTTAGGTGAGGCTGCTACTTGGGAAGCCGGGGCCGATATGATGTCCTGGTATCCTCATCTATTTCCATTTGTCCCCACTCAAGCTTGAGGTATTTACTCATTGGGTGTCATATGTCTTAGATATTACCATGATTTCCTCATTATGCATGATTCATGAAAATCTTAAAATTTCAAAAAATGAGTTATTTGATTGATTTCGACATGTTTATATGAATTTTAGTATGAGTTGCATATAGACATCATGATATGATGTTTTGAGCATGTTTTAGCGTGGAGTTGATGTTTCCTTCTCGGATATGTGCATTTATGTAATTGCATGCATGTTGTGCTGTTAGATTAAGTTTCTACCTTCCTTATGATGTCTTGAATCTCATTCGAGGATGAATGTTCCCAAGGGGGAGATAAAGTAACACCTTAGAATCAAGAAGGCTAGGAAAGGGGCCAAGCAGGAAATCTTTAGCCCAAAACGGGGACATGGGACCCTCTACGTTGCCCTTGAAAGGCTGTAAAGGGGTCTACAACTCATGATGGGGCTCGTGAAGAGCTTCTAGAACCTGACCAAGATGGGTTCCCCTCCCACGAACCCTTAGACGGCCCGTGGTGAGCATCACAAGCAGTTCAGGTGGTCGTGAAGAGGGTCGGAGCCATAGGGGTTCTTCCCTAGCCAGTGGTCCAGCACCACGACTACCATTATGGCTCGTGGAGTCCTTGAATGGCCAAAAAGGCGACCGTGGCAGTGGTCACGTCACCTTTAAGTCAAGGTCTTTTGGGTCTTTTCCTAATTATTCTATCCTAATACTATGTCGTTTTACCCTTACCTAGAAGTCCTATATAAGTGTTTTTAACCCCAAATTTTCCAATTGAAATCAAGCCTCTAATTCCACCATTAAAGGCTGGCATTGAGGTATGAGAGTTTTCATCCATGGAGTTCTCAAATTCTCCAATTTACAAATTTAGAAATTCCCTATGGAGTTAAGGGTTTTCTTCCATGTCATGGGTTCCTTTAAATATTGATTTACTTGATTGGTGTATGGATTATTATGCATGAATTGAGCTATATTCCATGATTTTAAGAGGAATCCCCATGAACCCATGCTTAACCCATGTTTTCTAGATATTGATGATTGAAAGTGGGTTTTGAACTATGGAAGGTGATTTATGGAATTATGCATGTTCTTATGAAATTGATGAGATATGATGTAAATTGCTTTGAGAATGAAGCACCTATGTTGTTGTTGTTGTTAATTGTTGTGAAAGAATTTCTCACATAACTACGTCATTCATGGATGTGAAAGGTTTTCTCACATAAAAGGATTCTAAGTTGGAAAGGTCTTCTAACCTAAAATGAATCAAAGTTAAGGAGTTATTCTTAGAATGAGGAAAGAGATGATTACCCATGTCATATGATGTTAGGACAAGAGGTGATTACCCAATTCCTTTAAAGGAAAGATGAATAAGACTAATGAATATTATGTGGGAGTAATGCTTAGCACCAAGAGGACAAGTGGTGATTCCCCATGTCCCATAAACTATATGCCAACATAGGATTGTCTAGATAGACATTAGCTAGTGGATCCACGTAAGTTAGAAGTTCATGTCTCACCTTGACAAGTAGGACACCCCTTTTCGGTGTGGGAAACACCAGATTCCATGTTAATAGCTCACATGGTCTTACATGTCGGTTAAAGGAAATTCTCCCACATTAATGAAATCAAGGTTACTTCATAAGTATCTCACATGCGTTTTAAGACGATTCCTACTTGCATTGACCATGTTTTGTGACTATGTTTTCTAAATCTTTCATATCATGTTCTAACTTGGTTATTGCATATTACGAAAATTTCCCTTTATCATGCTTTTTACGCTTCATCGATGGATATCTTACTTAGTACATATTTGTAGTAACATATACTCTTTCCTACATTTTCCCCAAATGTAGAGACCGGCCTTACAGATTCGCACTTCCGTGGCTAGGGATCTCATATAGAAAGTTGAAGATTGGTGAGTCCTAATGTTTCGAGGACCGAGCTTGGTTTCCCTTTTATCTTTACTTTCACTTTTTGGAACATGATGTACAGAATACGCCCCGATCATTTCTTATGTACTAGATGGCTTTGAGATGATATTTACATTTCCACTTTTCACTATAAAACTTTAAAATGTTGAAACTCTCTTTTAAAGTCTCATATATTCTATTATCCATTATGACGAATGCTAAGTGGCTTGTAAATGGCCTCTCGAGGTCTTATACGCCATGTTCCTCCTAGGGGCTACCTTGGGTCGTGACACATAACTAACCTTGGTATCGAAGGACACAATCTCCCCCTTGAGAGAAAGCCTCAATGGATTTTTCAAAATGCCGACTTCTTCAAATAACTAGTACCAGATAAAGATCCTGCTTAACCTTAACATCTAATACAAAAGACGATTCTGATCCATTATGAACAATAACACCACCTTCATTAGAATAAACCAAGCAAACACCAAAATGGGCCAAACCATGAACATCATGAACTAACTCTTTCTTATCAGTTTTAACATCACCAAAACTTCCCATTGATAGTCGACTCAGAGCATCTGCCGCCACATTCGCCTTACCAGGATGATATAGGTCACTCATATCGTAATCTTTCAATAGTTCAATCCATCTCCTTTGGTGAATATTCAAATCCTTTTGAGTTAGTACATACTTCAAACTCTTGTGGTCGGTAAACATATGTACATGAATACCATATAAGTAATGTTTCCAAACCCTTAGGGTAAACACTATCGCCGCTAACTCCAAATCATGAGTCGGATAATTGTTTTCATGCACCTTTAATTGCCTTGAAGTATAAACAACGATTTTCGCATGTTGCATCAAAACAAAACAAAGACCAATTAGTGAAGCATCACGATACACCACAAAATAATCCAATGCTTTCGGTAATGTCAATATAGGGGCTGAAGTAAGTCTATCCTTCAAATCTTTGAAAATCTTCTCACAAGCTTCCAACCATAGGACTTTCACCTTCTTTTGAGACAGTGTTGTCAAAGGTGAAGCGATAGAGGAAAATCATTCTACAAACCTTCTATAGTAATCGGTAAAACCCAAGAAACTACAAATGTCTTAAGCGGACAACAGTCTAGGACAATTCTTAAGTACCTCACTTTTCTTAGGATCAACTTAGATACCCTTGCCAAAGACAATATGACCAAGGAAAGCAACGGACCTCAACCAAAACTCATGTTTGCTAAATTTAGCATGCAATTCATGATCCTTAAGAATTTGCAACACAATCCTCAAATGTGCAACATGCTCATCCTCACTCCATGAGTAGATCAAAATATCATCAATAAACACAATCACAAACGTGTCAAGATATTGCCTAAAGACCCTATTATCAAATCCATAAACGTCGCTACGGCATTAGTCAAAACAAAATACATCACCAAATACTCATGGTGACCAGACCAAGTTTGAAACGCCATCTTCGAACAGTCACTCTTCTTCACCCTCAATTGGTGATAACCCGTTTGAAGGTAAATTTAGAGAAGTAACTCGCTCCTTGGAATTGATAAATCAAGTCATTTATCCTTTAAATAAGATACTTATTCTTTATGGTAACCTTTTTGAATTGATGATAGTCAATGCACAGTCGGAGAGACCCATTCTTCTTTCGAACAAACAAAACTAAAGCATCCAATGGAGAGATACTTGGTCTAATAAAACCCTTATCCAATAAGTCCTTCAACTGATCCTTTGGTTCCTTTAGTTTTGCTAGAGAAATATGATAAGGAGTAATAGAGATAGGTTATGTATCTAGGAGAAGGTCATTACCAAAGTCTATTTCTCTTTCAGAAGGAATATTGGAAAGGTCATCGAGAAACACTTTCACAATCTCATTTACAACCGGAACTGACTCAAGAGTAGGGGTTTTGGATTTTGTATCCCTAACCCGCACAATATGATAAATGCAACCCTTATAGATCTTCTTCCTAGACTTTTGGCAATATATAAATTGACCCTTAAGGACAAAATTCCCCATTCCCCTGACATGATACGTTCATTTGAAACCTTGAATGTGAACAATTGGGTCCTACAATCTATGGAAGCATAACATGCATGAAGCCAATCCATCCCGAGAACAATATCAAAATCTAACATATCATTTTCTACAAGATCAACATGAGTAACTCTATGAAAGACAGAAATAGAATTATTTCTATAAACTCTTTTATCAACAATTGAATCACCTATTGGAGTAGAGAAATGAAAAGGATTATAAAGGATATTCAGACCATTATCAAATCTCATGGCCACATAAGGATTAACAAATAATAATGTGGCACCTTGATTAGGCAAAACATATACATCAATATGAAAGACCTTCAACATACCGGTCACTATAATGAGAAAAGTCACCATCACTTGTCCTTGCCCTCATGGACTCTCTTGCCCTTTCCTTGAGGTTTTCCTCTTCAATTTGTTGGGCATGTATCATCAAATGAGAGATATTTATCTCCTTGATAAACATAGAAGTACGACATTCTTTGAAAACCTACTCGAAAACACCAGACATAAATTTGCTTATCCTTGTCCTTGAGTCAGCAACCATAATCGGAGCATACTTAGTGAATTGAGTAAACTTCAAAGAATAATCCTTTACACTCATATTCCCTTCTTTAAGAATGATGAAGTCGAGCAATTTTTCCTCCCTAATCTCATGGGGAAAGAAACTCTTTTGAATTTTTCCCAATCAAGAGGACCCTCATCCATAACCCTCTCATTTTTCCATTGTTCAGACCAAACATGAGCAACAACCTTGAGTTGAATAGTGGCCAATTTCTCCTTCTCCGCCGTAGACAATCCCATAATTCCCATTATCTTATACATATTATCAAAAAAATCTAGAGGATCCTCATACACCTTGGAACCATGCAGTTCCGAAGGATTTATACTGGTGAAGTCTCTTATCGTTGTCGCCGTTGTACCCACATTTTGGTTCACGGGAGCAACAACTTCTATATTTTCTTGGGCCTTCATAACTTGAGCCACACATGAAATGTTGCTCAGAATTTAGCATGAGTCACTTGCTCAGCCAAAGGATCGACCAAAACTTAAGGAACCTCGGGCTTCACATTCTCACCTGCATTCCTTCTTACATAAGCTCTTCGAGAGGCCATATCCTGAAAGGCATCACACAAGATTTAGGATAAGGATCTATATAGAGAAAGACTGTATGGCACGACTTTAAAGTAATGAAATAAGTGATGTTTCCTAAATGGTTTGTAGCCTCCTATTTATGAATGTGTTGCACTTCACATTCATGAACAAGACTCTACTCAACGCAGCTTGTTAGACATTCTAGGACCTTTTCTAAAACCTTACTCTGATACAAAGTTAGTCACGACCCAAAGTACACCCTGGGACTAACATAGTGCATAAGACCCTAGGAGGCCCTACACAAGCCACTTGACATACATACACACATTACAATAGACAACAGTACAAAATATCCTATAAAGAAAGAGCTTAATATAAGAGAGGAAGTCTACTCATAATCTTTACAAGACAATCTAATACATCAAGGATGTGGTTGGGACAGAACTCATACACCACGTGCAATATCCAAAAATAGAAGAAATATGGAAACAAAGTAAAGATTACTTGGTCCTCGGAA
The DNA here is from genome assembly GCA_029582245.1 of Solanum etuberosum. Classification (NCBI taxonomy): domain Eukaryota; kingdom Viridiplantae; phylum Streptophyta; class Magnoliopsida; order Solanales; family Solanaceae; genus Solanum; species Solanum etuberosum. Next base: position 110,661 of record JAJONR010000224.1, on the reverse strand, counting down.
CATGAGGACTCACCACGTCTTCAACTGCGAATAATCAACTAGCCACGATCTAGAGGAGAGGAAGCATCATAACCTACATTATTAAACAATGTAGGTACGCATAAGGACGTAAACAATGTTCATAAGGAAAACATGATTTGCGCGACAAAGTTAAACATACTAAATTCTTTAAAGGAGAAATAAAAAATCATGAACATTGTCAATGCATCTTAAAATATAAGGAAAGCTTCATAAAAACCTGTAAAGTAACATAATTCATTTTGCGTGATATTTATCATTAACCGATATAGACCACGTGAGCTATAACGAGGAATCTAGTGTATTTCTCCCACACTAAAGAGAGATGTCCTTGCTTTCCAAGGCAAAGACCTTATAGGTGGATCCACCAGCTATTTAATTTAAGACAATCCTATGGAGGCACATAGTTAGGAACAAAGAGATTGGTACTAGAGACTTGGCCTATACTAATGGGAGAGCCTCCATCTCAATATCTTCTCGATGCTAAATAAAATCTCAATGGACTATTCATCAACATAAGCATGTCATCGTACATGGAAAAACATAATTAAGTTACTAATCCAAGCTTAAATCATTATAGAGTAGCTCCTTAAATCATGTGTGAAGAAACCTTTCACAAAATCATTATTCCTTAATGTGAGAAAAACTTTCACAATTTTATTGATGCTCATCTTAAAGTAACCTCGATCATAAACCATTCCTTTTCATAAACAATGCACAATTTTCATGAAAACATCTTTCATGGATTCATAGCTTCTTCATAAATTCTTAGTTTTAAGAGTTTATAGTCAAAATCATGGAAATTACATGGGTTCATGTGAAATAAATCAGAAATTATGTAATTGAGTCAAAAACAATCATAATAAGATTAGAATCAAATAACTGAATCAATACAATTAGATATTATGAAGAATTGAATGAAAACCTATTCAATTTGATGAAATTAAATTTGGAGAATTGAGAAATCTTTTTGGCTCAATGGGTGAATGGAACCCATTTATGAAACCCTACATACCTTGCTATTTAATTGCCAAAAGCAATGGTGAAAAGGGAAGACTTTTTGGAAACCCTAGCTTCTTCTTTTTCTTTGATCTTGAGACAGATTTTTAAAGAAAACCTTGGTGGCGATTTGAGGTTTTGAGTGAATGAGAGAGTTGGGGAAATTTTTAGGGTAGGAGGGTAATTATAAGACTTAGAAATAGGGGTAAAACAACATAGCATGGGTATTAGATTTATAGGAAAAGACTCAAATACTCTTAATAAATAATTGTCGAGTAGTCCTACGGGTTAAACTTGCGGTTCATAGAACTTTCTATGGCCCATACTGGTCAACCGTAGAACAAACTTCAGAACCCAAAATTTCTTATTTTCCCACGAGACCTTCCTTCAGCCTGTCAAACGATGTATGGTATGTAGACAACTTCTGTAGAACACAAGTCCAAGTCTAATATTTTTTTAAGTCTAGAATACCGCTATGAAACCCACTTACAACTCATCAAAATTCCTATGACTCATTCTATTCATTCGTAGGTCAAGGTTCAGAAAATTAAAATTCCAAAAACACTACCTCATCCTTACGAGTTCAATTTATGACCCATAGAAACTCCTACGAACCATCGACTTGTCTCGTTGGTCACAACCAGTAGCCAAAACATGAAGCCTTGGGATGGTTCCTTGTATTGTATTTCAATTGATTACCCTTTATTCTCTTCTTGTCGGATATATGCTCTTGTTGTTGACTTCTTCTTTGTAGTCCATTGCTTATGGCTCTGGGCTAAGGATTAGGCTTACCTACTCGTGGGGTGTGGTAGGTGCCATCATGACCTAAGAAATCGGATCGTGACAATTTGGTATCAGAGGTCTAGGTTGGCCGATAACGTTGGTGTGAGGAAAAATGCATAGCAGAGTCATGCGGATCAGTGCGGAGAGGTGTATATCCAATCTTCGGGGGGCTATAGGGAATTCTTAGGAAATTCCATTTTTAACTCCTTATCGTGTGCTTTTTCTTCGATTAACCTCTAAAAATACCTCATTGGAATCTACTCTCTCTTAGTTTGATAGTATGGAGTATTCGATAGACGTGGATGGAGCATGAACACATTCCAAAAAAGTTCAACACGTGATTAAGCTAGAAAGCCTCATTCAGGCACAAACCTTGAGGTCAGAGGCATTTTTCAGCATTCAAAGAGTCTGGGGGCTGCCCAGGCTTTGACTAGGTCTTTGGCTACCTCAGTTCCTCGATATTCAGTATTAGGATGTCTGAGCTCCACTGAGGGTACACCTTAGATAGGTGCAGTTATTGGTGTAGCGGGTGCTCCCCAGTAGCATTCGTCATCTATTTTTGACTATGTGTTGGGATTTTTAAAATGGGTTGTGCATATCCCCACATTGTCCCTTTCAAATCAGGATTTTAGTAAGGGGTTCATCGAAGGGTTGGCTTTTCCACTTCAGTTGGCGTTGCAGCATTTGATATTAGTAGGCTCTACCTTTCCCTAAGTTGTCAGTCATATGAGGGTTGTATAACAAGTGTGCCTGAGACTTATAGGGAGAGAGATAAGAGGAATCACTGTTAGTACAGTTGTGACATCATTCTACTTCAAGCTGAGTATCATTTCAGTAAGAGACATCTTTCTTCTCGACCTTTGAGGGGTATGGAGGTAGAATCTCAGGTCCCAAGGGCTTCTGAGGTAGGTTGTCGTGCCGAAGGCAAGCAAAGTCCAAACTAGACTTCATGGTTGTTATTTCGGACATTCGAGTGTTAGGTCTCATGTTACTCCAGTTGGGTCTTCGCGGCCAGTTGCTCTTAGTGATGGTGTCTATGGGTGTGGCAAGATTGGCTACTATGTTAGAGATTTTTACATGGCCCTAGTTCTCACGACCCTGGGGTACAACCTACATGTAACAAGGTGTATAGGACCCCGAGAGGCCCCATACAAGCCACTTAGCATTCATAACATAAGAAATAGAACAAAAGAGGTAAAGAAAACATTTTAAGTCCAAAAGTTTTATAAAAGTAAAGCGGAAGTCTAAACACTTTGTCTCAATAGCCATCTAATACAATAGAATGAAATTGGGCCTAGCCCGTACATCATGTCCAAAATTGAAAATAAGACAGAAACTAAGAACAATGAAAGTCCGTCCTCAAAACATGAGTACACCAAGCCCGAGAATCTCGCAATCGACCACTAGCCCCGAAACTGAGAACCCTGACTGTCGGACCCTACATTTGGGGAAATGTAGGAAAGAGTATGTGTTAGTACAAAAAAATGTACCAAGTATGATAGCCATGCATAAAACATTTAAATTATGCTAAAAGAGGACATTTCATGGCATGTAATTGATCAAGATAAAACATGATATAAGAAGAATTAGAAAACATAAGTCATAAAACATGGTCAATGCAAGCTAACATCGTTAAAGACTTTGAAAAAATATGAGATACTCCTTGAAGTAACCTTAGTTCACTATTATTGTGGGAATTAGCCTTAACCGACATAGATACCATGTGATCTATAACATGATCCCCCGGTGTCTCCCACACCGAAAAGGGTTGTCCTACTTGCCAAGGTAAGAACCATGAACTTCTAGCTCAGATGGATCCACTAGCTAATGTCTATCTAGAAAATCATCCTATGGGGCACATAGGTAAAGGATAAGGAGATTGCTTCTAGAAACTCAACCTCTACTAACGGGAGAGCTTCCATCTCAATATCCTCTCGGTGCTAAACATAAATCCCACCGAATAGTCATATTCTTACTTTTTCTTATTATCCATCGAAGGGCACGTCATCTTACCAATCCAAGTTATGTCATTATCCATGGAAGGGTATCATTCAATAACCAATCCAATCTAAGTCATTAGGATAGCTCTTTATCTTTGATTCATTTAGGTGAGAATATATTTCAACCTTAGCATCCTTACTATGTGAGAAAACCTTTCACAATCATACTTTTATGTATATATTAGAAATCATTTTAACAACAGAACAACAACAACATCATCATTGATACTTTACTCTCAAAGCATCCTTCAAACATTTACATAGATTTCTTAAGAACATGCATAATTCCATAATTCACCTTCCAAGGTTCAAAACCCACTTTCAATCAGCAACATCTAGAAAACATGGGTTAGGCATGGGTTTCATCATAAATCCATGTAATTCTATCAATTCATGCTTGATTTCATAAAAAATTTCCTTCATAATGCAAGACCCACATTATATGTTCATAACTTGAAAATAACATGGGGATTTCATGGGTACATAGGGGAAACATCATAAAATCATAATATTTCATCAATTAATGCATAAGAGATCATAATTGAATCATTTAAATCAATAATCAAGAGAACCCATGTCAATTGAAGAAAATCCTAACTCAATTGGGGATTTCTAACTTTGAAAATAGGAGAATTTGGAAACTCCTTGAATAGAAGGAATTCATGGATGAAAACTATCATACCTTGAATCCAATTGCTTATCTTCAATGCAGGAATGGAGACTTGACTTGAAACCCTAGGTTGAATCTTCTTATTCAAGCTTCTAGAGAGAGAAATATCTTTGGGAGAGAAAGACTCAACTTCTTTTAGGTGAATTTTATGAAAATGAACTAATTTGGGGGTTGAAATCATTATATAGGTCTATAGATGAAGGGTAAAACGAAGTAGTAGAGGGATAAAATAATTAGGAAAACGCCTTACCACCCTTTAAATTATTGCCGACTTGCCGACCTATGGACCCCGATCGACGAAGCGTGGTCTGACTGACGGCCCGTTTTGTTGGTCTGTCGTCCATCACTAGAAGCTGGATTCTTCGGTCATGATCCATAGACCCTCAACCACGGGACGTGGATCCAATGATGGTCTGTTGGTCCTGTTGTGGTTCGACGCCCTCTAGACCTTGCTGGGTGGCGAATCCACGGACTAGACCCACATTCCGTGGCCCAGTCCACGTCCCGTAGTTGGCCTCCATCAGATGGCACCAAAAGGTTCTGAAACTTGCTATTTTGCCCTTCACGAATCTAGGGTGTTACAATATCTCCCCCTTTGGATCATTTGTCCTCGAAGGAGATTCAAGCTAGTACGAAAAGAGTAGGAGAGAGACTAACAACCCAATCAACAATGCAACTTCATCTAAATGGATATAACCAAGGAGGAAATATCAACTCCAAGCTAGGATGTAATTAAAACATCATAAGAGGGGTGGAACTAAATCTAACAGCCCATCATGCATGCAATACACATGTCTGAGGAGGAAACATCAACCCAAGCTCAACACAGCACAAAACATCACATCATGAAGTCTATATGAAACTCGTACTCAATGCACATAAACATGTAGATATCGATCAAATAAACTCATTTTCTCAAAACTTAACTTTTTCATGAACATGCATAATTGAAGAAATCATGGGAACATCTAGGACACATGACTCCAAAACAAAGAGTGAAGCATGAGGAACTCATTACCTCAAGCTAGAGTAGGAGTAGAAGGGAAGAGATGAGGATATCGGGACATCATATCGGCCTCGACCTCCCAAGTAGAACCCTCAACTAACTGATTCCTCCACAACACTATCAAAGAAGCAACTTCTTTATTTCTCAACTTCTTAACTTGTCGGTGTAAAATCTCAAGCAGAACCTCTTCATAAGAAAGATTCTCCTTAACTCCCAAACATTTTAAGGGAACTATGGATGTCAGATCACCAACACATTTCTTCAATATAGAGAAATGGAAAACCTGATGCATCGATGCCAACTCATTAGGCAATTCTAGTTGATAACCAACCTTACCAACACTCATCAAAATCTGAAATGGGCCTACATATCGGTGACTAAGCTTCCCTTTCTTACCAAACCTCATTACACCCTTCATGGATAAAATTTTCAAGTAGACCCAATCATGAACATCAAATTCAAGATCTCTTCTTCTAACATCGACGTATGACTTTTGTTGACTTTGAGCCATTTTCAACCTTTCTCTTATAAGTCGAACATTCTCTATAGCGTCATGTACCAACTCAGGACCTATTAGGGAAACTTCACCCACCTCAAACCAACCTATAGGATATATACACCTCCTACCATAAAGCGCCTCAAATGGAGCCATATCAATACTCGAGTGATAGCTATTTTAATAAGAAAACTCGATCAATGGCAAATAGTCATCCCAAATAACCTTAAAATCAATCACCCAAGCTCTCAACATGTTTTCCAATGTTTGGATAGTACGCTCTGCTTTCCCATCGGTTTGGGGATGAAAGGCCTTACTAAGCTTAACACGAGTACCAATACCCTTTTGGAAAGACTTCCAAAACTGAGAAGTGAATTGGGTACCACGATTGGAAATAATGGACAAAGGCACTCCATGCTACTTTACCATTCCTCTTAACTACAACTTAGCATAATCCTCCGCCGAATAGGAAACCTTGACGGGAATAAAATGAGCTAATTTCATCATCCGATCTATTATAACCCAAATAGAGTCATGTTGTCACAGGGTGCGAGGCAAACCAACAATAAAGTCCATGTTCAAATCTTCCCACTTCCAAGAAGGAATGCTAATGTCTTGGGACAGACCTCTCAGTTTTTGATGCTCAACTTTCACTTGTTGACAATTAGGACACTTAGTCACATATTCCGCAATATCCTTCTTCATCCAATTCCACCAATAGACCTCCCATAAATCACGGTACATCTTGTTGGCTCCCTAGTGAATAGAGTATCGAGAATTGTGGGCTTCTGACAAGATATGTTCCCTCAAGTCATCAACATTAGGAACACACAAACGACCTTGATATCTAAGTACACCATCTCCCCCTTGGGAGAAAGCCTCAACGGATTTCTTAAGCACCGCTTCCTTTAAGTCAAAAAAAATTGGATCAAGACTTTTCTTGGCCTTCATATCTTCCACAAATGACGATACCGAGCCGTTGTGAACCATAACACCACCCTTGGTGGAATCTGCTAACTTAACACCCAATCGGGTCAATCAATGAACATCTCGAACCAACTCCTTCTTATCTTCTTCAATATGAGAAACACTACCCATAGATAACCGACTAAGAGCATCCACCACCACATTAGCATTACTGGGGTGAGAGAGAACACTCATATCATAGTCTTTCAATAACTCAAGCCCCCTTCTTTGGCGAAGATTTAGATCCTTCTGATTAAACACATATTGCAAACTCTTATGGTTGGTAAACACATCTACATGAACACCATACAAATAATGCCTCAAAATCATTAAGTCAAGAACAACCGCCTATAGTTCAAGGTCATGGGTAGGATAATTCTTTTCATGAATCTTAAGTTGCCTTGAGGCATAGGCGATGACATTTCCATTTTGCATAAGCACACATCCTAACAAAATTCTAGAGGCATCACAATAAACTACAAATCCATCTGTCCCTTCCGGTAAAGTCAACACCAGAGCAGAAGTAAGTCTATCCTTCAATTCTTGAAAACTCTTCTCATATGCTTAGGACCATATGAAATTAGCCTTCTTTTGAGTCAAAGTCGTCAAACGAGAGGCAATCGAAGAGAACCCCTCAACAAACCTTCTGTAATAACCGGCTAAACTCAAGAAACATCTAATATCTGAAGAGGATAGAGGTCTAGGCCAACTCTTGACCACATCCAACTTCTTAGGATCTACCTTAATGCCCTTACTGGAAATAATGTGACAAAGAAAAGCTACGGACCTTAGCCAAAAATCACATTTGTTAAACTTTGCTAAGTGTTGTTGGTCCTTGAGAATTTGCAACAAAATCCTCAAATGATCAATATGCTCATCCTCACTTCTTGAATAGATCAATATAGCATCAATGAACAAAATCAAAAACATGTCAAGGTTTGGTCTAAACATCCTATTCATGAAATCCATAAATGTCGTCGGAGCATTAGTCAACCCAAACGACATTAACAAAAACTCATAATGGCCATACCAAGTTCGAAATCGTCTTCGGAATATCATCTTCTTTCACCCTCAATTGGTGGTAACCCGACCGAAGATCAATCTTAGAGAAGTAACTCACTCCTTGAAGTTGGTCAAATAAATTATCTATCCTTGGAAGAGGTTACTTATTATTAATGGTCACCTTGTTCAACTGACGATAGTCAATACACAAACGAAGAGATTTATCTTTCTTTCTAACAAACAAAATAGGAGCACCCCATGGAGAGATACTCGGTCGGATGAAACCCTTATCCAACAAATCTTTCAATTGTTCTTTCAACTCATTTAGTTCTGTCGGAGCCATTTGGTAAGGATAAATTGAAATAGGTTCCGTATCTGCGAGAAGGTTGATCCCGAAGTCTATTTTCCTTTCAGGAGGAATACCTGGTAAATCATCTGGGAGCACTTCCAAAAACTCATTAACAACGGGGACCGACTCCAAAGTAGGGGTTTCAGAATCTACATCCCTTACCCTAGCCAGATGGTAATTACAACCCTTAGAAATCATCTTTCTGGCTTTATGAAAAGAGAAAAACTGACCCTTAGGCATACAATTTCCCCTTTTCTAGTCTAAGACAGGCTCATTCGGGAACTGAAACTTGACTACACGAGTTCTACAATTAATAGAAGCATAACTTGAGTGCAACCAATCCATACCAAGGATAACATCAAAATCTAGCATATCAAGCTCTACCAAGTCAACAAGAGTAACTCTATGGGACAAGGAGACGAGAGACTTTCTATAAACCCTATTAGCAACAATAGAATCACACACAAGAGTAGAGATAGAAAAGGGATCTAACAACAGATCCGGATGAACATCAAACCTCATAGCCACATATGGGGTCACAAAAGACAAGGTAGCACCGGGATCAAGTAAAACATAAACATCAAGTTGGAAGACTTTCAACATACCAGTAACCACATCAATAGAACCCTCTTGTTTATCACGAGTTTGAAGTGCATATAATCAGTTTTGCTTGGGAGCATTGGAACATAAACCAGAAGGAGGACCTTGCTTTCTCTCTCTTCCCTTAGCCGTAAGCATCGGGTAATCCCTCATATTATGACTACTCTTACTACAATCGAAGCAACCATTGTGCTGGCTAGGCACTTACCCTTATGCTTCTTTCCACATCTAGAACAAGTAGACATAGGCAATGAAGATCCACTACGATTCCCTCTTTGAGGCATAGGGTTAGACACCCTTTCTTTTTTGAACATAAGAGGAGCATTGGTGGAACCTTGACCGGAAAACCTTTGTCGAAACCTAGGACGAATGTGTCCATCGGACCTTGTATGAGAAAAATTATCATCACTGGTTTTAGCACTCTTTGTCTCCCTAGACTTTTCCTTTCTCCTATTTGATCTGTTGAGCATGAACCATGAGACGAGAGATGTTCATGTCATTAATAAGCATGGCGGTACGACATTCTTTAACCACCATTTCAGACACACCTAAAACGAACTTACTCATCTTTTCCCTAGGATCGGCAATCATGGTTGGAGCATATTTAGATAATTGTGTGAACTTCAAAGAATATTCCCTCACACTCATACTTCCTTGACGAAGGTTGATAAACTGGAGTACCTTTGCTTCCCTCATCTCAAGGGGAAAGAACCTATCAAGAAAAGTAACCTTAAACTTTTCCCAATTAAAAGGACTCATATCTTCTAGTCTCCTTTCTTTCCATTGATTAATCAACCAAATTTGAGCAACACCCTTAAGTTGATAAGTTGCCAACTCTGCTTTTTCCACCGGCGTCACTCCCATGATCATCAACACCTTGTATACCTCATCAATGAACTCTTGAAGATCTTCCCCAACTTTAGAACCATGAAATTCTAGAGTATTCATCCTAGTGAAGTCCCTCACTCTAGATACCGTCGTACCCACATTTGGGTTCACGGGAACTGCAACCTCCCTATTGGCTTTGAGCCAATACTTGAAAAGCAGCCCTAAACTCCGCATTAGTCACTTGCTCAGCCAAATAGTCGACCGGAACTTGAAGAGCTTCTTGTTTCGCATTCTCTCTCACATTTCTTCTAGCATAAGCTCTTCGAGTAGCCATATCCTGTAGAGAATCAGATAAGGATTAGAAGAGAGACCTTATAGAGTTACACTCTATCACACGAATTTAGAGTAATGAAAGAAATGGAGTTTCCTAAATATCTTGTAGCCTCTCATTCATAAATGTGGCGCGCTTCACACACATGAATGAGACTCTACTCGATGTGGCTTATGAGACATCCTAGAACCATTCTAAACTTTGTGCTCTGCTTACCAAGTTTGTCATGACCCAGGGGTACACCCTAGATGTAACATGGCGTATAGGACCCTGAGAGGTAGCATAGAAGCCACTTAGCATTAATAACATAATAAATAGAACAAAAGAGGTAAAGACAACATTTCAAGTCCAAAAGTTTTATAAAAGTAAAGCAGAAGTCTAAACACTTTGTCTCAATAGACATCTAATACAATAGAATAAAATTGGATCTAGCCCATACATCATGTCCAAAATTAAAAATAAGACAGAAACAAAGAACAATGAAAGTCCATCCTCAAAGCATGAGGACTCACCAAGCTCAGGAATCTCACAATCGACCACTAGCCACGAAATTGAGAACCCTGACTGTCGGACCCTATATTTGGGGAAATGTAGGCAAGAGTATGCGTTAGTAAAACACAATGTACATAATATGATAGTCATGCATAAAATATTTAAATCATGCTAAAAGAGGACATTTTATGACATGCAATTGACCAAGCTAAAACATGATATAAGAAGAGTTAGAAAACATAAATCATAAAATATGGTCAATGCAAGCTAACATCTTTAAAGCCTTTGAACACATATGAGATACTCCTTGAAGTAACCTTAGTTTACTATTTTTGTGGGAATTAGCCTTAACCGACATAGAGACCATGTGAGCTATAACATGATCCCCCGGTGTCTCCCACACTGAAAAGGGTGGTCCTACTTGCTAAGATAAGGACCATGAACTTCTAGCTTAGGTGGATCTACTAGGTAATGTCTATCTAGACAATCATCCTATGGGGGCACATAAATAAGGAATAAGAAGATTGCTTCTAGAAACCCGACCTCTACTAATTGGAGAGCTTCCATCTAAATATACTTTCGGTACTAAGCTTAAATCCCACAGAATAGTCATATTCTTACTTGTTCTTATTATACATGGAAGGACACGTCATCCTAACCAATCCAAGCTATGTCATTAGGATAGCTTTTTATCTTTGATTTATTTAGGTGAGAAGAGCTTTCAACCTTAGAATCCTTACTATGTGAGAAAACTTTTCACAATCATACTTTTATGTGTTCATGAGAAATCCTTTCAACAACACAACAACAACATCATCATTGATATTTTACTCTCAAAGCATTCTTAAAACATTTACATAGATTTAGTAAGAAAATGCATAATTCCATAATTCACCTTCCTAGGTTCAAAACCCACTTTCAATCATCAACATCTAGAAAAATGGGTTAGCCATGGATTTTATCATAAATTCATGTAATTCTATCAATTATGCTTGACTTGATAAAACTCTTCCTTCATAATGCAAGACCCACATTATATGTTCATATCTTGAAAATAACATGGGGATTTCAGGGGTTCATAGGGGAAACATCATAAAATCATAGTATTTAATCAATTCATACATAAGAGATCATAATTCAATTATTTAAATCAATAATCAAACCCTAACTCAATTAGAGATTTCTAACTTTGAAAATAAGAGAATTTGGGAACTCCATGAATGGAAGGAATCCATGGATGAAAACTATCAAACCTTGAAGCCAATTGCTTATCTTCAATGGAGAAATATTTTGGATAGGAGAATTGATCTTCTTTTGTGAATTTGGAAGAATGAAGTGAATGGGCTATTTTCGGGGTTGAAAATACTTATATAGGGGTCTTAGTGAAGGGTAAAACGACATAGTATGTTAATTATTAATTGGGAAACGACCCAACTTCCCTTCAAAATAATTGTCATCTGCCTACCAACGGACCCCAGTTGACGGACCGTGGTCTGACCCATGGCTCGTCCCGGTGGACCATCATTGGTTATCAGCAACTGGAATTGGGGCCATCGAACCACGGACCATGGTCTGACTTATGGTCCATTGGTCAGGCCGTGGTCCTAAGCCTCTAGACCTCCCTTAGGTAGGGCCATCCATGGACCACACCTACAGTCTGTGGTCCCATCCACGGGCTGTGTGTGGCACTCGTGGCTGACACCTGTAGTTTTCCTAAAATTGATTATTTTTCCTTTTTCGAATACGAGGTGTTACATCAACCTACGACTTTTCCCCAACATTTGACCGTAATGAGGTGTATTTTGTTAGATCAATCTCATAGGTTGTCAGCACCACCCATCATATGTGGTGCCTTTAATGTGGCTGGTGCTACATCTGATATTCAGGTTGAGGTTGTGCACGATCCATTGTATGTTTCTTTAGGTCGACCGAGGGTTGAGGCTCGAGGTATCTCTTATTTGGATGCAATTTTTGTGGCTTTACCCCTTTGTTGTTATTTTGTGTGATTGGGGCTTTCATGCCCATTCAGGTTATATTGCTTACTATATTGTGCTGGCTTGTTATGGTAGCTTTATTTGAGGATTGTGTTTATGTTTTGCCTTCTGCAGTTGATTTCTTTGGTTGTGGATTGACTAGGCTGTGTCTCTTCAATTAGGAGTAGTGGTTGGGTAACTCCCAGTGCCTTTGCCTTGATAGTCCTACTGTCCTTGTGGCCTTGGGAATTGGTGGTTTCCCTTTTTGCCACCCTTTTTCTATGTTTTTGTTTTGATGTCGACCTTTTTTATTAGATGGCTAGACTAGCTTTTCTCGGTGTGACATTTGTGTGTTGTTGGGACTATTTGGCATAGGAGGTTGGCTTAGTTGTGTGTCATCCTTTTGGGTAGTAGTTGGGAGATTGCTAGTTCTTGGGATTTATATATGTGTTGTGTAGTTGACCTTCTTTAGTTGTTGTTGTCCTTTTTGGTTTTCTTATCCCTTTGCCTTAGTCTCTTCTCAATTGTGGAGTTGTGTTTTCGTTTGTTTGGCCCCTTTTCAATTCATCCTCTACTCATGGTCTTGGAGGTTGGTTATGTATAACCAGAATTTGGAAGTGTGACTCTTTCTGATTCTTTGTGTTGCCTTGTTGTTGTTGTTATTGGTTCCTTGCTGCTAAGTTGATAACTCTCAAGGTTTGTGTGTGATTTGGAATCGTGATGGTGGTGTTGATCTATGGGTTTAGGCTTTAGTTTTGATAGGAAATGGAAATTGCTAAAAAGGTTTATATCAAAGACGGGGTTAAAGTTATTCATGGACTCTATGAGTTTGTTCTATTTAAGGATGCAGGGTTTGCTTTTATCATGTTTGGCCACTTGCGTGATTCGTGATAAGAGTTGGTACCCTTAGGCCACTACTGGTGAATTGACTATGTAGATACGTTGCATGTCCGCTTGGCTCCCCTTAGAATGGGTGGGTAGTTATGATTTGTGGTGGCAGAGTAGCTTCTGGACTTGTGGTGTCAGTATTTTAGAAGTTCCCCTGCTTGGAGCAGGTCCTTGGAGCCGGGCTCAATGGAGACTTGTTATTCGTAGGATTTTTATCCTTTTTATTAGTGTGGCTAGCTTCAAGAGGTTGTTTTTCAGTTGGATTTGTGGTCTTATAGAGCCAAAGGTGGATTTTGGGCGTTACTTTGGGTTGAGTTCCTTGTTTTGGCAGTTGTTGTTCCTTGACACAAGGTGGAGCTTGTTGTCCTTCTGAGGATTGTGTTTTGTGGGTTGGAAGATGAGATTAAGGTGGTGCAGGTATGTTCAGGATGGCTAAGGACCGGAAGAACGCTCTTGATTATTATAAGGTGTTATATGTGAAGCATAAGGTTAGTTTTTCAATTTGGGAGTTGGGTCGCATCTTCCATGGTCCTGTGGTCACTCTATTAGGTGGTTTTGGTGTGGTTTTGATATTGTTAGGTGAATATGGTGCTTTCATTCAAGTTCGGCTATGTTGGGCAAGAGTTGGAGCCCGAAATGTATTTGGAGGAGCTTTTTGATTTTAGTAATGAATTTTAGGATTATCCTCTTAGCCTGATTCGCTCCCAGAGGGCGTCTGAGGGTCTGGCAGAGCATGTGGACCCAATATCCTCATCTTTTCATGCCTTCAGTTTTTTTTTTATACTTCTACTTTCATAGATGAAAGTCAGTTTAGTAGTGGATATTGTAATGACCCTCTAGGTCATTTTCTTTATTTTTTAATCTTTTCAGCATTTACAGCCTTCCTGTAGCGATCCCAAGTAATTTACGACTTGTTGGGGCTGACAATTCGGTCACCAGGTCATTCGTTTTGATTCTTTTGCAAGTTTCCATGTTTTAGAGCCTTTGAAACTTGAAAGGTTGACTTCAGTCAAAAGTTTAAAAAGAAAGGCTCGGAATGCAATTCTGACGGTTTCATTAGCTCTGGAAGGGACATGTTTTGCTAGGGCATGGTTGGTTCGAGCGCCCGAGACTTCTGGTGTGAGTTTGTGTCGATAGACATTTTAACTTTGGAGCTTAAGCCAAGGTTTGACTTCGGTCAACATTCAGGGTAAACGTGTCTGGATGAGAATTCCATTAGAGCAGTTAGCTCTAAAATGTTAAGTTTGGCCTAGAACGACCTTTTGTGCGGTTCCTGATGCTTTCGGTCTTATTTTCAACCTTTTTGTGGAATTTGGCTAAAAATGGAACTTCAATGTGGGACCCACTTTTCATCTAGACGACCTCTGATTGAAGTTTCGATTGTTCCGTTGAGTCTGGAATGTCGAATTTAGTATGGTATTATATTCTGTTTATTTTTATCGGCCCCGAATGAATTTTGAGGGTCCGTTCGTAGACTTTAAAAATATAGTAAAATCTGGTGTTGCTGGTGCAGACCTTTAGCGACCAGAATTCAATCTTTTAGCTACCAGAAATAGTTTTTATGGACTAGAATCGCTGCTATTATTGGGATATGTGGTATGGGTGGTGTTGGTAAGACAATAATGACTGAGAAAATCAGACAGAAGGTGAAACAAGAACAGTTTTTCAAAGATGTTATCATGGTAATTGTCAGTCAACAATAAGACTTCAAATGAATTCAAGGTGAGATCGCAGGAGGAGTCGAGCTGAAATTAGAATGGGATGATTTGTGGAGTCGTGGAGATCAGCTGCGTACAAGGTTAATGGATTAGAACTGCCTCATCCTTAATCTTGGGTCATGTTTTGAAGGATTTTGAACTAGAGAAACTAGGAATTTGCAAAGGTAGCAACCACCAACATCAGCACAAAGTGACATTCACAACGCGTTTCCAACCTGTTTGTGAAGCAATGGGAGCTCAGAAGATCATGGAAGTTGGAACCTTATCTGAAGAGGATGCATGGATCCTTTTCAAGCAGAAGGTTAGTAATTTAGTTCATTCTCTTCATGACATGTCAAAAGATGTTGCCAAAGAATGCAAGGAGCTGCCTCTTGCAACTATTACAGTTGCCGAAGCACTAAAAAATTACAAAACCAAGCCTTTATGGGACTCTGCTCTTGAACAACTATGTATTGAAGAAACAATAAATATCCCTAAAGTACCCATAGAGGTGTATACACCTCTCAGGATAAGCTATGATTTCTTGGGAAGTAATGAAGCCAAATACCTCTTTTTGATTTGTTCCTTGTTCGAGGAAGATAGTGATATATGTCCTGAAGAGTTACTTATATATGTAATGGGGCTTTGCATCTTTTCGCAAATTATAAATATAAAAGAAGCAAGAAAGACAGTGTTTTATCCGTTAGAAACATTGGAAGACTGTTTCTTATTATCCCAAAGTTCAGACAAAGATTATGTCAAAATGCATGATGTGCTCCGTGATATGGCTATATATATTGTGTCTGAGTGAAAGCATATATTTATGGTAAGTCATGACGTGAACTCAGAAGAGTTCCTAAGAAAAGACTCTTACGAGCAATACAATCATATGTCAATTGTTGCAAATAAATTTGATGAGCGTCCTAGCCCAATATTTTGCCCAAAACTGAAGCTTCTAATGTTGAAACTCTATTTAAAAGAGCCAATCAAATTACATGACGATTTTTTTTTTTGGAATGAGTAAACTCAATGTCTTAAGCGTGAAGGGAGACATGGCCTTCTCCAGGATCCATTCAGAAGTTATCAAGTCTGAGGGCGCTGTGTCTGACTAATTTAAGGTTCGATGAAATATCCATTATTGGGGAACTTATCACTTTATAAATTCTCAGCATCAGATATTCTCTGTTAGAGGAGCTGCTAGTGGAGATAGGAAAATTAACCAATCTAATTATATTTGAGCGTTTGGATGAGCAAGGATAACTTAAAAGGATTTCAGCAGGAGTCGTATCAAGGCTAGTTCAACTAGAGGAACTACATATGCTGGGAGTAGAACATTTTAGTTATTCCACCTTGACGGAAATGGAATCCTTATCGAGATTAACTGTAATGACATTAAGTGACTGTTCCGGAGATGATATCTATAGTAAGTTGGCCCTTTCCTCCAAGTTCGCAAGCTACGCTATTATAGTTGGTAGAGCTTACAAAGCGACTTCAATCATCGATAATTACAACAGGATCACGGTTCTCGAGGTCTTTGAGACTTGCCCATTGGGTGATTTGATTTGCCACCTGCTGAGGAAGAGCGAACTTGTACATTCAACCGGAGAGGGATCCAAGAACGTGTTGGCCAAGTTGCAGCTTGATGAATATCAAAATGTGAAAGATCTTTGCCTGGATGATTGTAATTCATTGTAACATATCCACTGTCAGAAGAATATTCCATTCCCTAAACTCGAAAAATTGGGGGTAAGCCATTGTCATGGACTACAGTATTTTTTTCTGTGTCCTTCGAAGGAGGGAGTTGGACAGTATCTTTCCCTGTTGATAAGGAGGAGGGGGAGGAGGGGGAGGAGGAGGCGGAAGAGGAGATCTCTCCAGAGGACACATGATGTAATGAAGTTCACCAATTTATATGAGTTGGACCTTTAATCTCTGGAATACCGCACTCACTTTTGAAATAACATTGTTGAGGGAGTTCCCTCAGTTATCGAAAATACTCTTCCACTACTTACTTAAGTTCCAGAATTTCTGGCCTACCCCAACAACTCCATCACTCTCTCAAATCCTCTTTTTTCATGAAAATATATGTTTTTCTTTAAGTTTTGTGAATAAAAAAATTATCTTTTACTTGAGCATTAAAGATATTTACTGACAAAAAGTTTTTTTTTTATTATATATGATTTTATGCGTAGGTACTTTATCTCAAATTCAAAGAATTTAATTCATCTTGAAATATCAATATGAATATGAAAGAACAATAAATTGACATTTTTTATCCTCTTTTTGATGAAAAGGTGTGTTTCTAATGTTCTAAGGGATCATTAAAAAAATATTGTTTGCAGCTTTTAGTTAGATGGTTTTTTTTATGAATTAAAATATTACTGTACACTCCTTTGTCTTGTCTAATTCATAATTAAATAGATAATACAACTAATTTATAAATTAAGATTTCATAAATTTGCAGGTTTGTCGTCTTAGGCTGAAAGAGTAATATATGGATGGAGCTTACAACTTAAGTGCTCTATGCTCTCACAAACTTCCAGCTACCTACTTCAGCAAACTTGTAAAATTGAGAATATTTTAATGTAAAAAATTGAGAAACTTAATGTCTCTATCTGTGGCCAGAGGTGTCCTTAATCTCTGAATACTAAAGATATGATATTGTGAGTCAAAGGATGAAGTGATCACTGAAGAGGAACAACAAGGAGAAGAAATCATGCCCTTATTTCTACTATTGGAAAAGCTGGAGCTTGAAGGTGGCACGACCCAATTTATGAACGTGACCGACGCTAAGGAGGAGAATCCCAAAGCAAGCCTTACCAAATTTCTATAGAAAATTGGAAAAAGTTTCCTTTGTTTTTGGGCCTATCCTAAATTTTTCCTGTCCAAGAAATCATCAACACATCTAATAACAACTATAAATTACGACATAAGATCCATCAATGATCTAATTGTTATGCAATAATACCAATTCATCTCCAAATATGAAAAAAAAATCCAAACTAGTCACTTGACTACAATACGAAGGAATAATCATGACTCAAATAAAATGTATGAAAAATGGAGCGACTCTAAGATTGTTAAATAACTAAATAAACCATAACAATTTAATAAGTCGCTTTCCACGCAAAGAAATGCGAGGCTCACTAGATACTAGCAATCCGCACTCTCTAATTAAGGAAATCTTCTCCCAGGTCACCCGAGTTCTCTGTAAAAACATATAGCGAGGAGTGAGATGCTAGCTCAGTGAGTAATAATACTTAACCACAAATGTTTTAATGAGGAAAGAGTCATAAAACATGCTAGTGGAATAATCAAAATGATGAAATGAATGCCTTTTTAGAAACGGTAACAATACACAACTTATTTGTCTCATATATCAAAATCAACGTGAATATTTATAAATAAACTCAGAAAAACACTTTCATGTCAATCTTATATATGGAAGGTTTTCAATGATGAATCATGTAATTAGTGTGGCCTTCTCTTTAAGAAGTAATCAATAACTTTGAACTCCTTATAAAGGAGTTAATATTCATATCGGTAGATCCCTACTCGAGGGATATTGGTAACGGTATGCTTGTTCTACCTTCCTACTAGCAAGGGCTTTATCGGTAATTTGTAACTACAAGGTGCACCAGGTCTAACGAACCCGCTGTTAGCTACGGGATCCATTAAGGTCTACTCCTATTTATAATTTTCATGTAATCAGTAGAAACATTTCAAAATTGAACAGAGCATTTAAATCTTATCAAATCATATTATTTTAACGTTTAACAATCACATGTCATAATACCATTTCTTAAATAAGTGTAAAACTCTTTCAATAACTGTAATCATATCTTATAAAAATGAGATCATCTCAAAGAATCTTGTCATTATCATATCAAGTAAATGACTTGTCCCACATGCAAGTTTAAAACATTCAGTAACACATTTACTTTATCAACCATGTGCAAATCATGAATTTTGTGAAATACATATTATGGTAAGATTACTACTCAAACTACTCATGCTGAAATACCAAGCTCGTCACTCAAATAATGTGACGACCCAAGGTAGCCCCTAGGGGTAACATGGCATATAAGACCCCGACAGGCCCATACAAGCCACTTAGTATTCATCATACAAGATAATAGAATATAAGATATTTAAAATACTGTTTCAACATATAAAAGATTTATAAAGAAAAGTGGAAGTCTAAACATCATCTCAAAGTCATCTAGTACATAAAAATAATAAGTACGTTGCTTGTACATCAAGTTTCAAAACTAAAAGTAAAGATAAAAGGTAAACCAATCTCCGTCCTCAGAACATGAGGACTCACCAATCTTCAAACTTCTATTTGAGATCCCTAGCCATGAAAGTGCGAATTTGTAAGGTCAGTCCCTACATTTGGGGAAATGTAGGAATGAATCTGCGTTAGTACAAATATGTCACGACCCATAATTGGACGTGATGGCACTTTTCTTATCCCACAAAGACAAGTCAACCTAATACATAACTAATATGGTGAATGCTGAAGTAAAACAAGAAAAAAAGAGTCTAACACCATCTACGAATCTGGAAATCATAATCAACTAAAAATAAGACCCCATAACCTTGTAGTCACGTGCACAAGCCTCTAATGTATTACAATTGATTTGAAAGAAAACACAAGTCTCAAATGATGTTGTCACTACAGTAGAACAAGATCATAAATAAGAGTAAGAAGGTCCGCTGAGATGACAAACAACTACCTCACAAATCTCCATAAGAAGTGTCGGACAAGAAGAGAAGAGAAAGAGTATCACAAAGATCCAGGCTAGTAACCTACAAAAATGTAGAAGCAAGGGGTGAGTACCAAACCACACGGTACTCAGCAAGTAAACTTCTAAACACAAGCTAAGGGAATAGAATATGGGTACTCCTTACACCCCAACCGAACCTCCACAACTACAACCTGCATAAAATCATCTCAACCTAACAGTTCACAATTTACATAGCTCATAGCTCAACAACAACACTTTAACAATTACATATCCTCAACAACAAACTCAATATTCATCAATCATAAGTTCCACAGAAAGGCACTCACTAGATAAACAACACACAAGATCAATTTCACCAATGATAAAGATATGCAATGCGATGAAATGCAATGTCAAGTATAGTGATACATGTCTAACCTAACGATACACACCCGCTGTCTCACAGTCTGGGACCCATGGGGGACATATCTGTCCATGCATCCATCGCGGCGTGCAATATGACCCTCGATAATAAAATCTGTCGCGGTGTGCGACAGGTCCCTTGATATTGGTATCCGTCGTAGCGTGCGACATGTCCCTCAAATCATAGTATCCATCGCGGCGTGCGACACGTCCCTCGAAATGATACATCCTCCTCAATTCACATAACACTTATAGCAACCATGTCTCAAAACCAATGCAAATGACATGTTCACACAAATAATGAGGAGATGACCATTTTCATAACAATGCACAATTCACAACAACTCAATCGTGATACATCATCAAAAATGAATCAATAACCCTTTCAAAACCATTCTCAACACATCATACACCAATAATTAATCACATTGCCTTTTATGCACAATTACAACAACACAATCGTGATACAACATCATCAATGAATCAATAAGTCATTCAAACCATTCTCAACACATCATACACCAATAATTAATCACATTGCCTTTTATTACCCATTTTTAATCATTAGAATTATTCAATATGGACAAGTCAACCCATCATCAAGTCCCATTACTCATTCTATACACTTAACAAGGGTTTAGAAATCTACTTGCCTCAAATAGTCGAACAATCACGTTGGAACTTGAATCTTCCCTTTTCATAAAATTTCAAAGTTCTTCCAATCTATTAAATATATAATCTTCATACGAATATGAATCTAATGACACACATATTACTAAATTTAGTTTCGGCTCAAAAATAGGGTAAAAAAGTCATCCCGAGCCACAAAATACGAATCTTAAATTTTCTTTCAGATTATGTTTACCCATGATAAAACAAACTCGCATGCAAAATTGTAGCTAAAACAGATCGTTATTCGACCCCCAAATTGAGATTTTGTTCTAAGAACTCTAGACCTATATTTTCTTGATTTAGCATAAATTATACACGTTTTTAACCTAAAAATCTGCTCCTAATTACATAAATATTTAATAGAAAGGATGAGAATAATTACCTTGACGCTTTGGGATTAAAATCCCAATTTTTCTGCTCTTTTTTCCTTATCTTTTCTCCCTTTCTTTTCTTTTTTTCTTCTGCGTATTTTTTTTCATCTGTTTTGTTCGTCTTTTTTTCAAATTTTCGTCAACTGCGTGAATTTCATCTTGAGGGTTTTTTTCCCTTATTTATTATTATTATTATTATTATTATTATTATTATTATTATTATTTATTTATTTATTTTCCTTTTCTATTTTTTTGTTTTTCCATTATGATTAACAACAAAATAATCTTTTATTAAATCTGAAAATCATGTAAGTTATTCTTACATGTCATATATTATTTATAAAAGCTACTAAAACGGTTAGTATAAAAATAATGGTTAAAATCCATAAAACAACTAAGAGGGTCGTTACATTATGCACCACTAAAAATAATGTTCGTCCTCAAACATAAAGAAGGAGAAGGAAGAATAACAGATGTTACCAAAAGCTTAAGTTATGACCTACCAGTCGGTGTTCATCTCTCCAAGTGAGCTCCTCTTTAAGACCATTCCATAAGATCAAGCACTAAGAACTGAACTTTTGAATCAAACTTTGAAAGATCTATAAATCAAGCCACAAACTAACTCATGAACCCAATCTAATCTGAAACTCACTGGACCTTAACACAACCATCATGACGAATCAATTCTCACATAAATAAGATAACCTTCTGAATCAATATTGGCTACAACCAGAAGTGAGCCTGAATTAACCACCAGACACTCATAATAGACAAACCATGACAGATCTTATCAAGATTTCATTCTCACAATATAATATTTCCACGAGCTTAAGTTATAAAAATATGATCTTTAGACATCTGAAACTCGTCAAGGGAGAATCAAACTTATATAACCCAAAGAAGAAAATGATCAAGTAACCACCTAGAGAGTGATAAATCTACGTATACAGAACCTCTAACAATAGTGTCAAAATGCTAGATCAATAGTTATAATTGTAGACAACTCTTAAGAATGATAGAATTAGACCCAATGGCCCAACACATTCAATAACACACAGCCAGGACGTGACCTTGATGACAAGATATATATTAAGACTATCGTACAATTGTAAGTATTCATGGTATCTCTCTTATAAATTCTCATAAGCAAAGCTATGCGTGTAGAACCACTGTTGCACTTCAACTATTCTAAACAAAACCCAATCTGCCATAACTGAAATGCCTAAGTCTTTCTAAGGATGCCATCCTACCAAGAGGAAAACCGCAGGATCAGTACACCCGATCCATAACTAGGGAATCACCCATAGATATAGAAACACACGTGAGCATATACAACGAATCATACTCCGAATCATGTCAGAAACGAAGTAGGTGGTCACATAAGAATGTACAGAACCAAGGTTGAATAACACAAGATACTCTTTTCATATTGTCCATATCAAACATTTTCATTCAGTTGACACCATCTCCTTGATTTTTAGCTACCCACAATCAATCAGTCTGGTCCCCATTACAATTGTACACATACTCGATTTATCAAACCCTACATACTTATCATAGTATTCCCTTGGTGCCAACACTCTTAATATCAATAAACATCATAACCACACCAGTCATTTACCTTAATCTCAAACCTTCAATAGTATCAAAGTCTTCTAAGCAAGCACATTGTGGCCTCAAAAATTTCAAACTATCGTTCCTTCTCTTCCTATTTAAGAATTCAATGGTAGATATGGGTCCCACCCAGAGCTGATAGCACTAATTACAGTCTGATAGTACTTTCTCATAGAGATAAGGATATTGAATCACGTCCACTGTCAACTCCACACAATCTTTCACATACCAAGTTTCAACTATTATTCAAACCATCATATACTTCATACCAACACTTTAGAAATTCTTGGTCACTCCAATAATTTTGTATACTATAAGCTCATAAACTCTACTCACCATCAAATACCTATGTAACACATCATAACAGTCTATATCGTCCCATGAACAAAGTAGTTTCAATCGCCTCAAAATCCTCATTAACCATGTATAATTGTAGGTCCACACCGTTGAACATCCATAAGTCACCTATCATAATTTGAACAATCTAGCTCGACATAACCATATAGAATCTTCCACACATCATTGCCTGTCACCCAAACCAAAACTCAATGTTTATTAACGTCGATGATAAACCCCTAGTAAGTCTGTACCGAACTAGTTCACATCTCACAGTCATATCTAAACTCATAGGCAAAAATCAATACAACCTTCAACTACAAATCAAGGGTTTGTACGAGAGGTCTTATTCCTTCACTTTTCTCAAATTCTTCTCATGGTGTAAAATTCTAAATATCTTGAACTCTTCAACACACCAAACTCTTGTTCCTTTTGTTGACTCGCTTACCAATCTTATTCTTTGACCAACAATCCATGATATTTTTACCTTATCCTCTAAATAAAAACATTACATGAAACCCCCCTAGGTATAACAATCAAAAGTAACCAAATTTACTACTCAAATTATGCATACGTCCTTCCAAATTCTTCATACTCAATGCGATCGATCATCTTTTACCTTACCAATCCATACCTTGACAAAACACACTACCCCAAACCTAAGCTCACAATAAAAAAAAACTTTAATCAACCGTGTAAAACAATCCCATTATCTATCAACATTAGCTCATACACCGAAGATCTTTATGAATTTCACATATCTTAACCTATAATGGATCGTCTCTCCATTGGTCTTACCATATCCTTCGTTAAAAATTCAGCCGTACAAATTACCATACTCAAAATTATAAAAGAATTTATCATCACAGTTCAGCTGAATGTTTGTACACTCCTTTCTCAAGTCTTATCCAATAGTTTTTCAAACTATCTAATGAACTCGTGATACTATTATAATAACCAGAACAAAGAAGATGAAACAACGCGTCTCTGAACCCAAATCTTTCACTTTCTCTGAAGATACATTTTTAACCCTTGCAATCAAAGTAAATATCCTAGTTCTCTCCTCGTTTTGAAAGCTAAACTACATACCAGTAATTCTTTTCATTTAGGACTCTAACTCCTTTCAATTCTATTTGAGCGGTGTCTCAGCACCTCCTACAACTTTTCATGCAACCACACTATTCACCAAATAGTAGCAACCCACAACCTTAGATATTCACAAGTCGTTACTACAATACAAAATTTTGTTTAACCAACAATCCTTATCATATAGTTGCATCTCAATCACAATCCTTCACAAACTCTTATTAACATCATGCTCAGTTAGCCCTACCATCACCATGAAGTCAACCTTGTCATCGATATGACACCTCAAACCCAGCTATGCCAACCAATTTCAAAGGACTCACTCAATTTTATATGCATTTTTTTTGTAAAATCCTTAATTGCCTTCACAAAAGTATACTCGTTGGAGATTTTCGTTACCCATAAACTTATCATCTTAATATCAATCCACTTATTTTGGCTTATAATTAAATGATCAGTCCCCAATTAGATCCTAGAAATACACTTAACAACTTGAACACAATAATACCTTACCTAAGATCCACCACTAAAATTTTTCTTTTAAACAATGCTTAGCCCATTCGTCTATAGTAATAAGCTAGTTGGTTTCTCAAATATGAATGCAACATCAAATCTCATTATACGAGCATGTGATACAATTGATAACTCCTTAAGTAGTTAGTATTCACGCTTAACAATTAACGTATCTGTTTCTATATACCACTAGTACCACATCGTGAAATTCCGTTAGATCCACCACTAGAACAAAACATACCTACCGAGAAGATTGAACCCAAATTGCCCACACAATTATATCTATTGAATAATTGCAAAACATTATCAAATCGATCTCGTCTCTCTCCTAAGAGATATGCATTCTTTCTAAGATCAGGTCGATAGCAGAAGTAACACACTCCATCACTCTAACCAAGTAAGCATCGATACTATTGTAGTTGTTGTATAATGACCCTCTTTGATATACACTGAATCTATGAAACCTTCGTAGAGATTCAGACCTCAATTGGCGCAACATCATTCTCATCATTCGCTAACAAATTCATACATGTTATGACAACTTTACTAAATGTATTTTCTAAAATTACAGTGTTTATTATCTAGCCATCCCTTTAATTATTCCATTTTCAATTGTCGAACCACTCCAGATATTATCCATACCACACAAGTACTATTATCGTTGTTGGGGGTAACTAACCTTAAAAAATAACATGTTCATGAACTCCCTCAAACCATTGTTCAATCTCATCATTCAAATATCTTCTAAATAGATCATCGTGTCATCAGCTTACTCAACTCCTTCAAATTGCAAAACATTTCGAATCTAACCACACATCCTTTTCATAAGTCTTCCAAACCAAATCTAACCTCTAAGCCCTACACAACACCAACTACTCACATAAGGAATCACACATGAATCATCATTATAAGTGAGAGAGAATGGAAAGAAGCGATAAGAATCAGACCAGATCAATAATGCACTATAGAGATTCAAGAAGTGATGATTTTTCCCAAAGGTCACTATAGTCTCTCAATAATAAGTACATACGTCTCCATATCGATCCTCGAGACTCTACCTAGACTCGGCTTGTATACACGTGAGACCTACGAACCTGGGGATTTGATACCACTTTTTCACGACCCAAAATTGGACGTGATAGCACTTGTCTAATCCCACCAAGACAAGCCAGGCTAATACCCAACTAATACACTAAATGCGGAAGTAAAACAAGAAAAAAGAAGTCTAACACCATCAACTAATGCGGTAATCATAATCAACTCAAAATAAAACTCCAAAACCTAGTAGTCACGTGCACAAGCCTCTAATGTATTACAATTGATTTGAAAGAAAACACAAGTCTCAAATGATGTTGTCACTAAAGTAGAACAAGATCATAAATAGGAGTAACAAGGTCCGCTGAGATGACAAACAACTACCTCACAAATCTCTATAGGAAGCCTCGAACAAGAAGAGAAGAGAAAGAGTATGACAAAGATCTGGGCTAGTAACCTACAAAAAGGTAGAAGCAAGGGGTGAGTACCAAACCACACGGTACTCTACAAGTAAACTTCTAAACACAAGCTAAGGGAATAGAATACGGGTACTCCTTACACCCCAACCGAACCTCCACATCTACAACCTTTATAAAATCAGCCCAACCTAACAGTTCACAATTTACATAGCTCACAGCTCAACAACAACACTTTAACAATTACATATCCTCAACAACAAACTCAATATTCATCAATCACAAGTTCCACAGAAAGGCACTCACTAGATCAACAACACACAAGATCAAGTTCACCAATGATACATATGTGCAATGCGATGAAATGCAATGTCAAGTATAGTGATGCATGTCTGACCTAACGATACACACACGCTGTCTCACAGTCCGGGACCCATGGGGGACATATCTGTCCATACATCCGTCGAGGCGTGGGACACGACCCTCGATAATAAAATTCATCGCGGTGTATGACCCGTCCCTCGATAATAGTATCCATCATGGCGTGCGACACATAGCTCGAATCATAGTATCCGTCGCAGCGTGCGACACATCCATCGAAATGATATATCCTCCTCAATTCACATAACACTTATCACAACCACGTCTCAGAACCAATGCAAATGACACATTCACACAAATAATGAGAAGATGACCATTTTCATAACAATGCACAATTCACAACAACACAATCATGATACATCATCAAAAATGAATCAATACCCCTTTCAAAACCATTCTCAACACATCACACACCAATTATTAATCACATTGCCTTTTATGCACAATTCACAACAACACAATCATGATACAACATCAACAATGAATCAATAAGCCTTTCAAACCATTCTCAACAAATCATACACCAATAATTATTCACATTGCCTTTTATTACCCATTTTTCATCATTAGAATTATATGGACAAGTCAACCCATCACCAAGTCTCATTACTCCCCAACAAAAACCACAAGGAAATACATGATTCTATACACTTAACAAGGGTTTAGAAATCTACTTGCCTCAAATAGTCGAACAATCACTTCGGGACTTGAGTCTTCCCCTTTCATAAAGCTTCAAAGTGCTTCCAATATATCAAATATATAATCTTCATAAGAATACAAATCTAATGACACCTATATTACTAAATTTAGTTTCGGCTCAAAAATCAGGTAAAAAGTCATCCCGAGCCACAAAATTCAAATTTGATATTTTCTCTTTGATTATGTTTACCCATGATAAAACAAACTCGCATGCAAAATTTCAGCTAAAATGGATCGTTATTCGACCCCCAAATTGAGATTTTATTCTAAGAACCCTAGACCTATATTTTCTTGATTTAGCATAAATTATACACGTTTATAACCTAAAAATCTGCTCCTAATTACATAAAAATTTAATAGAAAGGATGAGAATAATTACCTTGACGCTTTGGGATGAAAATCCCAATTTTTGTCCTCCTTTTTCCTTTTCTTTTCTCCCTTTCTTTTCTTTTTTTTCTTCTGCGTATTTTTTTGGTCTGTTTTGTTAGTCTTTTTTCAACTTTTCGTCAGCTGCGTGACTTTCATATCGAGGGATTTTTGCCCTTATTTATTATTATTATTATTATTATTATTATTATTAGTAATTTGTTTATTTATCTTCCTTTGCTATTTTTTTCTTTTTCCATTATTATTAGCAACAAAATAATCCTATATTAAATCTGAAAATCATGTCACTTATTCTTACAAGTCATAAATTATATATAAAAGCTACTGAAAAGGTTAATATAATAATAATGGTAATATCCATAAAACGACTAAGAGGGTCGTTACTAAATATGTACTAAGTAAGATAGCAATGCATGAAACGTAAAAATCATGATAAAGGGATATTTTCATGACATGCAATAACCAAGCTAAAATATGATATGAAAGAGTTAGAAAAGATAAATCATAAAACATGGTCAATGCAAGTAGATATCGTCTTAAAAAACATGTGAGATACTTATAAAATAACCTAGGTTCATTAATGTGGGAGAATTACCTTTAACCGACATGTAAGACCATGTGAGCTATTAACATGGAATCCAGTGTCTCCCACACCAAAAAAAAGGTATCCTACTTGCCAAGGTAAGACCATGAACTTCTAGCATACGTGTATCCATTAGCTAACAATCCTATGTTAGCACAAAGTTTATGGACATGGGTAATCACAAAGTTTCTCCAAAGAACTTTTACGGAAGAAACTTCATTATTTCTCAACTTCCTGACTTGCCGGTCTAAAATCTCCACCGAAACATCCTCATATGAATGATTCTCCTTAACTCCCAAACCTTCCAAGGGAACAATAGAGGTCGGATCTCCAACACATTTCCTCAACAAAGAGACGTGGAAAATCGGATGCTCCGATGCCAAGTCATTAGGCAAATCATGTTCATAAGCAACCTTGCCAATTCACCTTAAAATCTGATATGGGCCCACAGATCGAGGACTAAGCTTCCCTTTCATCCCAAATCTCATCACACCCTTCATGGGAGAAATTATAAAGTAGACTCAATCATTAACATCAAACTCAATATCTCTTCTTCTAACATCAATATAAGACTTTTGTCGACTTTGGACCGTTTTCAACCTTTCTCTAATAAGCCAAACATTGTCCATAGCCTTAAGTACCAATTCGGGGCCTAACAAAGAAACTTCACCCATTCCAAACAAACCTAAAGAAGATCTACACATCCTTCCATTAGAGCCTCAAATGGAGCCATGCCAATACTTGAGTGATAGCTATCGGTTTATGCAAACTCAATCAAAGGTAAGTGATCATCCCAATTACACTTGAAATCAATTATGCATGCCCTCAACATATCTTACAAAGTTTGGATAGTACGCTTCGCTAACCCATTGGTTAGTGGATGAAAGGTCGTACTAAACTTAACACGAGTACCAAGACCCTTTAGGAAAGATTTCCAAAACTGAGAAGTGAATTGGGTACCACTATGACGACCCAAAAATGGACGTGATGGCACTCGTCTTATCTCACCAAGACAAGTCAGCCTAAAACTCAACCATTACAATAAAATGCGGATATTTTTTAATCAACTAAAAAATACCTCCAAAATCTGGCTGTCACGTGTACAAGCCTTTAAAGTAATACAATTGATTCAAAAGAAAAACACAAGTCTCAAATGACATTATTTCTTGAATAGAACAAGATCATAAATAGAAGTAAGAAGGTCCGCTGAGATGACAAACTGCTACCTCAAAAATCTCCAAGAAGTCTCGGAAAAGAAGAGAATGGCAAGTACCACAAAAATCCAGGCTCGTAACCTACAAAAATTATAGAAGCAAGGGGTGAGTACCAAACCACATGGTACTCAACAAGTAAACTCCTAAATACAAGCTAAGGGAATAGAATATGGGTACTCCTTACCACCCCAACCGAACCTCCACGACTACAACCTGCATAAAACTAGCCCAACCTAACAGTTCCCAGTTTACATAGCACACAGCTCAACATCAACACTCTAACAATTACATATCCTCAACAACAACCTGAATAATTCATCAATCATAAGCTTCACAACAAGGCACTCACAAGATCAGCAACACAGAAGATCAAGTTCATCAATGATAAAAATGTGCAATGCAATGAAATGCAATGTCAAGTATAGTGATGCATGTCTGACCTAACGATACACACCCGTTGTCTCTCAGTCCGGGACCCATGGGGGACATATATGTCCATGCATCCATCGCGGCATGTGATACGACCCTTGATATATAGTATCCATCATGGCGCGGGACACGTCCCTCGATAATAGAATCCATCACAGCGTGCAATACGTCTCTCGAAATACAGTATCTGTCACAATGCGTGCCACATCCCTCGAAATTGTACATCCTCTTTAATTTCTTATTCTTTCTCAATTCACATAACACTTGTCACAACCATGTCTCAGAATAATGTAAATGACATGTTCACATAAATAATGAGGAGATTACCATTTTAATAATAATGCACAATTCACAACAACACAATCGTGATACAACATCTACAATGAGTCAATAAGCCTTTCAAACCATTCTCAACACATCACACACCAACAATTAATCACATTGCCTTTTATTATCGCTTTTTCATCATTAGAATTATCCAATATGGACAAGTCAATTCATCACAAAGTATCATTACTCCCCAATATATATCATAAGAAAATACACGATTCTATACACTTAACAAGGGTTTAGAAATCCACTTGCCTCAATCAATCAAGAATTCACTCCGGGACTTGAGCCTTCCCCTTTTGTTGAACTTCCAACTCAACAAAATCTATTCACATTAATAATCACAATAAGATTTCGAAACTAACAAGACCCATATTATTATAGGTCTAGCCTAGACCCAAACACTCACTCAATTTATAATCAAGTTCATGAACCTTAGTGTCAACTAAATATTTCAAGTCTCATATTCCTAAATTTTAAGCCTAGAGTTAAGTCCCAGTTTCCCAAAATATCATAAATCGAATGATATTTATATGATAAAATCTACCCAATATTTAATTGTATATCTCAATATATCAAAACTTGAATCATAATATAATAACTATAAGAAGGGTCCAAAACCAGAGCCAAATTACGTGAATTGATCTATGAAATCTACTCAAATTTGTATCTCATCACATCTAAGTCCTCTAAAATTATCCTCTCCCAATGAAACCACTAAATTATGTAAAATGTACACAAGTTGTAACCATAATTCCAATTCCAATTTAATATTTTTGTTTCCTTTTTCCCAACTTAATAGCCAAAGATGCGAATACAATTCATTGCCCCAACTTCCATCCATTAATCACAAACTACATGATTTGATTTACACGATAATTCTTCCAATATCCTATTTATCTATTCATATAATATTAATGCTAATGGTATCCACCAACCAACAAGAAATTTGGGTAAACAACATTGAGAAATTAGATATAACCTATACAGTCGTGGTTAACTTGGTGATGCCGCACAACCATTTTTGTCCGCTCCTTCTTTTCCCCTTTTTTTTCTTCTTAAACTCCACTAACTTATTTTAACACATGGGCCAATTTATATAGGGTTTTAAATAAATTATAGACTTAGCCTATTAACCACCAACTAAAATTAATTATTTAAAATCACCCGTCAACTAAACAATCATAATAAACAAATAGCTCAAAAATTTCCAAACCAACTTCACCGACAGATCAAAATTGACTCAGGCATCTATCGGGAGGGCTAAAATGGTTATTTTTATAATATTTTCCAAAAATGATTTTCCGGGTCATTACAACCACGATCGGAGATAACAGATAAGGGCACTACATGCAACCCCACAATTTCGTTCAAATACAACTTAGCATAGTGCTCCGCTAAATATGAAAGTCTGACGGGAATGAAATGAGCTGATTTAATCATCCGATCCACTATAATCCAAATCGAATCATGTTGTCACCGGGTGCGCGGTAAACCAACAATGAAGTCCATATTTAAATTTTCCAACTTCCAAGTAGGAATGCTAATATCTTGGGATAAACCTCTCAACTTTTGATGCTCAACTTTCACTTGTTGACAACTAGGACATTTACCCACGAATTTCACAATATCCTTCTTCATCCCATTCAACCAATAGATCTCCCGCAAGTCATGGTACATCTTGGTGGCTCCCGGGTGAATGGAATATCGAGAACTATGGGCTTCTGACAAGACATTCTCTCTTAATTCATCAACATTAGGGACACACAAACGACCTTGATATATAAGTACACCATCTCCCTCTTGGGAGAAAGACTCTATGGACTTTTTAAGCACAATTTCCTTCAATTCTACCAAAGTCAGGTCAAGAGCTTGCTTGGCTTTCACATCTGCCGTGAAAGATGATTCTGAACCATAACACCACCCTTTTTAGAATCAACTAACCGAATACCCAATCGGGCCAATCTATGAACATATCGAACTAACTCATTTTTATCATCCTTAATATGATCAAAAGTACCCATCGATAATCGTCTAAGAGCATCCGCCACCACGTTTGCTTTACTTTAGTGATAGAGAACACTCATGTCATAATCCTTTAGTAACTCAAGCCACCTCCTTTGGTGAAGATTTAGATATTTCTAGTTAAACACATATTGCAAATTTTTGTTGTCGGTAAATAAATCCACATGAACACCATACAAATAATGCCTCCAAATCTTTAAGGCAAAAACAATCGCCGCTTGTTCAAGGTCATGGGTAGGATAATTCTTCTCATGAATCTTAAGTTGCCTTGAAGCATAGGCAATGACTTTCCCATTTTTCATAAGTACACATCCTAGCCCAATTCTTGAGGCATCACAATAAACAACAAGACCATCGGTCCATTCTGGTAAAGTCAACACTGGAGCGGAAGTAAGTTTATCTTTCAATTCATGAAAACTCTATTCACACGCTTCGGACCATATGAACTTAACCTTCTTTTGAGTAAATGTCGTCAATGGAGAAGCTATCGAAGAAAATCATTTAACAAATCATCTATAGTAACTAGTTAAACCCAAGAAACTTCTAATATCCGAAGGGGATAGAGGTCTAGGACAACTTTTGACCACATCCGTCTTCTTGGGATTTACCTCAATACCCTTACCAGAAACAATATGACCAAAAAAAGCCACGGACCTTAACCAATACTCACACTTACTAAACTTTGCAAAGAGTTGTTGGTCCTTGAGGACATGTAACACAATCCTAAAATGATTGGTATGCTCGTCTTCACTCCTTGAATAGATCAGTATATTATTAATGAACACAATAAAAAACGTATCAAGGTATTGACTAAACACCCTATTCATTAAATCCATAAACGTCACCAGAGTATTAATCAAACCAAATGACATAACCAAAAACATATAATGACCGTACCAAGTTTGAAAAGTCATCTTCGGAATGTCATCTTCCTTCACCCTCAATTGGTGATAACCCGATCAGAGGTCAATCTTAGAGAAGTAACTTCCCCCTTGAAGTTGTTTAAACAAATCATGTATTCTTGGGAGGGGATATTTGCTCTTAACGGTAACCTTATTCAATTGGCAGTAGTCAATACACATATAAAGCAAAACATTTTTTTTCTAACAAACAAAACTAGGGCCCGCATGGAGAGATACCCGGTCAGATGAAACCCTTATCCAATAAATCTTTCAATTGTTTTTTTAATTCCTTATGTTCTGTTGGATGCATACGATAAGGTTGAATAGTGATAGGTTATGTATCTTGGAGAAGGTCAATGCCGAAGTCTATTTCTCTTTTAGGAGGAATACCAGATAGATCAACTTGAAATACTTCCGGAAACTCATTTATAACAAGGACCGACTAAGGAGTAGGGGTCACCGAATCTATATCCCTCACCCAAACTAGATGGTAAATGCAACCGTTAGAAATCATCTTTCTATCTTTAAGACAAGAAACAAACTAACATTTAGGCATATAATTTCTCCCCTTTCACTCAAGGATGGGTTCATTCGGAAACTGAAAGTTGACTACACAAGTTCTACAATCAATAGAAGCATAGCATGCGTGCAACCAATCCATACCAAGGATAACATCAAAGTCTAGCATATCAAGCTCTACAAGGTCAACATGAGTGAATCTATATGACAAAGACAGGGGACACTTTCTATAGACCCTCTTATCCCTAATAGAATCACCAACATGAGTAGAGACTGAAAAAAGATCTAACAACACATCCTAAAGAATATCAAACCTCATAGACACATATGGAGTCACAAAAGGCAAGGTAGCACCGGGGTCAAGTAAAGAATAAACATCAAGTTGAAAGACTTTCAACATACCGGTAGCCACATCGGGCAAACCCTGTTGCTCATGACGAGTCTGGAGTGCATAAAATCTATTTTGCTTCTGAACCCCAATAGAACCGGATGAAGGATTCGAATGAACCCGTCGATGATTATCTTCCTCATTTATAGGAACTGAGGGACAATATATTATCTTGTGGTCCATCTTACCACAACCAAAATAAGCATTAGAACCTGCTAAACATCTACCCTCATGCTTCTTTCCACACTTAGCAAAAGTAGGAAATTAAGATCCACTACCGTTTCCTCCTTGAGGCTTAGGGTTAGGCACTCTATCTTTGTTGAACTTAGGAGGAGTATTGGATGAACCTTGGCTAGAAAACCTTTGCCGAAACTTAGAACGACCATGTTTATTGGACCATGAGTGCGGGAAGTTACCATCATCGGTTTTGGCACTCTTTCCCTCCCTAGATGTTCCCTTAAGTTTATCCTGTTCAATTTGTTGAGCATGAACCATGACGCGAGAAAAGTCCATATCATTGATAAGCATAGCGGTACGACATTCCTTAACCACCATTTCAGACACACCTGAAACAAACTTACTCATTCTCGCCCTAGGATTGGCAACCATAGTAAGAGCATATCGAGACAATTTTGTGAACTTCAAAGCATATTCCTTCACACTCATATTTCCTTGACGAAAGTTGATGAATTCAAGCACCTTGGCCTCTCTCATCTCAAGTGGAAAGAACCTATCAAGAAATGCAATTTTGAACTTTTCCTAATCGAGAGTATCCGCATCATGCCCCTCCTTTACTTTCATTGGTTGAACCAAAATTGAGCAACACCCTAAAGTTGGTAAGCGGCCAATTCCGCCTTTTTCCACCGGTGTTACTTCCATGATCATCAACACCTTATACACTTCATCAATAAACTCTTGAAGGTCTTCCTCAGCCTTAGAACCATGAAACTCCGGAGGATTCATTCTAGTGAAGTCTCTCAATCTAGTTACCGTTGTACCCACATTTTGGTTCACGAAGACCGCAACCTCGCGATTGGGTTGAGCCATCATGACTTGAGCCAACACTTGAAAAGTAGCCCTAATCTCGGCATTAGTCACTTACTCGGCCAAAGGGTCGACCAGAACTTGAGGAGCTTGAGAAGGAGCCTCTTGATTCACATTCTCTCTCGCACTCCTTCTAGCATATGCCCTTCTAGTGGCCATATCATGTAGTGTATCAGATAAGGATTAGGAAAGAGACATTATAGAGTTAAACTCTACCGCACAACTTTAGAGTAATGAAAGAAGTGAATTTTCCTAAATATATTATAGCCTCTAATTCATAAATGTGGCGCACTTCACACTCTTGAACAAGACTTTACTCGACGTGGCTTATGAGACTTCCTTGGACCTTTCTAAACCTTGTGCTCTAATTACCAAGTTTGTCACGACCCAAGGTAACCCTTAGGTGTAACATGGTATATAAGACCCAGAGAGACCCCATACAAGCCACTTAGCATTCATCATACAAGATAATAGAATATAAGAGATTTAAAAGACAGTGTCAACATATAAAAATATTAAAGAGAAAAGCAGAAGACTAAACATCGTCTCAAAGCTATCCAGTACATAAGAAATAACGTACATCAAGTTTAAAACTGAAAGTAAATACAAAAGGGAAATCATGCTTGGTCCTCGGAACATGAAGACTCACCAATCTTCAAGCTACTATATGAGATCCCTAGCTACAAAAGTGCAAATCTGTAAGGTCGTTCCCTACATTTAGGGAAATGTAGGCAAGAGTATGTGTTAGTACAAATATGTACTAAGTAAGATAGCCATGCATGAAACGTAAAAATTATGAAGAAGGGACATTTTCGAGACATGCAATTACCAAGCTAAACATGATATAAAAGAGTTAGAAAACAAAAATTATAAAACATGGTCAATGGAAGTAGACATCGTCTTAAAACACATGTGAGATACTTATGAAGTAACCTTGGTTCATTAATGTGGGAGAATTACCTTCAACCGACATGTAAGACCATGTGAGTTATTAACATGAAATCTGATGTCTCCCACACCAAAAAGGGGTTTCCTACTTGCCAAGGTAAGACCATTAACTTCTAGCTTACGCGGATTCACTAGATAATGTCTATCTAGATAATCCTATGTTGGCACATAGTTTATGGGACATGGGTAATCACCACTTGTCCACTCGGTGCTAAGCATAACTCCCACAGAATATTCATTATTTTTATTCATCTTTTATTTCAAGGAATTAGGTAATCGCCTCTTGTCCTAATATCATATGACATTGGTAATCGCCTCTTGTCTTTCATTAGAGGTCATGGGTAATAGCCGCTTCCCCCATTCTTAGAATAGCTCCTTAACTTTGATTCATATAGGTTAGAAGACTTTTCAACCTTAGAATGCTTTATGTGAGAAAACCTTTCACATGCATGCATGAGGTAATTATGTGAGAAATCCTTTCACGATAATTAATAACAACAACAACAACATATTGGATTTTACTCTCAAAGCCATTTACATTATATCTCATCCATTTAATAAGAACATGCATAATTCCATAATTCACCTTTAATTGTTCAAAACCCACTTTCAATCATCAATATCTAGAAAACAAGGGTTAAGGAAGGGTTCATGGGGATTCATCTTAAAATCATGGGATTATATCAATTCATGTATAAAAGTTCATAAATCATTCAAATAAATAAACATTGAAAGAAAGCTATGACATGGAAGAAAATCCCTAACTCAATTGGGGATTTCTAACTTTATAAATTTGAGGATTTAGGAACTCCATGGAGGAAAGGGCTCCATGGATGAAAATTATCATACCTCAATACCAAAAACTTGCCTTCAATGGTTGAATTGGAGGCTTTACTTGAAACCGTAGGTTGAATGCTTCTTCTTCAAGCTTTCTAGAGAGAAATAGTTTGGAGAGGAAGACTTGTTCTTCTTTTTTAAGAATTTGAGAGAATGATTTCAATTGAGAGGTTTTGAGAGTTAAAAACGTTTATATAGGCTTCTAGAAGAGGGAAAAACAATATAGTATTAGGATAGAATAATTTAGAAAAGACTCAAAAGCCCTTAAGAAAATAATTGTCGACTTCCATCGATGGCCAGACGGACGGTCCGTTGGTCAGACCACAAACCGTTCTGGTTGGTCGTCGTTTTGCATCAAAAACTAGATTTTTTGGACCTCCAACGATGGACCGATGTACGTTCTGTGGGTCCACCAATGGGCCATACATGCCCAGTCATGGGTCTTAATTTCTGACTCCAAAAATCCTCTAAGTCTTGGACTCACCTACGATCCTACCTACAACTCGTAGACTGGTTGACGGACCGTCCTAGTGAACCATCGGAAAATTATTGGAAATTTAAAATTTTGGGATCTTAGGTTTGCCATCCATGAAGCTAACCTACGGTTCCTAAGTCAGTCCATGGGCCGTAGGTGGCTCCGTTGGAACTGGCACCAGATCCTGAAGAAAATTGTAATTCTACCCTTTTTGAATTTGAGGTGTTACAAATAATCTGTACGAATTCATTTGATCAATCTATAATCATATTTTATTGAACTTGAGTCAATTACCATATTTAGGCTAATTCAAGATTAAAAAAATTAGGTCACCCAACCCTCGAGGTAATCCTGTTTGACCCTCAATAAGCTATAATACATTTATCCATGCCATGAGTAGCTTAACCAATGCATAATCTACTATATTCATGCAATTTTCATAACTTTTTTTATCTAATTTTGTTGCCAAAATCACGCCTTATTGCCCAAGTACTTGTCTCTAATAATTAATTTTTAGCACCCAATGTAGATTACTTAGAATAAGGATCATGGGAGGGCTGCAAAGAAAGAAGAAAAAGATTTACCTCTACCCGATAGAATATACTATGTATTATTTTCATTTTTGTGAATGCTCCCGCTAAACACTTCCTCTCTATATTCTCTATTTTTCTGTATCCAATTTTTTTTCTTTGATGCTACACGCACATGGCAGATCTTCTCACCCTAATATCCCTTTTTTTTCTTTTCTTTAGTCGTAGCAGGTTGTAGCCCTTTGCTGCATTGGGCTTTAAGCCCACTTATCTTTTAAAAAAAAAACACAATGATCATTAAACAACCTATAAAATGACATATATGTCCTTATTCTAGTATAGGATATTACAATAGGCTACCTAACTTGGGGTATTTCTTTTTGATGAAGCATGCTCTTAAATTTTATTTCTCTGAGTTTTGGAGATCTCTAACTGCCCTTAAATGGATACTTTTGTCCAACGGGGATCTATGAGTAAACTGAGTCTTGAAAGTGTGAACAAGGATAATGAGGTGAAAAGAGTTGATCTCAACAAAGCTATGTTCAATTCTAAGGTTTGTCTTGTGCCGCTAGTTATACAACTAATTACTATTTATATATTTGTGTCATGAATTAATACACCATTGGTCTACTACTCTCTTTCCATTTTAACTAGCAAATAGTAATAGTAATCATCAGATAGTTATTTGTCACATGATACCTATGTTGACGGACGTAACAAATATAGGCAAAACTACAATATTGTAACTCAACGGTTCACTTAAACCCAATAAGTTTTTCCCATAGACTTCAATTTTTATTAGTAATATCTAGAGATTTCTTGATGATGAACATGATTGTTATTGGATATTAAACTGAGGTCATTAGAGATATCTATAAATTTAATATTCTGAATATGCATCTCATTCAAAATTCTTTATTTTTTACGCTTCAATAGGATTAATAAGGTAAGGCATATCCCCCTTACTTGTACTTTTTTTTTTGAGTTTCACTTTTATTATTATATAAAAAAGAATTACCCTTAAAATAGGTCTTTCACTATATTTAACACCTAATCTGTGGATTTATTTTCTCATGTCATCTAATATTCTATGTCATTTTAAAAGATTTAAAAGAATGTTGTTTTAGAGATGCTTTTTTAAATACTTCTTTTTTTTGAGTAATTTGACTTAGATGATTTCTAAAAATAATGGTGTTTTTATGGAATGTTTCCCCAAAAATTGAATAGTTAAAACTATAATAATTTATTTATAATATTTTTAATCAAACCGTCAGTTAATTAAATTTGTCTTCGTCATATTTAAAATTAAACAACTTATCACCTAGTGATTAAGCACTTTTGGCTTTTCAACTTAACACCTAATTTTTTCTTCCTGGTGTTAATGGTGTTAATGGTGTTAATAGGGTTATGATTGAGCCCAATAGCTCCTAGTGTAACTGCAAAAAAATACAATAAAGTTTGATACTTCATCCCTTCACGTTTGTAGATTTCTTGTCCCAACCTGGAAAAGCTATATATAAATAGGGCTAACAACATAACTGCTTCATTCTCTCACAAACTTCCAACTGTGTACTTCAGCAAACTTGAAGTATTGTATGTATGGAATTGTAGAAAATTGAGAAACTTCATGTCTCCATCAGTGGCTAGAGGTGCTCTGAATCTCCGAATACTAGATATAAGAGATTGTATGCCAATGGATGAAGTGATAACAAAAGCGGAACAACATGGAGAAGGAGTCATGACCTTATTTCCCCTATTGTAAAACCTAGAGCTTTATATGGTGCGTAAGTGGGGGAAATTCTTTCTAACAGAGTGTGCTCTTGAAATTCCATGTCTTGAGGAAGTTTGGATTCATGACTGTCCTGAAATGAAGATATTTGTCCAACAGGAAATATCTGTGAGTACACCATGTCTCAAAAGTGTAAACAATGGTTATAGGGTGAAAGTGGGTGATCTGAATATATGGATACAACAGAGATTCAATTCTAAGGTTTGTCTTGTGCCGCTTTCTCTATAACTAATTAACTCTAGCGCTGTCTTTCCATCTTAAATTAATAATAATTGTAGTATTCAAATAGTTATTTATATTTGTACTTACAAAGCTAGTTGTCTCTCTTTTTTTCCATTCTCTGCTTCCTGCGGGAACAACTATATTCACAATAAAGTGATACAGAAGATGTTCAATTCTAAGGTTTTTCTTGTGCCGCTTAATAACTACTATATTTGTCTCATGCATTAATAAAACTCTGCTCTTTCCGTTTTGACTAACTGCTATTAATTAGTAAATAATATTTAGATAGTTATTTTTGTTTATCAGTTCAAACAACTTTCTTTTACTAGACCTAATATTTCAAATTAGAAATCTAAAGCATAAGTTACTCCTCATTTTCTTTCAAGTAAATATTGTACTCACTAAGCTAGTCATCTCAATTCTTTTGCTTTATCTGTTTCCTACGGGAACAAAAAACTAGTGATGGCAACGAAGCCAAAGAGAGTAATGGAAGAAGCTTGTGCCCATGACTCCGAAGCTAGGAAGGTAATTAACAAGTACTCTTTGAGTTATACCTGATACCTATTCTGATGGAGGTACCAAGCAGAGGCGGATCTAAGATATTATAACCTATGAGTTCACGTGATCCCAATATCTTTTACCCAAAAACTTTGTATTTGATTGTGAGCCAAATAGCTTTAACCCAAACCTGTTCCGAACAGGTTTTTCACACTATTTCAATCCAGAAGTTTGGCTATAAATATCAAGGACTACATCACTTTTCTGCATTAAAATTTTTGCATCTTCTACATATTTTCTTACAAATTAAATATCAAATCTAAGCATGGTTTGAAGACTGACTCTTTGAGTTTGCTGAAGATATTGATGTTTGAGGTGCTGCTATGTCAATATCATGTATATTTGTTTTATCTTGTGATGAAATAGTCCAAAATCTCGGATACAGTGAGGCGATTTGATTCCTTAAGGACACAAGGTGAATTATGTTATCTCAAATATTTGTTTAGTACATATACTATTTTTGTGTTCTTTGTTCTTCTGTTATTCTTGTTGAACACAATATCAATCAGAAATTTCGGGAGTATAAGGATCGCAATGATAAATTAAAATAAATATAAGGGTATTTTAGTTTATTTTTTCTATGTAATACTTTTGGTTTCAAAATAACTGTTACTTTAGCAAAAATCATGTTCATTAGGAAATCAATAAATACAATGTGTGGTACAATTGAAATACATACTAATTTTTGTCTTGAATTCCTAAGGTAACACTTATTCTAGGATAAATTTTAGCTAAGGTGACAATATCATATGATAGTATTATAGAAGAATGAAAAGTATTTTTTTAAGGAATGAATCAATCATCTATAATACACTGTTAGTATATGATATATGTCATGATATATAGAGGATTGATGAGTATTTTTAAATGAATGAACTATTTTTCAATGATACTATGTTAGTATATGATATAAATCATATGGGCATCATAAAGTATTAAGTGATATTTGTTTGGAAGAAATGAATATGCCCGTATT
Source organism: Solanum etuberosum (assembly GCA_029582245.1). NCBI lineage: Eukaryota > Viridiplantae > Streptophyta > Magnoliopsida > Solanales > Solanaceae > Solanum > Solanum etuberosum. Next base: position 69,131 of record JAJONR010000224.1, on the reverse strand, counting down.
AAACCATGTCAATATATGATATATACGAGATTAATATCGTAGAGGATTACATATTTTTCTTGAAGGAACGAAAAACCCTTTATAATACCCTATCAATACATGATATATGTAACACCCCAAAAATTCTACCTCAAATCAGACCTTGAAAATTTTCTGCAGTCTGGTGCCACGAAAGGCATCTACGATCCATAAAGGTATCTACGGACCATAGGTGGATCCATGGAAAGATGCTCTTGAAAATTAATTCTCGGGTCTAAGGTTCACGAGTCGACCTACGGGTCGTAGAAACATCTACGGTCCGTAGATAGGCCTCGTCGAAACCAAGCCCTGAAACACTCCCAGTAAACTTTCTACGGACGACCTGTCAAAGTCTTATGGACCGTAGAAAGGGTCTGTAATCCCTAACTTAAGAAATAAAGCTAACTCAGAAGGTTCCTAAGATAGGGTCTACGGCTCGTGGACTTTTGTACGGACCGTAGATGGCCTTCTGTAGATGGATTCTGTCAGTTATTAAGAGGAGTTATTTTAAATATTTTCCTAACACTTAGAAATTCTAAACCCTGACATTTTTACACCTAATTAAGGTCACTAGAATCTCCTAGCACAGAGCTGAGCTTAAAGCCTTCTTATTGATTAAGTTACAATATAAGACTCTACTTAGGTCAACTTAAAACGATAATATATCTCAGATCATAAACAATTAGGTGGCCCATGACCTATAAAATTAGAGGTCCATGATACCTCTTTCCAATGCCATCAAATTTGCCTCATTATTTTTAGTTCAGAGTAAAATGTTATGCCTATTTTAGTTAAGACTTGTCAGGCATTCGTAGAACTACTACTGGACCTACGAATGGTAGATATTTCCACGGATGGTAGACCTTTCCATGAAGCCTTGCTGCATTTTTTTTTCCAGAAAGTTCTTGCACACGTCCTAGGGTTATGTTGGTTCTTTCCCAAGCTTTTTACCCCTATTCTAAGTCATTTTTGAGTGTTTTAACGGTGTATATCATTCAAGTAACAACTTTTCCTCTCAAAATCAGTATCTAGAAATTCTCGTAAAACTCACCTAGGGTTCCTCTTCTCCATAAGAACCCTAAAACTTTCATGCCAAAAATTCAAGATGCAAAGAGAAGCCTTCTACCCAAGGTTTTCCCAAGTTCTTCCACTCTAAGAACTTCATAAAAGAGTTTCTTCTCTCAAGATCAAGCCCCAAGATTTCAAGCTCCAGATAAATCTAATCTCCACCAAAGTTTCAGTTCTAAAAGCTTCATAATCAGGTATGTAAGGCTATTTATAGTGTTTGACTAGTTCATCCTCACGCCCTACATATCAATTCAGTCAGTAAAAGTTTAATTAAGGGTTCTGTCCTTAGTTTTGAGAATTCGTTATATGAGTTATGTTATTGATTCTGAGTTCTAAATCTTATTGATCATGAGTTGTTATATATATTATTATACCTTGAGATCCTTAGGTTTTTGTACATGTTTATATTCCACATGAACCCTAATTTTTGAGTTTTGATTGACAGTCTTTTGAACAAGTATATTTTGTCATAAATGGATTTTTCAGGAGTTAAAAGTGAGATCAAGAGTAAACTTTAAAGCAAACATAAGTGTTTTAAATTGAGCTTTTTAAAAAGTAAAGAGAAGTTTGAGAAAGATTTTTAACCAAGATTTGAGCAAGAGTATAAGGGAACTAAGTATTCCCAAATGTATAACTTTTTACATCGAGAAAAGAGAAGCTTTGATTTCTAAATGAGTTTATGAGTTCAGAAATATTTCAGCAGTTACCTCTTTTAAGAGGTTATTTTGAGTAATTACCTCAAATCAGAGAAACAATATGTTTTATACATTTGAGCATGAGTATATTATTGAGACTAGTATTGAGCACCGATATGAGGATGAGTTCATACAACTCAAAATCCCCGTAAACCATGTCTGCCAAAATAGGTAAAGGATCATACTTTTTAGATGAATCCTTATTACTTAGTTGATCCACTTAGTTTAGAGGTTCATACCCCGGCACGGTATAGGATAATTCTGGCAGCGTGGGCGAGACGTTGTATAATCATATAGCTCATAGTGATGGTTGTCAGTTAAAGAATCTCCCAAATAGAGGTTAAAGTATATTTTTATCACATCACTTAATATGTTGAGTTCAGAGATGACTAAATATTTTGTAAAGTTTAAATGATTCCATTTATTTAATTCATTACATTCAATTGAGTTAATGCTATATGTATTGCAGTCATTTCATTAAGTTATTTCGATTCGGCTAAATTACGTACTCTTACATTTAATTTAATGATGTCATTCGACCTGCATCTTTTAATGATGCAGATATAGGCACTTAGGATCCTCGACAAAAGTCCGTTGAGATCACTTCATTCGCTCATTAGCTTTTGAGTAAGGCCTCCTTGCTTTTGGAGGACCCCAATTTTGTGAATTATTAGTATTAGTTTTTGAGAAGTCATGGGTCTTGTCCTGACACTCATCTTTATACAGTATAGGCTTCATAGATAGATAGTTTTTTAGAGTCTTTTAGTTTCTGAGGTTTTCTTTAAAGCTTATGCTTAATATTAAATATATTCAGAGAGTTTTGAAATTTAATACGCTATTAATTTAGCATTTCTTTTAGTTTGATTCTTGTGTATATTTAAGTTTGTTTTCCGCTTGTAGTCAGCCAAGATGAGGGTTCTCTTGGAGACCAGCAATGGTTCTCGAGTGCCGACCACGTTAACCGTGTAGGCTCGGATCGTGACAATATACCACGTGTAGTATTGTAGAGAACTAAAGATTGTTTTTACGAAATGAATCTATCTACTATGATACTTTGTCAGTATATGATATGTACGATGCGAGTATCGTATAGTACTAGTAATATATTTTTAAGGAATGGATATGTCTTCTATGAGATCATATTACTATATGATATATATACTAGATAGATATCATAGATGACTGAGTATTTTTCTTGAAGAAATGACACAATCCTCTATGAAGTATTATAGTATACTGAAATAATATATTTCTGATATTTATAAATTACTGTTGATATATAATATGCTCGAGTAAGTTGTTTTCTCATAATTAACATAAATTGTAATGTTCCCCAATGAATTCTGTTTTGTTTTGGTGCAAGATCATACAAGAAGGTTCATTCAATTAGTAACTTATGATGGGAAGCCTATATATTTTCGAATGTTTGCTTGATGATAGGTCATAATTGTCAGGAGAAGGATAACAAGCAACCCAAGATGGCCAAATCTTATAGCTATTATGGAGCATAGGGTCAAAACTAATAAATCCTTGAAAAACTATTAAAAGATTGCATAGGGCTGGATATGGTGTGCAACTTTAGTCCTTATTCATATATTTTTTTAGTCTGAATACCTACAGAGATATCAAAAAATTGTACAATTTTTCATTGAGATACCTCAACTAAGACATGTTTCAATTGAATGCTCAGCCTATTAAAAAACTATTGTATTAGACAATTATTTTTTGTCAACCAGCCAAAAATAAAAATAGTATAATATGTTCAATGCTGACGTAACAAAGCAATGAATTAACTAATTACATATGACATTTTGAGGAAAAAAACTATTTTAAAATGTATTTAATAAATAAATTAAAAATAACACTTAAAATTCCCAACTTAAAATGGATATGGAAAAAATTAAACTTAAATATTTGCAACTTCTGAAGAAAAAAATCTGAAACTTTTGTTTGAACATTTTATTGCAACTTTTAGTCTTTAATGAAAAACAATTCTCAAAACAACAACAATTGTTTTTATGGTCTTCTTGCGCGTCGATTTGATGTGAAAATCAGACCTAGTTGTCAAGTCACAAAAAAATTATTAAAATGGTATATTTGGGACCCTGGTGGGAAAAGGGTCTGATATGCCCTTCAACTTTGCGATATAAAGCTGATATACCCTCGTTACAAAAGAAGCTCACATATACCCTTATCGTTATAAAAGTGGCGCACATATATCCCTTCCATTACAAAAGTGGGTCACGTAAAAAGTGAAAAATATATATTTTAAAAATTTTATTTTATTTATTTTAAAAAAAATAATCACGTAGGGGTATATATGATTCTGCTAGAAAAGTTTAGGAGTATATTTGATCCTTCTCTAACAAGATTATCTTTGCTTTTGAGTTGTTTTATTCAACGACTAAGTTGAGTTTTAAATATTTACCCATTAGATATATGTAACACCCCAAAAATTTCTAAGTTAAGACTCGAACCATTCTTTATTTACTTGTAGGGTCATATCGGGTGATTCTTAAATTGCTCATGTGTGTAAAGGTAAATTCTTTAGTGTGGAAATGATTTTGGATATTAATTAAGGTCACTAGAAACTCCTAGCGCAAAGTAGAGTTGAAAGTTTCCTTATCGATTAAGTTTTGATGTAAGATTCTCCTTGGGGAAACTTCAAACGACCATATCTCTTAGAATATAAAGAGTTACGTGACCCATAATCTATAAAATTAAAGGTATTTTAATCCTCTTTCCAACGCCACCAAGTTCACAACAATCCGAGTTTTAGTAAAAAGTTATGATCACATGTACAATGCAGTTCCATTTTATCTGTGGGAAAATTCTAAATAAGGTAATTTTCCTCTCCTTATACCACTAGGAAAACCTTTAAAATTGATTTCTTAACTCCTATTAAGCCCTAAATAATCTTATTTTAATATTTTAAGCCATCGTTCTCTTCTCTCTAAAACCCTAAGACAAAACCCTAAGGAAAAATCAAAGTAGAAGACTCCATTCAAGATTCTTTCAATCTTTTTCAAGATTCTTAATCAAGGTAAGTCTTTCTCCAAGAATTTCATTCTTTCCAACTCAAATTCCTCCATACAATTATGAATCACTAAAGAAAATCATAATTGTTGGTCATAGAGTTTCAAGAAACTAATTCAAGAAATCTCTAAAAAGGTTTTCTTGATTTTTCTCCTTCAAGCTAGGGTTTCAAGAATTCTAATAAAGTTCTTCTTCAAGATTCTTCAAGAACCTTGTTCTTTAAGGTATGTAAGGCTATAATAGTGTTGTTCTAGTTCATTCTCACACCCTACATCTACTTTGAAATCAGTAAAAGAGAAATCTAGGATTGTACCCCTGGATTTGAGTATTCTTGAGATAAGTTGATTTTGAGTTCTTGAGTTCCAGATTCTTCTTGAAATTCTATTCCTAGGTATTGAGTTTCTATATTTTTATTGAGATCTTTGAGTTGATTTTTTCATGTCTATAATTTAGCATGAACCCTATTTTTTGTTATACGAGTTTTTGTGGAAGTAAAGATGAATTTTGAGAAAAAGTTTAAAGATTCTATTTATAAAGACTTAAGAGATTCTAATGTGATTTTATTCATATATATACATATACATATGTACCTATGTTAATTATTGAACTTGAAAGATAAGTTCATAAGTGCATGGTTTCAAGAAGGTAAACACGTCTCATGCTTTGAAAAGTATTTCAAGTAATGTAAGAAGCCCATTCTTTGTAACGGGTGAATTGAGCACAAAGTTATATTAATTATTTTGAGAGTAGTATCGAGCACCGAGTTGGGTTAGAGTCTTTCATGATTCGGAAGTCCCATAGAACTACGTAGCCAGCGTAGGATATGATAGCATTGAGTTTTCATGTGACTCATCACTGCTTTTGAGAAGGACAATTAGATGGATCCATAGTCACGATATCATCCTATACCCCTGCAAAGTATAGGATGGCCCTGGCAACGTGAGGTGAAACATTGTATCATTGTTAGGCTCATGGTAATGGTTGTCGGTTAGAGAAACTCCCCACAAGTAAAGTATATTATTTTCATGTTGCTTTCATTGTATATCTTATTGTAAAGCATAAATGGTTTTCACTTCACGTTCATGTATTGATTCAGTTGAGTTGCTTTCAGTCATTCAGTTCAGTTATATGTTTACTCAGCCATATTACATACTCGTACATTCCATGTACTAATGTCATTCGACCTGCATCCTTTTATGATACAGATACAGGTGTTCAGGATTTTCAACAGGCTCTTCATTGAGATTACTCTACACTTCAGTCAGCTTTTGGTGAGCCTCTATGTATTCCAGAGGTCTCCACATTTACTTTCTAGTCAGTTGTCTTAAGATGTCGTGGGTTTTGTCCCAACACTCATCTTTGTATAGTAGAGCCTTCATAGATATAGAGTTTTGGAAGTCTTTGAGTTTTAGATATTTTATTTAAAACTTATGTTTCATACTCAAAATATTCAGTTTAGTTTTGAGATTCACTAAACTGTTTTAAACTTTTCTTTATATTTGATGTTATGTATGTTTGAGTTTGTCTTCCGCTTGTATTCAGCCAGGATCAAGGTTTATTTGAGGGCCAGCAATGGTTCTCGAGTGCCGGCCACGTTCAGGGTGTAGGCTCGGGTCATGAAAAACTTGGTATCAGAGCACAAAGTTCAAGTTTCCTAGGGTGTCTATGAATTCGTGTCAAGTAGGATTTTATTTATGGTTGTGAGGGCCCCACTTTTATAAATGAGGTACTATAGACATTTAAGAAAAGTTTTCCTTCTTTCATACTCTAAATCATGCAATAGAATTGTGTCGTAAGGAACTTATTCTAACTCATGTGTTTCACATATCCATTTGACTACACCTCATACTCAAGGTAGTTGTAAAGCAAAGTCAGATGCTTATCTATAAATTACTCTCAATAAAAGTCTTGAGAAAGTCATGACACTTCATAGGGGCTTGAGAGAAGCCCGTCAGTGAGCTTAAGTATTCATATTCGAAAGAATGCACTCTTATTCATGTGAATCGTGCTTTCGAGCTAAAAGAGAGATGTATTTCCAGACTCTTTTCTCTATACCTTTTTGTAGTTGAGACCCCTGTGAAGCAGCGTGTTTTAGAGTTTGGGCAGTAATTTCACCCGAAAAGATAGTATGAGTTATGAGGTTATAAGTAGTAGCAGTAAAAGTGCCCAAAGTTAGAAGAATGCTTGCAAAAGTTCAGTAATATAAGAAAGGGAGATAGTGATGAGGCAAACTATGTTATTATTGTCATGCACCCAGTAAGTTATTAATGAGGTGTTTTCCCTTATGGGTAGACTAAGAAGTGATGAATTTGTGTAGATTGCATGATAGGAGGTAGAGTAAGAGTTACTAGTATGGATGAGTTAGAAGTATACTTTAACTAGGAAGGAGTTTATGATGATGTGTCATTGTGTTAGTAACGACCAAGTGTAAGTGTTGAATAGAAGAGCAGGAGTATTCATGAGGTGATAGCTTTAAACTAGGCTTATGATTTTTAGGGGAAAGCCCATAATATTAAGAGGGTTACAAAACTAATTAGGCAATGATGTATAGAGAATGGGTAAATATCACTTAAGTTGTGAAAGGAATTGTGACAGTAAATTGTAAGTATGAAGACTGAGAGGTAAAGATTGACTACTTGTCATGAGATCTTAGTGGGCGAGTCTTCCTGAATTTTATATAGTATTTATAAGTTAGTATAGTATGCGAGCAATTATATTGATATTTGTGTTTTGTAATAGACACTAGGCTTGAATTTGAGATGAGAGTCGTGGTCAAAAAGAATGGCAACATGAGGGTGATGATGTTAGTTTTGAGATCTCATCTGGTAGACTTGACATAGAGTAGGAGAGGAATTAAGAGGTTAGTTACAATGAATGTGAGTGGTTCAAGTATGAGATTCTAACTTTTAGATAGAGTAGTGAAGTGTGACTAAGTCATAAGAGTAACAAGAGCATTAAGAGGTGTACCGAGATTCTATGTAATCAGACGAGGTTCTAATTAAGTTAATGATTTTCCATGTGTGCCTAGATAGTATATTTGAGCTGTCAATATGGAATAGGCTGATTTAAGAATTATTTTTTTTCTTAAGAGTTAGATGAAGCGACTTTATAAGCCAATGAGAAGAGGTTAATAGAAGCATCTTAGAAAGAAGTCTTCGTAGGAACCCTAGTATCTGCACCTGGAGGGTTAGTAGCCATGGGATAAGCCTTTATCGAGTATTAGACTAAAGCAAATGTAGACAAGTTTAGAGATGATGGGAATAGATCCGTAGATTTAGAGTGTCAACTCCTAACCTAAGGGGGAGATGATAAGATGATAAATCAAGTCAAATGTTGAGAATGAGATAGTTATGTCTTGGGAAAGATTTAAAGTGATGTATCAATCCATTAATATTCTTGTGTATTCCTCAAGTTCGGTTATTACTACATCTTGTTGGTATTCCTAATATCAAAATTGTGTCTATGATATATGCTCATACACTTCAGAGAGATTCACTTCTATGCTCGGTTTCCAAAATGAGGGGAAAATACTTTAGCCCATTGATCTCAAGCTTAATCCATAAAGTTATGGATATCAGTCTCATGCTATTAACCTATTCATATAAGCAATCATGTCTCACAGTATGTTCAGTCTCACAAATTTATGATTTAATCTCAATGGCTAGCAACATAATATTATGCCATGCATATTCTTATATAAGATATCTCGAATGAATCGTGCTTATGGACTTTTGCCCTAAAACCCTTTTAGTGATCCTGTGATCCTTTTAGTTAGAGAGGGATAGGGATGATAGTAGTTGAGTGATGATAGAACGAGAAGGTTGATATTTTTTATGTTGGTAGTAGTAGTGTGCTTATTCCATCTAAGTTTATAAACGTGGAGGAAGGGTAAATGAAGTTGTACTATGAGTAATAGTTAGGTGGGAGTAGTTAGTTAGTTCCTGATAGTAATGGGTGAAATTTCAATTGGCAGAGATGATGAGAAAATGATAAATTCTTAGAAAGTTGGTTAGTAGGAGTCCATTAAGTGGTTAGGGTTCTAAGCTTGAATGTGGTATTGTTAACATGTGGACAATGTGTGATACATTAAGTTTTTGATAATAGGAGCTCATGGTAAGCTGAATGTAGTGGTAAGGAGTAGTGTTCTTTGGATGAGATTTTCTACAGAGGTATAGAACCTGAATCTTGTGATTTAGATCAGAATAATCACCCTATGTTATGTACTTTGTGATTTTGCGTTAGGCTTGAATATAGTAAGAGTAACTCCTTTCCTTGCCATTCTCAGTCTAGCCGTCATTCGAGGACGAATGATCCCAAGGGGGAGATATTGTAACACCCCAAAAATTTTAAGTTAAGACTTGAACCATTCTTCATTTACTTTTAAGGTCATATTTGATGATTCTTAAATTTCCCATATGTGTAAAGGTAAATTCTTTAGTGTGGAAATGATTTTGAATATTAATTAAGGTCACTAGAAACTCGTAGCACAAAGTAGAGTTGAAAGTTTCCTTATCGATTAAGATTGGATGTAAGATTCTCCTTGGATCAACTTAAAACGACCATATCTCTTAGAATATAGAGAGTTATGTAGCCCATAACCTATCAAACTATAGGTATTTGAATCCTCTTTCCAAAGCCATGAATTTCGAAACAATCCGATGTTTGAGTAAAAAGTTATGACCATTTTAGTAACATGTACAATGCAGTTCCGTTTTAGCCAGGGGAAACTTCTAAATAAGGTAATTTTCTTCTCCTTATACCACTAGGAAAACCTTAAAACGGATTTCTTAACTCCTGTAAAGCCCTAAACAATCTTATTTCCATCTTTTAATCCATCATTCTCTTCTCTCTCCAACCCTAAGACAAAACCCTAAGGAAAAATCAAAGTAGAAGACTGCATTCAAGATTCTTCCAATCTTTTTCAAGATTCTTAATCAAGGTAAGTCTTTCTCCAAGAATTCCATGCTTTCCAACTCAAATTCCTCCATACAATTATGAATCACTAATGAAAATCATAATTCTTGGTCATACAGTTTCAAGAAACTAATTCAAGAAATCTCAAGAAAGGTTTTCTTGATTTTTCTCCTTCAAACTAGGGTTTCAAGGATTCTAATCAAGTTTTTTTTCAAGATTCTTCAAGAACCCTGTTCTTTTAGGTATGTAAGGCTATCACGGTGTTGGACTAGTTCTTTCTCATGCCCTACATCTACTTTCAAATCAATAAAAGATAAATCTAGGATTCTACCCCTAGATTTGAGTATTCTTGAGATAAGTTGATTTTGAGTTCTTGAGTTCCAGATTCTTTTTGAAATTCTATTCCTAAGTATTGAGTTTATATATTTTTATTGATATCTTTGAGTTGATTTATTCATGTCTATAATTTAGCATGAACCCTATTTTGAGTTATAAACTTTGAAAAGTTTTTCAAAGCCAACACTTGAGTTTTAAACTGAGTGTTCGTGGAAGTAATTATGAGTTTTGAGAAAAAGTTTAAAGGTTCTATTTCATAAAGACTTGAGAGTTTTTAATGTTATTTTATTCATATATATACATATACATATGTACCTATGTTAATTATTGGACTTGAAAGATAAGTTCATAAGTGTATCTTTTCAAGAAGGTAAACACGTTTCATGTTTTGAAAAGTATTTCAAGTAACGTAAGAAGCTTATTCTGTGTAATGGGTGAATTGAGAAAAAAGTTATATTAATTATTTTGGGAGTAGTATCGAGCACCAAGTTGGGTTAGAGTCTTAAATGATTCGAAAGTCCCAAAGAACTACGTAGCCAGCGTAGGATAGGATAGCATTGATTCTTCATGCGACTCATTAGTGTCTCTGAGAAGGCCAATTAGATGGATCCATAGTCATGATATCATCCTATACCCCGGCAAAGTATAGAATGGCCCTGGAAACGTGAGGTGAAATGTTGTATCATTTCTAGGCTCATGGTAATGGTTGTCGGTTAGAGAAACTCTCCACAAGTAATGTATCCTATTTTCATGTTGCTTTCATTGTATATCTTATTGTAAAGCTTAAATGGTTTTCACTTCATGTTCATGTATTGATTCAGTTGAGTTGCTTTCAGTTATTTGTTTACTAAGCCATATTACATACTCGTACATTCTATGTACTTATGTCATTCGACCTGCATCCTTTAATGATGCAGATACAGTTCTTCAGGATTATCAATACGCTCTTCGTTGAGATCACTCTACACTCCAGTCAGCTTTTGGTGAGCCTCTTTGTATTCCAGAGGTCTCCACATTTACTTTCTAGTCAGTTGTTTAAGATGTCGTGGGTCATGTCCCAACACTCATCTTTGTATAGTAGAGGCTTCATAGATAGAGAGTTTTGTAATGTCTTTGAGTTTCAGATATTTTATTTAAAACTTAAGTTTTATACTTAGAATATTCAGTTCAGTTTTGAGATTGACTAATTTGTTTATAAACGTTTCTTTCGATTTGATGTTATGTATGCTTGAGTTAGTCTTCTGCTTGTAGTCAGCCAGGATGAGGGTTCGCTTGAGGGCTAGCAATGGTTCTCGAGTGCCGACCACGTCCAGGGTGTAGGCTCGGGTCGTGACAATATATTTGCTTATTATTATTTGAGTTTTAGATGTTTGCCTTATAGATCTATATATTTACCTTATAGATCTATTATGGAAACATAGATATGCCCCTAACATATTACGACAACTCTGTAAGCCTCTAGTAACTATATCACAATAATGAAGAAGGATATCCAATATTACACCACATATCACTTAAAAATAATTGTTATTCTTCACAAAATAGCACATCTACGGTTGATCAAAGACCACAATTCTGTTAAGCATATGCTTGTCCCAACACATGGGACAGACAAATAAAACATATTTTCAAAGTTGTTTTGAAAAGCAAGAACTAAAGCTTAAAGTCTCGCTTACCTTATTAATGACAAGTTCCCCAACCTTGCCATAGATAGAACACCAACCAAATAGCCTCCAATGGCCTCAATCTATGTAAAAATATTAATTAATGATATCAATTACACTAGTTGGGGTCAAGTCTTAATATCTCAAACTTTCAAATTTAAAGCTAAACCTTAATTTCTCACGCCTTAAGACATATTAAAGGAGAACGATTATCAATGCCCCACCTAATTTTTCATTTAATCTATGTAGATTAATGCTCATACTCCAAGAATATTAATTAAAATAAAGTATCTTTATATCTAAAGAAATAACACTAACCAATGGTTAAGAGAGAAGGTTGAAACCTCGAGTAGCTTTTACTGGTGCAATTTTATACCTGATTTCTCACTTGCTAATTCAAATTTCATAATCAACTTTATAAGCTTAACAATAATTACGTAATCATTTTGATTTCACTTGGCCATAAGAATTATCAAGATACATCACTTCACTCCAATTCAATTCAAAACTTCACTATAAAGATTGACACACATACTAGCTTATTCATGAAATTAGTAAGTATAATAGTAAAATATTCATTTTCTTCATTCACTATTCAGCCATAATTAGTTACACTTCCTTTAATAAAGCATCACAGTAAGTTTATTATGTCACGACCCGATTCCTTGAGTCATGATAGCACCTACTATAAGCCACCAGTAGGTAAGCCAACTAGTAACCTAGAAAAACAACCAGTGAGTATAAGGGTAGAACTAACATAAATAATACGCTAATGACAAAATAGGACAGAAGCGGAAGCAAACCAAAAAATTATAAATTCCTCCCAGAACCTGGAAGTCACGAATATAGAGTTATCTAAAGAGAGAGTACAAGTCCCAAAAGTGGACCAAAAGCAAAGTTGTCTCCAAAAACAAAAGATAGCTACACAATGTACAGAAGGAGACCATCAAGTCTAGGATTGCAAGTGCTCACCTTCTTCTTCAATCCCAAAAAGTTGCAGATGGCATGAACAATCACTGATGATAGCTAGTACTAGAACCTACATTACGAAACAGATGCAGAGTGCAACATAAGTACAGAAACAAAGTTACTTAGTATAAACCATTGGCCGACTAAGTAAGAAAGGTAAAGACAATATCAAAAGGTAGAATCTAGACACGAACAAAGGTCAAAGTGGATATGAAATAAATCACCCAAGCATATCAAAAGTATATCTAAGTACAACTAAAATGAACCTAACTTGATCCCCATAATCCCGAAAGTTACACTCGTGCATAAGTTTAAATTAAATTCGAATGGACCCTATTAAGCCTTATAGGTACATAGAATGTCACTCAGTGAGACTACCCCCTTGACGTAACACAAGACCTAGGGTCACGAATGACCCCAAGCTAACCCTGTGTCTGGCATATATCCAGCACACTTAGAATAACTGAATAAAACATGTACTAAGTGGAAGCTAAAACAATGGATAACTAAAACTGGGGAATACCCAACTAGTATGAATATATAAAACATACTAAGAGTTTAATAATAACTGAAAGATTAAACTTAAAGATTCAAGATGATTCTACTATTGTAACACCCCGTACCTGAAAGAGAAAGGCTTAGCAAATTTCAGGACTTCCAGGTGTCACCCACGTGGGCAAACCAGGACCCATGGTTGGACCCACACCAGGTGGGTTATCTCCGTTGGTGGACACCTTGAAAACTACCTGAGGAAGTTAAACACGGCCAAGACCCACACCATATGGATCGATCCACGTTCCGTGGTAAGGGAGTCGTGGGTCAAAGTGTAGAAAATCAAGCCTCAGACCATCCAACCCACTTTCACCAAGATGGACCGTAGGTCCATCAACGGTCCGTCGGCATGGTCTCGTGGGTGGGGCCTGTGGGACGATTAAGTGAGGGCTTAAGGGTCTTTTCCAATTTTAATTAAATTGAAGTGGTGTCATTTTGCCTAAGTCTATACCACCTATATAAGTATTTTTAACCCCAAAAATCCCCTCAATTAACTCATTCTCTCAAATCCCAAAAGAAAACCCAAAAATCCTCTAAAAATCCTCTCTCTAGAAGTTGGAAGAAGAAAAAGCAATTGGAGCTAGGTCAAGAACAAGTCTCCCAATCTCTAAGATTTTGAGGGCATTGTAACCAAGGTATGTTAGCTTTTCATCCATGGATATCTTCCATACATGGAGTCCCTTATAAATCCCCCAATTTGATGAAGAATTCCCCATTCTAGCTAAGGTTTCTTCCAATGGTGTGGGTTATGGTGATTATTGATCCAATTATGTGGATTGTGAATGTTTATGATAGAATTCGTATAATTACATGTTATTATAGTTAAATTACATGTATCCATTCCTATTCCATGATTATGACCTAGAATTCATATAATTGGGTTGATGCCATGAAAGAAAACTTTGTGGTTTAGGCTTGTCCTTATAGGATTGATGAATTATGATTAGTACTGCTTGAGAATAAAGCATAGATGATGATCATGATAGGTAGTTCTTTGAGAGTAAAGCTTATGATGTGAATTGTTGGTAATTGATGTTATTGTTGAGGAAGGGAAACTTCCCATATGAATTGCCTAATTATGAATGTATGAATATGGAAGGCTTGCTAACATGAATGATTCTAGGTTTGAAAGGAGTGATCACCTAAAATGAATCTAGTCTAAAAGATGATTTAATTGTTGAGGCTAGAGGTGATTACCTTTGACTTCCATATGAAAGGATATGAGGTGATTCCCATACTCTTTAGAGTTGAACAAGAGGTGAGTTCCTACGTTCTTATTATGATGAATGGACATGGAGGTGAGTACCCATGCTCCTTAAGAAATGATGTAGAGGTGAGTACCCGTTTCATATGACGAAGTTGTGGAGGTGAGTACCCGCAATCTAAAATTAAGTAAGGCAAGAGGTGAATACCCATTAGCCTTTGTAAGTTAGGCACAGAGGAGAATCCCCATGTCTCTAAAAGTAGGTATGAATTATGAGAACTGTGATGTAAAGAATGAATAGCTTTGATTGTTGCTTGAGATGCCTTTCATGAGGTAACTTGACTAGAGGCGGATGACCCAAGTCATGACTAAGGATGAGTAAGGTTTCTTGATAAGTATTCCTTTCTTATTATGATATTGATGTATGTGCATGATTATGCTTATGGTTTATATTGACTAACCATGATGTTTATGTTGTTTATGCTAAACGCATACTTTGCCTATATTCTTATCAAATGTAGGGTCCGGTGACATAAATTCTCACACTCGTGCCTAGCTTCATTGTTGATCAAAGAACTGAAGATTTGGTGAGTCCTCATTGTGTTCGAGGATGTGATCACCCATTTCTCTTATGTCTTTCTTTATGCCTTGAATTATTGTATGGGCTACATCCCAATAATTTATTCAAGTTGCTGTAGATGGTTTGAGACTATGGTATTAGACTTCCGCTCATTTTTATAATAGACTTTGATTGTATTGAAAAGTTTTAATTCTCTCTCATTTCTATTACTTTATGTTATGATATGCTAAGTGACTTGTATGAGGCCTCTCGGGGTCTTATGCACCTTGTTACATCTAGGGGGTACTCCTGGGTCATGATAAATTTGGTAATCAGAGCACAAGGTTTAGAATGGTTATAGGATGTCTCAAACCACGTCTAGTAGAGTCATGTTCATAAGTGTGAAGCTCGCCTCATTTATGAATGAGAGGCTATTGAATGTTTAGGAAACCTAACTTCTTCATTTCTTAAAGTCGTTCCATGGATTTTAACTCTATAAAGTCTTTCTCCTAATCCTTACCCGATGGGTTTTAGGATATGACTACTAGAAGGACTAATGCTAGAAGGATTGAAGGAGACAATGTAGGACAAAAAGTTCCTCCCCAAGCTCCTCCTTAAGCTCCAATTGATCTTTTGGCTGGCAATGTGACGAATGCAGAGTTTAGGACGGCTTTTCAAGTGTTGGCTCAAGCCGTGACGACATAATCCAATAGAGAGGTGGTAGCTCCCGTTAACCCAAATTTGGGTACGGCGGCGGCAAGAGTGAGGAATTTACAAATATTAACCCTTCCGAATTTTATGGCTCCAAAGTTGAGGAAGATCCTCAAGAATTTATCGATGAGTTCTATAAGATACTTGTTATTATGGGAGTAACACCAGTAGAGAAGGCGGAGGTAGCCGCTTACCAACTCAAAGGGGTGGCACAAATTTGGTTTAATCAATGGAAAGAGGCTAGGCCGGAAGAAGCGGATCCCATAGAATGGGAAAGGTTCAAAAGTGCTTTTCTTGATTAATTTTTCCCTCTTGAGATGAGAGAGGCCAAGGTGCTAGAGTTCATTAACCTTAGGCAAGGGAATATGAGTGTAAGGGAATACGCTTCAAGGTTCACTCAACTATCTAAGTGTGCTCCTTCTATTGTGGCGGATTGAAGAACCAAGACGAGTAAGTTTGTGTCGGGAGTGTCCGACTTGGTTGTCAAAGAATGACGCACCGCTATGCTTGTCCATGACATGGACATTTCTTGCCTTATGGTGCATGGCCAACAAATTGAGGAAGAAAAGCTCAAGGAAAGATCTATAGAGGCAAAGAGAGCAAGAGTGGATGATGGTAACTATTCATATTCTAGGTCCACTAGATGGGTTGTTCAAGGTTTCGGCAAAATTTCTCTGGGCAAGGTTCTTCAAATGCTCCTCCAAGGTCTAACAATGAAAGGGTGTCTAACCCTAAACCTCAAGGAGATGGTAATAAGTCCATGATGCCTACTTGTGCTAAGTATGGAAGAAACCATGAGGGTAAGTGTCTAGCGGGTTCCAATGCTTGCTTTGGGTGTGGAAAGACGCATCACAAGATAAGGAATTGTCCTTTGGTTGCTAAGAATGAGGGAGATAACCGTCGTATGGCTCAACCTAACCCCTCATCCAGTCGAAGGGGTTTGGGTGTAAGTGCTCCTAAGAAAAACCGCTTCTATGGTCTTCAAACTAGAGGTGATCAAGAGAGCTCCCCGGATGTGGTGACCGGTATGTTAAAATTTTTCAATTGGATGTGTATGCTTTACTTGACCTAGGAGCTACTTTGTCTTTTGTGACACCTTATGTGGCCATGAGGTTTGATGTGCTCCACGATCTGTTATTAGAACCTTTTTTTGTCTCTAATCCTGTTGGTGATTCTGTGTTGGCTGAAAGGGTATATAGAAGATGTCCCATTTCCTTATCCAATAGAGTTGCTCTTGTTGACTTGGTAGAACTTGATATGTAAGACTTTGATGTCATCCTTGGGATGGATTGGCTGCATTCATGTAATGCATCTATCGATTGTATAACTCATGTAGCGGAGCCGAAGGAGATTGTCAAGTTTCAATTTCTAAATGAGCCTATCCTAGAGTGGAAGGGGGGAAATTCTATGCCTAGAGGTCAATTCGTTTCTTACTTTAAAGCTAGAAAGATGATCTCCAAATGTTGTATTTATCATATAGTTAGGGTGAGGTATGTGGATTCTGAAGTCCCTAGTCTTGAGTCAGTCCCCATTGTTAAAGAGTTTTCAGAAATATTCCCCGATTATTTGCCCGGTATTCCTCCTGAAAAGGAAATAAACTTCGGTATTGACCTTCTCCTAGATACGCAACCTATCTTTATTCCTCCTTATAGAATGGCTCTGAAGGAACTTAAGGAGTTGAAAGAACAATTGAAGGATCTATTGGATAATGGTTTCATACGATCGAGTATCTCACCATGGGGTGCTCCGGTGTTGTTTATTAAGAAAAAGGATGGTTCACTCTGAATGTGTATTGATTATCGACAATTCAACAAGGTGACCATTAACAATAAGTATCCTCTTCCAAGGATCGATGATTTATTTGACCAACTTTAAGGGGAAAGTTATTTCTCTAAGATTGATCTCCGGTCGGGTTATCACCAATTAAGGGTGAAAGAGAAAGACATTCCGAAAATGGCTTTGAGGACCCAATATGGCCATTATGAGTTCTTGGTGATGTCCTTTGGTTTGACTAACACTCTGGCGGTGCTTATGGACTTGATGAATAGAGTGTTCCGACATCATCTTGACGTGTTTGTGATCTTCTTTATTGATGATATTTTGATCTATTCAAGGAGTTAGAATGAGCATATTGATCATTTGAGGATCGTATTGCAAATCCTTAAGGACCAACAACTTTTTACTAAGTTTTGTAAATGTGAATTTTGGTTGAGGTCCGTGACTTTCTTAGGCAATATTATTTCAAGCAAGGGTGTTAGAGTTGATCAAATTAAGACATATGAGGTCAAGAGTTGGCCTAGACCTCTATCACCGACAAATATTAGAAACTTTTTGGGTTTGGCCGGTTATTATAGAAGGTTTGTTGAGGGGTTTTCCTCCATTGCTTATCCTTTGACGGCCTTGACTCAAAAGGAGGCCAAGTTTATATGGTCGGATGCTTGTGAGAAAAGTTTTCAAGAGTTGAAAGATAGGCTTACTTCCGCTATGGTGTTGACTTTACCGGAAGGTACAGATGGTTTTGTGGTATATTGCGATGCCTCTAGAGTTGGATTGGGATGTGTGCTTGCAAAATGGTAAAGTGATTGCCTATGCTTCAAGGCAACTTAAGGTTCATGAGAAGAACTATCATACCCACGACCTTGAGTTGGCGGCGGTGGTATTTGCCTTAAAGATTTGGAGGCATTATTTATATGGGGTTCATGTTGATGTTTTTACCGACCATAAGAGTTTACAATATGTGTTTACCCAAAAAGATCTAAATCTTCGCCAAAAAAGGTGGCTTGAGTTGTTGAAGGATTATGACATGAGTGTTCTTTATCACCCCAGAAAAGCTAATGTAGTAGCAGATGCTCTTAGTAGGCTGTCCATGGGTAGTGTTGCTCACATTGATGAGGTTAAGAAAGAATTGGTACGAGATGTACATAGATTGGCCCGTTTGGGTGTTCGGTTAGTAGACTCTCCCAAGGGTGGTGTCATGGTTCATAACGGTTCTGAGTCATCTTTTGTGATTGAGGTGAAACCTAAGCAATGTCTAGATCCAATTTTGGTAAAATTGAAAGAAGCGGTACTCAAGAAGTCCGTTGAGGCTTTCTCCCAAGGGGGTACTTAGATACCAAGGTCAATTATGTGTTCCAAATGTTGATGAGCTCAGTGAATTTTTTTTGGTGGAAGCCCATAGTTCTATATATTCCATTCACCTGGGAGCCACCAAGATGTACTGTGATTTACGGGAGGTCTATTGGTGGAATGGTATGAAGAGGAATATTGTGGGATTTGTGGCTAAATATCCAAATTGCCAACAAGTAAAGGTTGAGCATCAGAAACCGGGAGGTTTAGCTCAAGATATTAGCATTCCTACTTGGAAATGGGAAGACATAAATATGGACTTTATAGTAGGGTTGCCACGCACTCAGCACCAATATAATTCGATTTGGGTGATAGTAGACCGAATGACTAAATCGGCCCATTTCATCCCCGTCAAGGTTTCTTATATGGCGGAAGACTATGCCAAGTTTTATTTGAGAGAAATAGTAAGTTTACATGGTGTGCCATTGTCCATTATATCTGATAGAGGTACTCAGTTTACTTCTCAGTTTTGGAAATCATTCCAAAAGGGTCTTGGTACAAAAGTGAAGCTTAGCACGGCTTTTTACCCACAAACCGATGGGCAAGCGGAGCGAACGATCCAAACTTTAGAGGATATGTTGAGAGAATGTGTCATCAATTTCAAGGGAAGTTGGGATGATCACTTGCCATTGATAGAGTTCACTTATAATAATAGCTACCATTCTAGTATTTGTATGGCGCCCTTTGAAAAACTTTAAGGTATGAGGTGTAGATCTCTTATAGGGTGGTTTGAAGTGTGTGAAGTTTCCTTGATCAGACCCGAGCTAGTTCATAAGGCTATGGAAAAGGTTCGACTTATTAGAGAGAGGTTGAGGACCTCCCAAAGTCAACAAAAGTCATATGCCGATGTTAGAAGAAGAGACCTGGAGTTTGAGGTTAGTGATTGGGTCTATTTGAAAATCTTACCCATGAAGGGTGTGATGAGATTTGGGAAGAAAGGAAAACTAAGTCCCCGATTTATAGGCCCATATCAAATCTTAAGACGTGTTGGTAAGGTTGCTTCTGAATTAAATTTACCAAATGTGTTGGCAATCGTGAATCTCGTTTTCCATGTCTCTATGCTTAAGAAGTGTGTTGGAGATCCGACATCCATAGTTCCCCTTGAAGGATTGGGAGTTGATGAGAGTCTCTCATATGAAGAGGTTCTAGTTGAGAGTTTTGACCGGCAAGTTAAGAAATTGCGGAACATGGAAGTTGTTTCCATGAAGGTTTTGTGGAGAAACCACTTGGTTGAGGGTGCTACTTGGGAGGCTGAGGCCGATATGAAGTCCCGATATCCTCATTTCTTTCCTTCTACTCTAGCTTGATGTAATGAGTTTCCTCTTGATTTGTTTTATGTTGAGAAGTCATGTGTATTTTATATGTTTCCATGATTTCTTTATGTGCATGTTCATGTAGTAGCTTGAGTCTTAGAAGAAATGACTTATGTGAATTATTTTCCTCATGTTGTAGTGCATTGAGTATGAGCTGCCTATAGACTTCATGAGATGAGTTGATAAACATGTTTTGGTTATGCTTTTTGAGATTGAATTGCATATGAGCTCCATGAGATTGTGTTGAGCATACTTTTAAATTTGGAGATGATAGTACCTCCTTGAATGTGAGAAATCTGAAAAATTTCATGCATAATTGGGTTGTTAGATGTAGTTCCTACTCCTTAAAGTGTATTGAATAGATTTGACTCGGAGTTGATGTTTCCTCATTAGTTATGTGCATTTAGATGTGTTGCATGCATGATGGGCTGCTAATCTTGAGTCTTTTCGTTTAGAATCGTGCTTAGAATCTCATTCGAGGACGAATGATCCCAAGGGGGAGATAATGTAACACCCCGTACCCGAAATAGTAATGCTTAACAAATTTCAGGACTTCCAGGTATCACCCACGTGGGCAAACCATGCCCCGTGGTTGGACCCCTGCCACGTGTGTGAGCTCCATTGGTGGACACCCTGGAAACTGCCTGAGGCACTGAACCACGGCCAGGACCCACGCCACGTGGAAAGGTCCACGATTCGTGGTTAGGGAGTCGTGGGTCAAAGTTCAGAAAATCAAGCCTTAGACCATCCAACCCACGTTCACCAGGACAGACCGTAGGTCCATCCACAGTTTGTCGGCGTGGTCTCATAGGTGGGGCCTGTGGGATGGTTAAGTGAGGGCTTAAGGGTCTTTTCCGGTTTTAATTAAATTGAAGTAGTGTCGTTTTGCCTAAGTATACACCACCTAAATAAGTATTTTTAACCCTAAAAATCCCCTCAATTAACTCATTCTATAAAATCCCAAAAGAAAACCCAAAACTCCTCTAAAAAATCCTCTCTCTAGAAGTTGGAAAAAGAAGAAGCAATTGGAACTAGGTGAAGAACAAGTATCCCAATCTCCAAGCTTTTGAGGGCATTGTAACCAAGGTATGTTAGCTTTTCAGCCATGGATATCTTCCATCCATGTAGTCCCTTAGAAATCCCCCAATTTGATGAAGAATTCCCCATTCTAGCTAGGTTTCTTCCAATGTTTTGGATTATGGTGATTGTTGATCCAATTGTAGGGATTGTGATTGTTTATGATAGAATTCGTATAATTACATGTTATTAGAGTGATTACATGTATCCATGCCTATTCCATGATTATGACCTAGAACTGATATAATTGGGTTGATGCCATGAAGGGAAACTTTGGAGGTTTAGGCTTGTCCTTATAGGATTGAGGAATTATGATTAGTATTGCTTGAGAATAAAGCATAGATGATCATGACAGGTAGTGCTTTCAGAGTAAAGCTTATGATGTGAATTTTTGGTAATTGATGTTATTGTTGAGGAAGGGATACTTCCCACATGAATTGCCTCATTATGAATGTATGAATGTGAAAGGCTTGCTCACATGAATGGTTCTAGGTTTGAAAGGAATGCTCACCTAAAATGAATCTAGACTAAAAGATGATGTATTTTTTTGAGGCTAGAGGTGATTACACTTGACCTCCATATGAAAGGATATGAGGTGATTCCCATACTCCTTAGAGTTGAAAAAGAGGTGAGTCCCCACGTTTCCATTATGATGAATGGACATGCAGGCGAGTACCCATGTTCCTTATGAAATGATGTGGAGGCGAGTACCCGTGTCATATGATGAGGTTGTGGAGGCAAGTACCTGCAATCTAAAAGTAAGTAAGGTAAGAGGCGAATACTCATTAGCATTTTTAAGTTAGGCAAAGAGGTTAATTCCCATGTCTTTAAAAGTAGGTATGAATTATGAGAACTATGATGTAAAGAATGAATAGCTTGGATTTTTGATTGAGATGCCTTCCATGAGGTAAGTTAACTAAAGCCGGATGACCCAAGTCATGACTAAGGATGAGTAAGGTTGCTTGATAAGTATTCCCTTCTTATTATGATATTGATGTATGTGCATGATTATGCTTATGGTTTATATTGACTAACCATGATGTTTATGTTGTTTATTCTATCTATCATATTTAGTACTTAATTGTACTAACGCATACATTGCCTACATTCTTATCAAATGTAGGGTCCGGCGACATAGATTCTCACACTCGTGGTTAACTTTATTATTGATCAAAGAAGTGAAGATTTGGTGAGTCCTAATTTTGTTCGAGGATGTGATCACCCATTTCTCTTATGTATTTATTTATGTCTTGGACTATTGTATGGGCTGCATCCCAAGACTTTATTCAAGTTGTTTTAGATGGTTTGAGGCTGTGGTATTAGACTTCCGCTCGTTTTTATAAAAGACTTTGATTGTATTGAAAAGTTTTAATTCCCGCTCATTTCTATTACTTTATGTTATGATATGCTAAGTGGCTTGTATGAGGCCTCTCGGGGTCTTATGCGCCTTGTTATATCTAGAGGGTACTCATGGGTCGTGACAGACTTGGTAATTAGAGAATAAGGTTTAGAAGCTGCTGAAATGTGGATCGAGAATTGATCTAAGGGCCATCTGGATGCTGACTACCTGAACCTACATCATGAAAGCATGTAGCGCAGAGTATGCTTCAGTACTTGGAATGTACTGAGCATGAATGATATAGATACTAAGTTAAACAAATATATAAGCTGAACAAAGCATAACTGAGCAAGAATGTAAATACTGAAACATAACTGAAAAACTAAGTTGAATGCAATGACCAAGTACTAATCATGAAAATAGCATGTTGAACTGAATGCTGAAGTATATACTGAAAACCTGATCAAATCCACTCAGAGTCTGACTGTGGGAGCTACTATTAACCGACATAAAACCACGTGAGCTAAACGTGGAGTCAGATGTATACGCCCCATCGAGAGGACCCAATTGTCACGCCTAGAGGCTACCACCTTGACGTAACACAGGACCTAGGATCACGAATGACTCCAAGGTAACCTTGTGTCTGGCATATATCAAGCACACTGAGAATAACAGAATAAAACATGTACTAAGCGGAATCTAAAATAATAGATAACTGAAAGTGGGGAATACTTAACTATTCTGAATGTATAGAACATACTAAGAGTTTAATAACAACTGTAAGATTAAACGTACAATTCAAGCTGATTCTACTACTATGTCTGAAAAGCCTCTAACTGAGTTGAGTTGTTGAGACATGCCCCCCAGCTAACTCTAACAAAATTGAAAACTAAATAAAAAGACTAAAATAAAATGAATGTCTATATTCCTCGAACTATGAGGACTCACCACTGAAGATGCTGAAATACGGACCGAGAATCAATTAAACACGATCTGGATGCTGAGTACCTAAGCCTACATCATGAAAGAATGTAGCGTAGAGTATGCGTCGGTAATTGGAATGTACTAAGCATGCACGATATAGATACTAAGCTGAACAAATATATAAGTTGAACAAAGCATAACTAAGCAAGAATGTAAATACTGAAACATAACTGAAAAACTAAGCTAAATGCAATGACCAAGTACTAATCATGAAAATAACATGCTGAACTGAATGTTGAAGTATATACTTAAAACCTTGTCAAATGCACTAAGAGTCTGATTGTGGGAGCTACTATTAACCTACAAAAAGCTATGTTAGCTAAACGTTGAGTTCGATGTATACGCCCCATCGATAGGACCCAATATACCTTGCCAAAGGTATAAAGGCATGACTGGCATGATCACTAAATCAGATGCGCAACAGAGGAGACTTATAATCCTACGGGGGCACGTAGTTCTTGGACTACGAGGGTACGCTGAACCCTAGTCCAACTTTGTGCTAAGTCTACTCCCAACTGAATGGTATATGACACATATGCAACTGAAATACTGAAATATTGAATAGCTCAAAATACTGACATGCAATCTGAGAATGCAACATTTATATACTGATAATGTAACACTCAAAATCTGGAGCATGATTATCTGTTTATTTGACTTAGCAAGTGTAATTCATGAACTATAGAATCTACACAACTAGGGTTCTGAGTTTCATACAAGGAACTAAACAAACTTTCTAAGAAACATGCTATTTCGATTTAGGATACTACAATAGCTAAAATACAGTAAATATCCAAGGTTTTAGAATTCCTAGGTCTAGACAAGATTTGCAGAATCAAAGAACTGACTGAATTCTAGGGACCTAGTGGATGAAGGGACCCACTAATGAAATCCCACATACATGGTGATGAAATCTATGGAGAAATCCTTCGATTTCGGGGCTGAAACTTGAAGCAAACTTTCTGACTGTTCAAGGGAAACTAGCGCCTCTTTCTTCTCTTTTGCTCCAAGTTTGGATGATTTTTGGTGAATAAAGGTTTTGGTTAGGTTCTGACTAGATTATTAGGCATAAACTGAGTAAAACGACGTAGTTTAGGTGTAAAATGACGTAGTTTAAATGACCAATGCATAGTAGAAAAGACCAAAATGACCCTGACTTAAAAGCTGACGAGGGCCGCCCACGGAACCACTGACGGACCGTCAAAGGGACCACGGCCCATCAAGTGGGTCGTGGTTGCTGGCTAGTGTCTACTGGTCCTTGGCACCCCCCTCTACGGTCCACTTCACGGACCGTGAAGGCCACTGTGGTTCTTCACTTGGGGCTAGGGGTCTGCTGGCTCAAGATGATAGACCCATCCACGGCCGGTGGTGGGCTCCATGGTTTGTTGCCTGAGTTCTGGTGGTTCTGCCTCACTTCCATGAGCCAAACCACGGCTCGTGTGGGGATCCACGGCCTGTGGGGGCTCCGTGGTCCACCACTTCTGGGTGGGAGTGAACCATGAGCAGGTCGACGGACTGTGGTTCCTTTCACAGTCTGTGATCCCTTCCGTGGTTCAACAAAAATTCTTTTGTTCACGTCTATTGTGTTCTGAGGTGTTACAATATCTCCCCATTGGGAACATTCATCCTCGAATGAAGTCTAAAGAAGCTGAGTATGGAGGGAAGGAGCTGCAATCCCTACCACTAAGTAATAGAAACTGATATCTAACTGAATTGAGTTCCAGGAACATGCAAATATGCTGAAATACAAGAACAACTAAAGGAACAAGATGCTAAGACTGAATTTACGCAAGAATAAACTGAGAGACTGGAGAGGAACTATTACCTCAAGCTGGAATGGAATCGGAAGGAAAGAGATGAGGATACTTTGCCTTAATGGTTGCTTCTGCTTCCCAAGTAGCTCCCTCTACGAACTGACTCCTCCACAAAACCAATACCAAAGCGACTTCTTTATTTCTCAACCTACAAACCTGAAGGTCAAGAAATTCAACGGGCATTCTTCATAAGTGAGACTATCCTTCACAGCCACATTCTGTAATGGTACTATCGAAGCCGGATCACCCACACACTTCTTCAACAAGGAAATGTGGAAGACTGGATGAACCACTGCTAGTTCTGCTGGAAACTCTAACTCATTTGCCACATTACCAACCCTTTTCAGGATTCTATAGGGACCTACATATCTGGGACTGAGATTCCCTTTCTTGTCAAATCTCATCACCCCCTTCATAAGTGAAACCTTTAGGAAAACCCAATCATCGATTTCAAACTCTAAGTCGCTTCTCCTCACATCTGCATAGGACTTTTGACTACTCTGAGTTGTCTTTAGTCTATCTCTGAGGAGTTGAACTTTTTCCATAGCCTCATGAACTGAATCTGGCCCTATCAAGGCTACTTCACGTACTTCAAACCAACCAATCGGGGACCTACATATATGTCCATAACGGGCCTTATAAGGGGCCATCTGAATATTGGAATGGAAGCTATTATTGTAGGCAAACACTATGAGAGGTAGGTGATCATCCTAACTACCCTTGAAATGGATAACGCAAGATCTCAACATGTCCTCTAAGGTCTGAATGGTACGTTCGGCCTGACCATCCGTCTATGGATGAAATGTTGTACTGAGATTTACCTGAGTACCAAGACCTTTCTAAAATGATTTCCAGAAATGAGAGGTAAACTGAGGACCTCTATCTGCTATGATATAAAAGGGAACCCCATCCAACCGACTATCTCATTGATGTAGAGTTTGGCGTAGTCCTCCACTGAATCTGTAGTTTTGACAACCAAGAAGTGAGCGGACTTAGTAACTTTGTCCACTATCACCAAAATAGAGTCATGTTATCTGCGAGTACGAGGTAAACTCGTAATGAAGTCCATGTTTATCACTTCCTATTTCCATGTAGGAATGTTAATCTCCTGAGTCATACCTCCTGGTTTCTGATGTTCTACCTTAACTTGTTGACAATTAGGACACTTAGCCACGAAGTCTGCTATGTCCCTCTTCATGCCGCTTCACCAAAAGACTTCCCGTAGATAACGGTACATCTTAGTTGCACCTGGATGAATGGAATACCTGGAGTTATGAGCTTCTGTAAGGATTTGCTGCCTCAACTCACCCACATTAGGAACACATAAGCGACCTTGGTAACGAAGTAAACCATTTCCCCCTTGGGAGAAAACCTCAACTTTCTGCTGATAAACTGCACCTTTCAACTAAAGTAATATAGGATCACTATCATGTTTTTCCTTAACCTCCGCTACCAATAAAGATTATGATCCATTCTGAACTATCACCCCACTATCTGATGTGTCCGTAAGGAAAACTTCTAAGCGAGCAAGTCGGTGAACATCTTTGGCTAGCTCTTTCCTTTCTTCCTCAACATGTTCTACACTACCCATAGACAGCCCACTGAGAGCATCAGCCAATACATTGGCCTTACCAGGATGGTAAAGCACATTCATGTCATAGTCTTTGAGAAATTTAAGCCATCTCCTCTAACAAAGATTCAACTCTTTATGGGTGAAGACATTCTGGAGGCTCTTATGATCTGTGAATAGATCAACATGAACACCATACAAGTAGTGTCTCCAAATCTTTAGGGCAAACACTACCGCTGCAAGCTCGAGGTCATGAGTCGGGTAGTTTTTCTCATGAACCTTAAGCCGTCTAGAAGCATAAGCTATGACCTTACCTTGTTGCATCAACACAGAACCTAGGCCGACCCTGGATGAATCACAATAAATCACATAACCATCTGAACCATCTGGTAGAGTCAAGACCAGAGTTCTAGTCAACCTAGTCTTCAGTTCTGAGATGCTTTTCTCACACTCATCTGACCACTGAAATTTGACGTTATTCAGAGTCAACTTGGTCAATGGGGAAGCTATGGATGAAAATCCTTCAATAAATCTCTTGTAATAACCGGCCAAACCCAAGAAACTTCTGATATATGTTGGAGAGATGGGTCTGGGCCAGTGGTGTACTGCTTCAATTTTTTGAGAATCTACTAGGATCCCTTCACTGGATACCACATGACCAAGGAAGGCGACAGACTATAACAAGAATTCACATTTACTGAACTTAGCGAATAGATGGCAATCTTTGAGAGTTTGTCGAACAACTCTCAAATGAGTCGCATGCTCATCCTCACTCTGGGAATAAATGAGGATATCATCAATAAAGACAGTGACAAAAAAGTCCAAATATTGTTTGAACACCCTGTTCATTAAGTCCATGAACAATGTAGGAGCATTCGTTAGTCCTAAAGACATAACTATAAATTCATAATGACCATACCGAGTTCTGAAAGCTGTCTACAGAATGTCACTATCCCTGACTCTGAGTTGATGATAGCCGGATCTGATGTCTATCTTAGAAAAGTAACTAGCACCCTGAAGTTGGTCGAACAAGTCATCAATCCTGGGGATGGGATACTTATTCTTGATAGTGACTTTGTTCAACTGACGATAGTCAATGCACATTCTAAGAGAACCATCTTTCTTTTTCACGAACAATACTGGAGCACCCCATAGAGAGATACTACGTATGATGAAGCCCTTATCTAGAAGGTCTTTCAGCTTCTCTTTCAATTCCTTAAGCTCGGATGGAGACAATCTGAAAGGAGGAATCGAAATGGGCTGGGTATCTGGAAGGAGATCTATTCCAAAGTTGATTTCCTTTTTGGGAGGAACTCTGGGAAGATCTTTTGGAAACATTTCTGGAAACTTATTTACTACTAGGACTGACTCAAGAGTTGGGGTTTTGGAGTTTGAATCCTTAACCCGAACAAGATGATAGATATAACCTTTGGAAATCATTTTTCTGGCCGTAAGGTAAGTGATGAATCAACCCATAGGCACTGAGCTATTACACTTCAACTCTAAGACTGGCTCGTTTGGAAACTGAAATAGAACGATCCTAGTTCTACAATTGACTGAGGCATAACAGGAATGTAATCAATCCATGCCTAGAATGATATCGAAATCTACCATTTCTAACTCTACAAGATCTACTGAGGTGACTTTCTGAGAGACTGTGACAGGAAGAAATTTTGTATACCTGTCTAGCTATAACTCGGTCACCAACTAGAGTAGAGACCGAGAAGGGTTCTAAGAAAGTTTCTGGACTGACACCAATGTTTACTACTATATAGGGAGTTACAAAAGACAATGTAGCCCCTAGATCTAAAAATGCATAAAAATCTAAATGAAAGACTTATAACGTACCAGTGACCACATCAGGAGAATTTTCCTGGTCCTGGCGAGCCTGGAGAGCATACAACCTGTTCTGGCGCTAACCGCCACCTGTACCAGATGAAACACCCTGCTGAGTTGGGTGACCTGCTGGTGTTGTTGGAGCTATAGACTGAGCCCTATTGTTGTTACCTCATAACCCCTACCTGGCAGAAGGGCAATCCTTCAACCTATGGCCAGACTGGCCACACCCAAAGCACCCTTCCTTGCATACAAGAAACTCGCCCGAATGGTTCTTACCACACTTTGGACAAGTTGGGAAGGTCCTGTTACCTGAAGCAATCACCTGAGACCTAGAGCCTGATGCCCTACCTTTCTGATCCTGTCGAAACCTGGGGAAAGGAGCACTAGCTGATGAAGGTGTTGGGGTTGTAGACCTCTACTGAAACTGTGAGCGATTCCCACTGCCCGACTTTTACCGTGATTACTCATAATTTCCTATTCTGGCCTTTTTGTTATCCTTAACAAATTCCCTAAGCTTATCTTTCCTCAACCTTTTGAGCATCAGTCATTAGACTGGAGATATCCATATCCCCTAGAAGCATAGTATTCCTGCACTCAGTCTTTACCAGATCGGATACCCCAAACAAGAACTTACTCATTTGTGCCCTTGAATAGGAAACCATGTGTGGAGCATCCCTGGAGAGCTGGGTAAACTTCAACCCGTACTCTTCGACCGACATTGACTCTTGCTTCAAGTTCATAAACTCTTGTTCCTTAGCTTTTCTTAATTCCCTTTGGAAGAACCTGTCTAGCAAAGATCCAGTAAAACAATCCCAAGTCACAAGTGTTGCATCTGCACCCTTTTTTTCCTTCCACTGAGTGAACCAGATATGAGCCACATCCTTAAGTTGGTAGGATGCCAACTCAACACTCTCAATTCCAGTCACTTGCATTACTCCAAGAGTTTTCTTAACCTCATCAATAAAGTTATGTGGGTCCTCACCAACCTTCGACCCTACAAACTCAGGCGGATTCATCCGAACAAAGTCTCGAACCCTAGTTGAAGTTGATTCACCATTAGTGTTAGTAGGAACATGCACTTGCTAATTATTCTGATTGGCCATACTCTAAGCGAAGAGCTGGATCGCAATCTGAAATTCTGTATTCGTAACCTCACGGTTCAGGACTAGAGGAACTGCGTTAGCATTGCGTGCGTTAGCTCTACGAAGAGGCATGATCTGAAACGTATAACGAAAGATTAGAAAGAATAAGTTGGATCATACCCATGCACGATAAGAATAACAAAGAGAGTGAAGTTTTTCTTAAAACACTTCATAGCCTCCCTCTCATAAATGTGGTGCACTTCACACCCATGAAAGATACTCTACTTAGTGCGGCTTTTAGACATCCTAAGACTCTTGAAACTAATGCTCTAATACTATGTTTTTCACGCCCCGAGGCTACCCCCTTGATGTAACACGGGACCCAGGATCACGAATGACCCCAAGCTAACCCTGTGTCTGGCATATATCTAGCACACTGAGAATAACTGAATAAAACATGTACTAAGAGGAAGCTAAAACAATGGATAACTGAAAGTGGGGAATACCCAACTAGTGTGAATGTATAAAATATACTAAGAGTTTAATAACAACTGAAAGATTAAACCTAACGATTCAAGTTGATTCTACTACTATGTTTGAAAAGCCTCTAACTGAGTTGAGTTGCTGGGACATGCCCCCAAGCTAACTCTAACAAAACTTAAAACTGAATAAAAAGACTAAAATACAAAGCATGTCTATTGTCCTCGAAGTATGAGGACTCACCACTAAGTTACCAAAATGTGGACCGAGAATCGATCTAAGCGCCATCGGAATAATGAGTACATGAACCTACATCATGAAAGGATTTAGGATAGAATATACGTCAGTACTTGGAATGTACTGAACATGCATAATATAGATACTAAGCTGAACAAATATATAAGCTGAACAAAGCATAACTGAGCAAGAATGTAAATACTGAAACATAACTGAAAAACTAAGTTGAATGCAATGACCAAGTACTAATCATGAAAATAACATGTTGAACTGAATGTTGAAGTATATACTGAAAACCTGGTCAAATGCACTAAGAGTCTGACTATGGGAGCTAATATTAACCGACATAAAACCACTTGAGCTAAACATGGAGTCTGATGTATACGCCCCATCGAGAGGACCCAATAAAGTCACCCACGAAAGCACAAAATCTCTGGTAACGTATCAGAGCTAGAGAAATAGGGAGAGACAACAGAAGAACAATAAAGCTAAAACACCACCTAAACTAAGGCTCATACTATCATAATTAAGTCTTCTATTCCAGTCTACAAGGAGCTAAGTTGTCCGTAATGACATCAGAGGAGAAACATGGCATCAAACTTACAATATCGTGAGTCTATGACAAACACTAGTCTAAGCCTAGACTAAGGCAAAAAATGCTCAATTATACAATAACAACAACATTCAAGTCAATTCATCAGATAAGAACAAACACATACCCTAACTAGCATGGTACTATCCCCGGGATAATGTTGAATATACCCTAAAACATGGTTTCTAAGACATGAAATAAAAATAACTAGGTACCCACCCCTAATTCACTCCAACCAACATGCATTTACGCATTCAAGCTCAATATGATAGAGAGGAATGTCATATCCTACCTTTAGGCGGATTACGCATGATCCAAATCACCATGCTGAAGCTTTCCCATTCAGAATGACCTTATTACCCTGTCGTGATATCAAAAATAAGAATAGAATGTTAATACAATCTTGATGGAGGAAAGGACTCTATAGGTAAATACTAACCGACCTTGATGCTAAAATCCCACAAAGATTGGAGAATTGGAGACTTGGATGAACCCTAATTCCTCTTCTTCTTCCTTAGTCTTGAGAGAATTAGGGGAGCGTATTTTTAGGAGTGTTGGTGAATGATTGAAAAGGAGTAGTTTTAGGACTTAGAGGTATTTATTGGGCTTAATATTGAGACTGAAATGACTCAGTTTAGATATTATTTAATTTGCGAAAAGACTTAAAATCCCCTTAAGAATAACTGCTGACCCTTTCTACTGGTTAGACCTATGGCCCATATGCCTTTCTACGGACAGTACTGGCCAATCATAGAAAGATTCAGAAACTATATTTTTGACCCAACTTTTGACGGTCCCTATCTACGGCTTGTAGGTCTTTCTACGAACCATAGAAACCACTTGACCATTTCAAGTTCAATAAGTCTAATACCCATCTACGAGACCTATCTACGACTCGTACATAGGATGAAGGGCCGTTCTAGTGAACTGTAAAAAGGGATACTGGACTTGATTTGAAAATTTTAATTCCCCTATACCTACGGTTGTCATCTACAGCCTGTAGAAGTTTCTATATGCACAACGTCAAAGAGGAACTTCAACACCAAGCTTAAACATATTAAAAACATCATTTCATAAGGTACACATGCATTTCATACTCAATGCACATAATTATGAGCAATCAATGAAGCTAAATCAAAATTTCAAAGGAAAATTTTCATGAGTATGTGTGCAGGAGGAACGATGAAAACTACTAAGAAACATGAAACCAAAAAATATGAACCATGAGAAAATAAATACCTCAAGCTAGAATGGGACTGGATGGGAAAATGGGGGTAACAAGACATCATATCAATAATAATATGGAGTTCAGTGTACTGCTCCCACACCGAAAAGAGAACATCCTACTTTCTAAGGTAATGACCATAATCATCAGCTTAGGCGGATCCACTAGCTAATGTCTAATTGGGACATAACTTACGAGGAATGGAATTCTGGGACCTGGGTAATCGCCACTAGCCCAACTTGGTGTTAAGTAAACTTCTAATGGAAAACATGCATAATAATAATCATATTCACAATCTTTGAAATGGTAAGAGTCTAGTAATACCAAATCATTCATGAAGATCTCATAATCATAAGAATAACTCCTTTAAAATCATGATTTCGTAACATATTTGTAAGAAATATTTTAATCGAAAGCATCTAAATCATTATTGTCTTTTCATAATAAGAAGTACTTCAATCAGAAGTATCTTAATGAAGTCATTCATTCATAGTGGAGGTACTTCAATCAGAAGCCTCATATTTTCATAAAAATGCTTAATACTTTATTCGAAAGAATCATTGATTCATAAAATCTTTCATATCATAATGCATGTATATCAACATATCTTGAATCATATCATAAAATACTTTACATGGCATGTGTTCAGAAAAATATCGTTGAAAACATTGCATTTTGATCAAATCATGCATAATAAGATCAATCATTATAAATAAAATATCATAAAGTAGATTTTGACGTTTCTTTGGGATTCAATGGGTGAAGAGGAACTCCTTGATAAATTTCCCCCATACCTTGATCAAAGCCCTAACTTAAATCTTCTACGGAAAATTGGACTCTTTGAAACCCTAGCTTGCTTGGAGAGGAAAACTTGAGAGAGAATTTGGAATTTGAGAAAATGAGAGTGAATGGGGAGCGGTTTGGGTCTTAGAATCAGTTATAGGTCTAGAAAATAGGCTTAAAACGACGTAGTATATGAATTAAAAGAGTAAGAAAGGACCCAATTAACGGTCCGTACATTGGAGCACGGGCTGTCTTGTCCCTTTGTCAACCAAACTATTGAAAACCCACTTTCTGATGAAGAACCACGAACCACTTACACGATTAGTCAACCCTAATACGACATGTATCACCTCCTTCTACAATGAGTCTAAAACATGGGCCTGAGTCCTCGGGCCTCGAACCATGAATGCCAAGTACGAGTCATGTTTCCTTTTATAGCCCGTACTGGCCAACTATACAACCACTTTGTTGAAACATCAATTCTCTGAAGGATAACTACAACATCCCATCAACAAACCATCCTCCAATGTACGACTTGTACATCTCACTCATGAAACATTGCACCAGAAACATTCTGCAACTTTTTAATTTCCAAGTTACCATTTTCCCTTCCGAGGTGTTATTCTATAAGCCATGACCATGCGCTCATTTTAAAAAAAAACATCTTTTAACAGGGAAACTATTTAAAAATAAGCAATGACATGTTAGGATAGAGTGATGAACTAATAATGAGCAGTTGAGCCACAAGGTCTCAGATTCAAATTATAGTGGAAGCAAAACCATTAGGTAATTTCTTCCCATTTGTTCAAGCCTTGATGGATAGAGTTACTTGGTACTTGTGCTGGTGGGAGGTAGTAGGGCCTCGTGGAATTAGTTCAAGATGAGTGCAAGTTTCATCGAACACTATGGTAAAAAAGAAAATACTAAGTTGTTGATGTATTTGAAGTGTTAAAATATGAGCTTTGTGCCATCCTGACTGTCACGATCTGAGTCTGCACTCTAGTCGTGATCGAAACTCAGCATCACAAATGACCTCAAGTGGATCCTTGGTACTACCATGCTACAAATGAACTGATTTGACATTTTATGGAATATGAGCAAAAGCTAAAATGTAACTAACTGAAACATGTATTGAACATAGATCTAAATAAAATGATTAAAAGATTCATGGAATTGAACAACTAATGTCTTAATAATAGCCTTTACTAATTGAGATGAAAGAAATAAGTTTGTCGGGACATGACGCTCCAGCAACCTTAAAACTAAATAATTGTCGTAATGATAAACCTAGCTACTAACTAATCCAGGGAAGTCCTCAAATGAGGAAGACTTACCAACAGCTGACTAGAAAGTTGCATCCTCTCTAGACACGAGTTTGAGAGCGAACACTTGAATCTACATCATAAAAGGATGCAACACAGAGAAAAGTATATGGTCAGTGTGTGGTATGTACTGAGTATGTAAGGTGATACTAAACATAAGCACAACATAACATAACATAAAATAAATGAAAGACAACTTGAAATCAATGTATAAGGACTATTTAAGAATATTCTTTCAAATATATAAAGGTGAATATTTTTTCTGTAGCCTTGAACTTAAAATATAACTAAGATGTCATGTACGAGGAATCATGATGGTAATATAAGTGTATAACATTAATAGTATTTTTATTGGTGAGTTTTTTTTTAATCGACATACAACATGTAACTAATGTTTTCCAACTTATAATCCTAATCGGAAGGGCGCCATATACCTTGTGAGGGTATAAAACATGTTTATCGAATGTGGATCCACTAACTGAGCCTCTTGGGCTAAAAGAGTTGATCGGCTAGCGGTATACTCAAATTCTATATTGACACATAGTTATGGGACTTGGGTTTTCTGAACTCTCGTTCTTATTGGTGCTAAATAATCCTCACAAAATAATATAAATATATCAATGATATTAATTAGGTCAATTATTTGTCTGTCTGAAACAAGTGTGAAACTAAGCTCAAAAATCACATATCAAATTATTGACACACAATTTTGACCATCCACAATTTAATTAATTTTCAATCTTCTTCAATTTTAAACAATTTAAAATAATCGTCTTTGAAAAAATTAAAAATTATTTTAAATCATTTTCTAAGTATTTTATTATTTTTCAGAAAAATATAACTTCTATATATTTATATTTATCTACGACTTTCATTTTTTATAAATATTAAGAAAATCGTCTCAAAAATAGTGTTGTCTTAAATATATATTTCCTTTTTCTTAAATAAATTAAGCTAAGTAATTAGTTTTATAATGAATTGTTTATTTCAAATGTTAGATATTTATTTGACTTTGCTAAAATTAAGATGCTTGATTAATTAGTTTTTGTATATTTCGTATTCGCCGAATTTAATTTCTTGATGAAATAAACATGAGGAAACTGGTCCCTTCATCCTTTTATTTAGACCAACTTCAACCCAATTAATTAACAAAACTTCAATCTCAATTACCCCTAATTCAGTCCAACTCCTATATTTCTATACCCCACGTGCCTATAACTTTTCCTTTTCTCTTTTCCTCATCTCCCAATGCTCAGAAAGATTACACAAACCCCGCCATACGGGCCCATCTTCATCCTCAATGAGAAATCCCCAGAAAACTCTAACCTATTTACCAAAAATGACACCGTTCCTTCAACCCTGGTTTAAAATTCGTACAGTTCGCGTACCTTGCATGAGGTTACCATTGTCAAAATTTTCTAGAATGAACCACGTGGCTCGTATTCATTACAAATCCTTGAACTTCCTCTCAAATCTGTTGATTCTTGTACCAATTTCATACACTTTTGAGCTGTCCAACCTTATTCATCCAGGAAATTCAAAAAGCTGAAGTAGTCCCACATCTTTTGTGGCCAAGGAATGTAACACCTTGGATTTTAAAAGAAGGAGAAATTTAAGGTTTCCTAGAACTGGTGCCAGCACCGATAGAACCACAGATGGTCTGTAGGTTGAACCATGGACCATAGGTAGGGATTGTTGGTGGAAAGTTCAAATGAGCTAAAAATTTCAAGCCCCAGTACCCTTTTTATGGTTCACCAGGATGATCCGTCATTCAATGTACGAGTCGTAGGTAGGTCTCGTAGGTGAGTTCCAGACTAAGTGAAATTTTGAGGGCTAAAGTTGGACTAACGGTGTCTATGTACAGACCATAGATCGACCAACGAACCGTAAATGGGTCCCGTCGTTCAAGGGTCCAAAAATAAATTTCTTAACCCCACCGATGGTTGACCAAGACGGTCTGTAGCAGGACCTACGGACCGTGGGTCCAACCTTCGACGGGGACCAGCAGTTATTCTTAAAAGGGGCTTTGGTCTTTTCCAAATTATTCTAACCCAATACTATGTCGTTTTACCCTCTACCGTAGGCCCTATATAAATATTTTTACCCCCAAATCACCCAATTCATTTCACTCTCCTAAATTCCTAAAAGTTGATAAAGCTCATCATCTCAAATATTTCTCTCTCTAAGGAAGAAGAAGAAGAAGAGCTAGGGTTTCAATTTATGTCTGAATTCCCACCATATCTTTTGGGGTTTGAAATCCAAGGTATGATAGTCTTCACTTGTGGAGCTCTTTCCTCCATAGGGTTCCTAAAACCCCCAATTTTTATAAAGTTAGATTCCCAAATCAAATTAGGATTTTATTCAATTGCCATGGGATCCTTTTACTGTTGATCCAATTGATTATTTTATGCCTTCTTATGCATGAATTGTAGTAATTGCATGTATTGATTTGAATCCCCATGAACCCATTCATGACCCATGAATTCTAAACTATGATCATATAATATGGATTTTGAACTATGAAAGATGAATTTATGAAGATATCCAAGTTTCTTTATGAAATTGACAAAGATGATTTAAGGATGCTTTGAGAGTAAAATATCAATATTGTTGTAGTTGTGAAAGCATTTCTCAACTAATCTTTGAATCAAGATTTAGGAGCTATTCTACTAAAACCTACCTTTCATTGGCTTATTGATGTGCCTTCCATGGATAATAAGACAAGTGGCGATTACCCATGTCTATTAATGATAAGACAATTTAAGACTAATGACTTTTCCATGGGATTTATGCTTAGCACTGAGTGGAAAAGAGGCGATTACCCATGTCCCATAAACTATGTGCTACCATAGGTTTGTCTTAGATAGAAATTAGCTAGTAGATCCACTTAATTAAGCTAGAAGTTTATGGTTCTTACCTTGACAAGTAAGGACATCTATTTTCGGTGTAGGATAGACACCGGATTCCATCTTATAGCTCGCATGGTCTATATGTTGGTTAATGGCTACTTCCCATAATAATGAACTAAGGTTACTTCTAGAAGTATCTCTCATGTGTTTAAAGATGATCTAAATTGCATTTACAATGATCACGATTATATTTTTCTAACCTTTTATCTTATGGTTTACTTTGGTCATTGCATGTCCTGAAAAGCTCTTTTAACATAATTTTATAACCCTTATGAATTGCTATCATACTTGATACACTATATGTACTAGCACATACTCTTACCTACATTATTTCACTAATGTAGGGTCTGTCGCTCCTATTTTACACCTTCGTGGCTAGTGACTACCTTTATAGCTTTGAATATTAGTGACTCCTCATGTTTCGTGGACCGAACCCTTTATTTCTTTTGTGTTTATGTTTAAGATCTTGTTATGCGATGTATGGATTACGTCCCAATCACTCTTTGATGTAATAGATGGATTTGAGATTATGTTAGATTTCCGCTATGTTTTTGTCAAACTCTTTATGATTTAAAACTGTCTTTGAACTCTTTCAATTCTATTATCATTGTATGATATATTCTAAGTGGCCTGTGTAGGGCCTCTCGGGGTCTTATACGCCATATCACGTCTAGGATGTACCTTGGGTCATGACAAACATGGTATTCATAGCACAAGGTTTAGAAAGGTCCTAGGAAGTCTCTAAGCCACGTCGAGTAGAGTCTTGTTCATGAGTGTGAAGCGCACCACATTTATGAATAAGAACTTATAAGATGATTAGAAAACTCCACTTCTTTCATTACTTTAAAGTCGTGCGATAGAGTGTAACTCTATACATCCTTCTCTTAATCCCTATCCGATGCTTTTCAGGATATAGCCCCTCGAAGAGCTTACATTAGGAGGAATGAAACTGAGAATGTGGAACGAGAAGCTCCTCCTCAAGCTCCCCACATTTCGATCAACCCTTTGGTCGAGCAAGTCACTAATACGTAGTTTAGGGCTACTTTTCAAGTAATTGCCCAATCCATGATGGCTCAGGACAATAGGAAGGTTGTGGTCCCCATGAACCCAAATATAGGTACATCATCATCTAGAGTAAGGGACTTTATTAAAATGAATCCTCTGAAGTTTCATGGTTTAAAGTTTGAGGAAAAGAGTTCATTGATGAAGTGTATAATGTGTTGATGATCATAGGAGTGACGCCGGTGGCAAAGGAAGAATTGGCCGCTTACCAACTTAAGGGTGTTTCTCAAGTTCAGTTCAACCAACGGAAAGAAGAGAGGGCGGTGGATGTGGGTCCTCTCGATTGGGAAAAGCTTAAGGTTGCTTTCCGTGGTAGGTTCTTTCCCCTTGAGATGAGGGAGGCAAAGGTACTTGAATTCATCAACATTCATCAAGGAAACATGAGTGTGAAGGAATATGCTTTGAGGTTCACACAATTTTCTAGGTATGATCCTACTATGGTTTCCGACCTTAGGGCAAGTATGAGTATGTTTGTTTTGGGATTGTCCAAGATGGTAGTCAAAGAATGTCGTACCGCCATGATAATAAATGATATGGGAATTTCTCGTGTTGTGGTGCATGCTAAAAAAATAGAAGAAGAAAATAATAAGGAAAAAATCTAGGATACAAAGAAGGCAAGGACAAGTGATGGTGACTTTTGACATTCAAGGTCTGATGGATATGGTCGTTCTAAGTTCCGACAAAGGTTTTCTAGTCAAAGATCCTCTAATGCTCCTCCTAGATTCAACAAATATTCGTTGTCTAATCCTTAGCCTCAAGGAGGAAATGGTGGTGGATCTTCATTGTCTATTAGTGCTAAATGTGGAAGAAAGCATGAGAGTAATGTCTAGCGGATTCTAATGCATGTTTTTGTTGTGGCAAGACGGATCACAAAATAAGATATTTCTCCTTAGTTGCTAAGAATGAAGGAGATAATCGTCGACGCGCTCAACCTAATCCTTTGTCAGGTTCTAGTGGGAGTCAAGCAAAAAATATTTTGTGCACTCCAGACTCGCCATGAGGA
This sequence comes from Solanum etuberosum, assembly GCA_029582245.1. NCBI lineage: Eukaryota > Viridiplantae > Streptophyta > Magnoliopsida > Solanales > Solanaceae > Solanum > Solanum etuberosum. Next base: position 29,648 of record JAJONR010000224.1, on the reverse strand, counting down.
AGAGTGTTGTCCTGATGTGGTGACCGGTATGTTTAAAGTCTTTCATCTTGATATTTATGCTATGCTTGATCCAAGTGCTACGTTTTCTTCTGTGACGCCATACATGGCTATGAGGATTGATATTCTTTCGGATGTGTTGTTAGACCCTTTTTTTGTCTCTACTCCTATCAGTGAATCTATTGTGGCGAAGAGAGTCTATAGAAATTGTTACGTCTGCTTGTCCCATAGATCCGCTCATGTTGATCTTGTAGAGCTTGATATGCTATATTTTGATGTTATTCTTGGTATGGATTGGTTGCATTCTTGTTATGCTTTTATTGATTGTAGAACCCGAGTGGTCAAGTTTCAGTTTCCAAATGACCATATCCTAGAGTGGGAAGGAGGATATCTTATGCCGAAAGGTCAGATTTTTTCTTGTCTTAAAGCTAGAAAGATGATTTCTATGGGTTGCATCTACCATCTTGTTTGGGTTAGGGATATGGATTCTGAAACCGCTACTCTTGAGTCGGTCCCCATTGTAAATGAGTTTCCAGAAGGGTTTCCAGATGATCTACCCGGTGTTCCTCCCGAAAGGGAAATAGACTTCGGTATTGACCTTCTCTCAGATACACAATTGAAAGATTTTTTGGATAAGAGTTTCAGCCGACTAAGTATCTGTCCATGGGATGCTCCATTTTTGTTTCTTCGAAATAAAGATGGTTCAATTAATATGTGTATCGATTACCGCCAGTTGAATAAGCTTACCATGAAGAATAAGTATCCTCTCCCAAGGATAGACGACTTGTTTGATCAACTACAAGGAGCAAGTTACTTCTCTAAGATTGACCTCCGGTCGGGTTATCACCAATTGAGGGTGAAGGAAGATGGCATTCTTAAGATGGATTTTTGAACTCGGTATGGTCATAATGAGTTCTTGGTGTTGTCCTTTAGCTTGACTAATGCTCCGACCGCATTTATGAATTTGATGAATATGGTGTTTAGACAATACCTTGACATGTTTGTAATCGTGTTCATTGATGATATCTTGACCTATTCAAGGAGCGAAGAAGAGCATACCGATCATTTATGGAATGTGTTGCAAGTCCTCAAGGACCAACAACTCTTTGCAAAGCTTAGTAAGTGCGAGTTTTGGCTAAGATCTGTGGCTTTCCTTGGCCACATTGTTTCCGAAAAGGGCATTGAGGTAGATCCTAAGAAGACGGATGTGGTTAAGAGTGGGCCTAGACCTCTATCCCCTTCGGATATTAGGAGTTTCTTTGGTTTAGCCGATTACTATAGAAGGTTTGTGGAATGGTTTTCTTCGATTGCCTCTCCATTGATGACATTGAACCAAAAGAAATCCAAATTCTTATGGTCGGAAGCTTGAGGAATTGAAAGATAGATTCACTTCCGCATCGGTGTTGACTTTACCGGAAGGAACGGATGGGTTTATTATTTATTGTGATGCTTCAAGAATAGGGTTAGGATGTGTCCTTATGCTAAATGGGAAATTCATTGCCTATGCCTTAAGGCAACTTAAAGTGCATTAAAAGAACTATCCTACCCATGATTTAGAACTAGCGGCAGTTGTGTTTTCTTTATAGATTTGGAGGTATTACTTACATGGTGTTCATGTTGATATCTTTACCGACCACAAAAGTTTGCAACACTTGTTTAAACAGAAGGATCTAAATCTTCGTCAAAAAAGGTGGCTTGAGTTACTAAAGTATTACGACATGAGTGTTCTCTATCACCCCGACAAAGAGAATGTGGTTGCGGATTCTCTTAGCTGATTATCAATGGGTAGTGTTGCTCATGTTGAGGATGGTAAGAAAGAGTTTGTTCAAGATTTTCATAGATTTGCCCGATTGGGTGTTCGGTTGGTTGACTCTACCAAAGGCAATGTTATGGTCCAAAAGGGTTCAAAATCTTCTTTTGTGTAAGAAGTGAAAGCCAAGCAGGTCTTGACCCGATCTTGAGTGAGATGAAGGAAGTGCTGCTTAAGAAGTTAGTTGAGGCTTTCTCCCAAGGGAGAGATGGAGTACTTCGATATCAAGGTCGTTTGTCTGTTCCCAATGTAGATGACTTGAGAGTGGAAATCTTAACAAAAGACCATATTTCTCGATATTCCATTCACCAGGAGCCACCAACATGTACCGTGACTTGCGGGAGGTCTATTGGTGGAATGGGATGAAGAAGGATATTGTGGAATTTTTTGATAAGTGTCCTAATTGTCAACAAGTGAAAGTTGAACATCAGAAGCCTGGACCTTTGTCCCAAGATATTAGCATTCCTACTTGGAAGTGGAAAGATTTAAATATGGACTTCATTGTTGGTTTACCCCGCACACGACTACAACATGACTCGATTTGAGTTATAGTAGATTGTATGATGAAGTTGGCTCATTTCATTCCGTTCAAGGTTTCTTATTTGGTGGAGGACTATGCTAAGTTATACTTAAGAGAAATGGTTAGGTTGCATGGAGTGCCCTTGTCCATTATCTCCGATCGTGGTACCCAATTCACTTCTCAATTTTGGAAATCTTTCCAAAAGGGGCTTGGTACTCGTGTTATGCTTAGTATGGTCTTTCATCCGCAAACTAATGGGCAAGCATAGCGTACTATCCAAACTTTGAAAGATATGTTAAGAGCTTATGTAATTGACTTCAAGGGTAATTGGGATAATCATTTTCCTTTGATTGAATTTGCGTACATTAATAGTTATCACTCAAGCATTGATATGGCTCCATTTGAAGCTCTATAGTATAGGAGGTGTAGATCTCCTATAGGTTGGTTTGAAGTGGGTGAAGTTTCTTTTATAGGTTCCAAGTTGGTACATGATGCTATGGAGAAAGTTTGGCTTATTAGAGAATGGTTGAAACTGGCTCAAAGTCGGCAAAAGTTATATGCCGATGATAAAAGAAGAGATATTGAGTTTTATGTGAATGATTGGGTTTACGTGAAGATTTCACCCATGAATGGAGTGATGATATTTGGAAAGAAAGGGAAACTGAGTCCCCGTTATGTTGGCCCATATCAGATTTTGGGGCGTATTGGTAAAGTTGCTTATGAACTTGATTTGCCTAATGACTTGGCATCGGTGCATTTGGTTTTTCATGTTTTGTTGTTGCAGAAATGTGTTGGTGATCCGACATCTATAGTACCATTGGAGAGTCTCGGTATAATGGGTCTTATGAAGATGTTCTGGTTGAGATTCTGGACTTGCAAGATAGGAAGTTGAGGAATAAAGAAATAGCTTCTGTAGAGGTTCTTTGGAGGAATCAGTTAGTTGAGGGAGATACTTGGGAGGCCGAGGCCGATATGATGTGCCATTATCCTCATCATTTTCTCTTTGTTTCTACTCTAGCTTGAGGTATTCAATTCCTCATGTGTTTACTCTTTTGATTTCATGTGTCTTAGATATTTCCATGATTCCTCATTTATGCATTTGCATTCCAACTGTGAGTCCCGATCGTATCTCATGCAATTTATGTGGGGGTTACAAGTAGCAATTAAGGTGACTTCATTTATTGGTTATCTAATTTAAACATGATCACTAGGTGATATAATAAATAAAACAATAAACAAATATTAAGCATGAAAACAATTAAAGAAGATAAGTGAGAAGACAGAATTAGAAAAATAGATAGGAGAAAACAGTTTATTTATTAAGCTACCCTAAATAGTTGTAATTATAAACAAATAAAAGGGAAAAAGGGAATGGGAGACCATGGAATCTAGATTAACACACTTTACGGATCAGTTCTCAGCTTTTTATGCCCTCAGCTTTTATTTGTAAAGACGAAAACTGATGTTTTGTCGTTTTAAGCTTGAGTCGATTGTCATCATCTCCGTAAAGGGCCTAACTATCCCTACCCCACCTTCCGCATGCATAACGTCCTAGAAGGTGCCTATCGGCCCCACTTAATGTCCAAGAGGCATTGGACCACTACTAGGGAGGTTTTAGACTAAAATAAAAATATAAGCTCCTAGTTAGGCCCTCTAGACACCAAGAGAAAAAAATAGGACGACACTTTGCACATAAAATCTCATGTTAGCCTCTAGGTTTTAATTATTAGCATGCTTTCAAACACAAGTAAGGTGAAAAGGTCTCATGCGAAGTGTGTGAGCATAAAATAATACAAACAACCATTATACAATATACTAGTTAATTTTAAGGGAGGGTAGAAAGTTATCACAATGCAGAAAGCAATGAAGCAACTAAACTGATTTTAAGGGTGGCAGAAATATTAAAGGAAAGGTTGATTTATTAACTAATTTTAATCAGGTAAATGAGTATGTAATAGTTATAATGCAAGTTAATATTTAAAATAGAGCTTGACTTGATCTGGGAATTTATCTAATATGGGGCAGCTTCTAAATTGAGTGTGCAGAAAAATAGTAATGTCACGGCATTTGCTTAACAGTGGCAGAAAAACCATAACAAAATTTTAGTTATTTAACATGCTGGACACTAGCATGCTGTAAATTAATAATAACTATGAACATGATTTTTAGGTGATGGAGAAAGTCAAAATATTGCATAACACCTATAGGCATGATACTTTAAATAAATAAAATCAAATCTATAACCTATAGGCATGGTTTCTAAGTATGAACATGCTGAAAATTATAATATTATTCAGGAAACCTATATGCAAGGAAAGATTCTAAGATTTCAAGGTCATAATAAATTTTAACACATATTCATGATAAGTTGGTTAATCTGATAAAGTTATGAACAAAGGTTGATTTTAAGCCAATATTAAGATAGATTCAAATATGCTTGCATGATTTACGATTTAAGCAACATAGGCAAATTTTATGGCAACCACACGTAACAAAATAAACTAAGCTAAAAATGAAAAGAAACAATTAGCACGTGTGTCCCCTCCCCCTTTAGGCGATCCTCCCAAATATATCACATATATATTAGAGTGTTAAAGTTTTCAAGTTATTACAAGCCAAATGAAGATAAATGAACAAGGTATACGGAATTGAAATAAACTTTTAAGCACAATTAATCTTGTCTGAAATCCCTCCTAGACGACTCTTCAACATCTTGTACTCAAAACCTGCTAAACAAAAGGAAACAATACAACACAAGTATAATGCCAAAGACACATAATATTATTCAATTTTTAAAAAACACAAGCAGAAGAGGACACTCATTAAATCAAGCAGCAAATATAACAACACAACGAATATGAAATCATGTATATAACATCACTTATATCAAGAAAGGAAAAGAGAACTGACCCATATGCTTCCTTTATTTATTTCAAACATAAGACAATATTCATAATAGATGATGAAAGAAGAAATTTAAAATAATGAAGTAATTACTAACCAATCAAGCAGAAATAATTATCAGCAATGGAGTGTTTTAAAGAGATATCCACCGAAATAGCAACACAACAATACCACAAAGAATGATCCTAAGCTTTTCTAGAGTTCTTATTTTCTTTTCAAGAGTAGAGAGTGTTTTTGCTAGTTGTTAGAATGTGTAAGCGTATTCCAAAGAATGAAAGGGGATTCTTTATATAGTGGGAGAAGGGTCAGTCAAATTAAAGAAAGGAATTGATTTTAGGTCAATCAACTATATATTTTCCTTAACAAGTAGAGAGTAAAAATCAGTACAATTCTTTTACCTTAATCAAATATCACTTTTTAAAAAATACAACATGTAAGAATATATTAACGTCAATCAAGGTAAAAGAATCAATTAAAAAATTACAATAATTTATTAAAATTCTCAAGGAATCTGCAATTTTTCTTGATAATTCTTGAAAATTAAGAGACTTGCCAAATAGTTTCAATATTACAAATCAATCACAGGATACCAATATATACTTACCATAACACATTCCCAAGTCAAGGATTTCAATTAATTAATTTAGACAATAATTACCTTATGCAGTCATACTAATTCCGATAATGAACTAGCATATCAGTTAGCAAATCCAATTATGCTCTAATTGATTTAAGCATACAAGTTGCTTTTCATTTGAATGAGAATCAAAACTCAGATTAATTATGGGAATAAACTAAAATCAATGGGTTAAATATCAAGATTAACAAAAGTAACCAAGTGATAACATCAAATTCAAAGGCAAGTGCGATATCTTCATATTAATCTTGAGAAGAACGGTGGAGCATATGAATCTTGAGCTATAAATAGCATTAGAATAACTTCTTATCACAGTTTGGACAAGTTGGGAAAGTCCTGTTACCTGAATTACTCCCCTGAGACTTAGAGCCTGATGCCCTACTTTCCTGATCCTGTCGAAACCTGGGGGATGGAGCACTAGCTAATGAAGGTGCTGGGGCTGTAGACCTCTGCTGAAACTGTGAGCGATCTCCACCACCCGATTTCTGCTGAGAGTATTCATAATTCCCTTTTCTAGCCTTCTTGTTGTCCTTAGCCCTTTCCCTAAGTTTATCTCCCTCAACCTGCTGAACATGAGTCATAAGCCTAGAGATATTCATATCCCCTAACAACATAGCATTCCTGCACTCAATCTTCACCAAATTGGATACCCCAAATAAGAACTTGCTCATTTGTGCCCTCGAATCAGCTACTATATGTGGAGCATACCTGGAGAGCTGAGTGAACTTCAACCCATATTCTTGGACCTTTATTGAACCCTACTTCAAGTTCATTAAATCTTGTGCCTTAGATTCTCTCAACTCCCTTGGGAAAAACCTATCTACAAAAGCTCCAGCAAAACAATCCCATGTCATATGAGCTGCATTCTCACCCCTGTTTTCCTTCCACTGTGTGAGCCAAATATGAGCTACATCTTTGAGTTGATAGGATGCTAACTCAACACTCTCAGTACCAGTCACTTGCATTACTCCAAGAATTTTCTTAACCTCATCAATGAAGTTTTATGGGTCCTCATAAACCTGCGACCTTAGAAACTCAGGTGTATTCATCCTTCTGTGAATCCACTCGGATCCCTTCGCTGCATACCACATGACCAAGGAAGGCGACAGACTGTAACCAGAATTCACATTTGCTGAACTTAGCGAATAACTGGCGACCTTTGAGAGTTTATAGAACAACTCTCAGATGAATTACATGCTCTCCCTCACCCCGAGAATAAATGAGGATATAGTCAATAAAGATGATGACGAATGCATAATAACAGATTAGAAAAGAGAAGTTAGATCATACCCACGCACGATAAGAATAGCAAGAAAAGTGAAGTTTTTTCTTAAAACACTTCGTAGCTTTCCTCTCATAGATGTGGTGCACTTTACACCCATGAAAGAGACTCTAGTTAGTGCGGCTTTCATACAATCTAGGACTCTAAAACCTAATACTCTGATACCAAGTTATCATGCCCCGAGCCTACCCTCTTGACGTAACACGGTACCTAGGATCAAGAGTGACCCCAAGCTAACCATGTGTCTCACATATATCAAGAATACTGAGAATAACTGAATAAAAAGATATACTATGCGGAAGCTAAAACAATGCATAACTGAAAATGGGTAATACCCAACTAGTCTGAATGTATGAAACATACTAAGAGTTTAATAACAACTGAAAGATAACTTAACAAGTCAAGTTGATTTTCTACTATGTCTGAAAAGTCTGTAACTGAGTTGAGTTGCTGGGACATACCCCCAGATAACTCTAACAAAATTGAAAACCGAATAAAAAGACTAAAATGAAAAGCATGTCTATTGTCCTCGGAATATGAAGACTCACCACTGCAGCTGTTGAATACAGATCGAGAATCGATCTAAGCACGGTCTGGATGCTGAGTACCTGAACCTACATCATGAAAGGATGTAGCGCAGAGTATGTGTCAGTACTTTGAATGTATTGAGAATGCAGGATATATATACTAAAAGCATAACTGAGCAATATTGTAAATACTGAACATAACTGAAAAACTAAACTGAAGGCAATGACCAAGTACAAATCATGAAAATAACATGCTGAGCTGAATACTGAATTATAACTGAAAACCTGGTCAATGCACTAAGAGTCTAACTGTGAGAGCTACTATTAACCGACATAAAACTACGTGAGCTAAACGTGGAGTCCGATATATACGCCCCATCGAGAGGACCCAATATACCTTGCCAGGGGTATAAAGTTATGACTGACGTCATCTCTAAATCTGATGCCCAACAGATGGGACTTATACTCCTACGGAGCCACGTTGTTCTGGGACTATGAGGGTACGATGAACCCTAGTCCAACTCGGTGTTAAGCCTACTCCCAACTGAATAAGTATATGAGTGAAATGTAACTGAAATACTGTATAGCTTAAAATACTAACATGCAATCTGAGAATGCAACATTTATATACTGATCATGTAACATTTGAAATCTGGAGCATGATTATCTGTTTATCTGACCTAGCAAGTATAATTCATGAACTAAGAGAATTTATACAAACTAGAGTTCTGAGTTTCATGCAAGGAACTAAGCAAACTTTCAAATAAACAAGATAATTCGATAAATGATACTACAACAGCTAAATCACAACAATTATCCAAGGTTTTAGAAACCCTAGGTCTAAACAAGATATGGAGAATCAAGGATCTGACTGAATTCTAGGGACCTAGTGAATGAAAGGAATCCACTAGTGAAATCCACATACCTGGTGACGACATCTACGGAGAAATCTTTTGATTTCGGGGCTACAACTTGAAGAACATTGTTGCTTGTTCTTGGGAGGTTTGGTCGACTTTTCCTCTTCTTTTTGCTCCAAATTTGGATGATTTTTCGAGAATGGGGGTTTTAGGTAGGTTCTGACTAAGTTAATAGGCTTAAACTGGCTAATACAACGTAGTTTAGGTGTTAAATGATGTAGTTTAACTGCCCAATGCATATGGGAAAAAACCAAAATGACCCTGACATAAAAACTGATGAAGCCATCGACGGACCTGACCGACGGACCGTGGGCTGAACGACGGTCCATCCTGAAAGGGCGGCATTGGCATCAGAGACTAGATACTGAGGGTCACGATCCATGGACCCTGGAGCACGGACTGTGGTCCCACCTACGGTCCGTAGTTCGGCCGTAGGTCGTGGTTTTCTGGGGAGTTCTGGGTGGCCAACCTACGGTCCGTGGTCCCATCCAAGGGCCGTGGTTTAGCCTCGGACGGTGGCCCCTGCAACTCTGAAAATCTGCCATTTGGTCTTTCTGAAATCCGGGGTGTTACATTATCTCCCCCTTGGGAACATTCATCCTCGAATGAAGTCTAAACTAGCTGAGTATGGAGGGAAGGAGCTACAATCCCTACCACTAAGTACTTGAAACTGATATCTAACTCAACTGAGTTCCACAAACATGCAAGTATGCTGAAATGCAAGAACAACTGAAGGAACAAGATGCTAAGACTGAATTGTCGCAAGAGTAAACTGAGAGACTGGAGAGGAACTATTACCTCAAGCTTAAACGGAATCGGAAAGAAAGAGATGAGGATACTTGTCTTTCATGGTTGCTTCTGCTTCCCAAGTAGCTCCCTCTACGGACTGACTCCTCCACAAAACCTTCACTGAAATGACTTCGTTATTTCTCAACCTACGAACCTGTCGGTCAAGAATCTCAACTGACACCTCTTCATAAGTGAGACTATCCTTCACAGCCACACTCTCTAATGGCACTATCGATACTGGATCACCCGCACACTTTTTCAACAAGGAAATGTGAAAGACTGGATGAACTGCTGCTAATTCTTCTGGAAACTCTAACTCGTAAGCCAGCGGAGATTAAGGAAAAATAAGATAGTGACCCTATATTACTTCAGTTGAAGGGTGCAGTTCATCATCAAAAAGTTGAGGTTTTCTTCCAAGGGGGAGATGGTGTGCTTCGTTACCAGGGTCACTTATGTGTTCCTAATGTAGGTGAGTTAAGGCAACAGATCCTTACTGAAGCTGATAAATCTAGGTATTCCATTCATCTGGGTGCCACTAAGATGTACCGTGATCTATGGAAAGTCTTTTGGTAGAACGACATGAAGAGGGACATAGTAGATTTTGTTGCTAAGTGTCCTAACTGTCAACAGGTTAAGGTAGAACATAAGAAAACAAGAGGTATGACTTGAGAGATTAACATTCCTACATGGAAGTGGGAAGTGATAAAAATGGACTTCTTCACGGGTTTACCTCGTATTCACAGACAACATGACTCCATTTGGGTGATAGTAGACAGAGTTACTAAGTCCGCTCACTTCTTATCTGTCAAGACTACAGATTGAGCGGAGGACTATGTATGGTAAACTCTACATCAATGATATAGTCAGGTTGCATAGGGTTCCCTTGTCTATCATCTAAGATAGAGGTCCTCAGTTTACCTCTCACTTTTGGAAATCATTTCAGAAAGATCTTGGTACTCAGGTAAATCTCAGTACAACATTTCATCCCCAGACGGATGGTCAGGCAGAACGTACATTCAGAACTTAGAGGACATGTTGAGAGCTTGCGTGATCGATTTCAAGGGTCGTTGGAATGATCACCTACCTCTTATAGAGTTCGCCTACAATAATAGTTTCCATTCCATTATTCAGATGGCCCTGTATGAGGCACTTGATGGGAGTAGATGCAGGTTCCCGATTGGTTTGTTTGAAGTAGGTGAAGCAGCATTGATTGGGCCAGATTTTGTTCATGAAGATATTGAAAAAGTTTAGCTCATCAGAGATAGACTAAATACAACTCAGAGTCGTCAGAAGTCCTATGCAAATGTGAGGAGAAAGGATTGAGAGTTTGAAATTGATGACTCGGATTTCCTAAAGGTGTCACCAATGAAAGGGGTGATGAGGTTTGGCAGCAAAGGGAAGCTCAGTCCTAGATATGTAGGTACTTACAGAATCTAGAAAAGGGTTGGTAATGTGGTTTACGAGTTAGAGTTGCTAGCAAAACTATCAGCAGTTCATCCAATCTTTCACATTTCCTTATTGAAGAAGTGTGTGGGTGATCCAGCATTGATAGTGCCATTAGAGAGTGTGGATGTGAAGGATAGTCTCACTTATAAAGAGGTGCCAGTTGAGATTCTTGACCGCCAGGTTCGTAGGTTAAGAAATAAAGAAGTCGTTTCAGTGAAGGTTTTGTGGAGGAGTCAGTCCGTAGAGGGAGCTACTTGGGAAGCAGAAGAAGCCATGAAAGTCAAGTATCCTCATCTCTTTCCTTCCGATTGCGTTTCAGCTTGAGGTAGTAGTTCATCTCCAGTCTCTCAGTTTACTCTTGCGAGAATTCAGTCTTAGCATCTTGTTCCTTCAGTTGTTCTTGCATTTCAGCATACTTGCATGTTTGTAGAACTCAGCTGAGTTAGATATCAGTTTCTAGTACTTAGTGGTAGGGATTGCAGCTCCTTCCCTCCATACTCAGCTAGGTTAGACTTCATTCGAGGACGAATGTTCCCAAGGGAGAGATTATGTAACACCCCGGATTTGAGAAAGACCAAATAACATATTTTTAGAGTTGTAGGAGCCACCGACGGAGGCCACCAACGGCTCGTGGATGGGACCACAGACTGTAGGTAGGGCCCGTAGGTTGGCCACCCAGAACTCCCAATAAAACCACGACCTATGGCCGGACCTACGGACCGTAGATGGGACCACGGTTCTTGGTCTAGGGCCCGTGGATCGTGACCCTCAGCATCTAGTCTCTGACGCCAACGACGGCCTGCCAGGACAGACCGTCGGTCAGGTTTGTTAATGGCTTCATCAGTTTTTATGTCAGGGTCGTTTTGGTCTTTTCCCCTATGCATTGGGCATTTAAACTACGTCATTTAACACCTAAACTACATTGTTTTAACCAGTTTAAGCCTCGTAACTTAGTCAGAACCTACCTAAAATCCTAATTCTCCAAAAATCATCCAATATTGGAGCAAAAAGAAGAGGAAAAGTCGACCAAATCACCCAAGAACAAGCAACAATTTTCTTCAAGTTTCATCCCCAAAATCAAAGGATTTCTTCGTAGATTTCGTCACCAGGTATGTGGGATTTCACTAGTGGGTTCCTTTCATCCACTAGGTCCCTAGAATTCAGTAAGATCTTTGATTCTCCATATCTTGTTTAGACCTAGGGTTTCTAAAACCTTGGATAATTGTTGTGATTTAGCTGTTGTAGTATCATAAATCGAATTAGCTTGTTTCTTGGAAAGTTTGCTTAGTTCCTTGCTTGAAACTCAGAACCCTTTTTTGTATAAATTCTCTTAGTTCATGAACTATACTTGCTAGGTCAGATAAATAGATAATCATGCTCCAGATTTCGAATGTTACATGATCAATATATAAATGTTGCATTCTCAGATTGCATGTCAGTATTTTGAGCTATCAAGTATTTCAGTTACATTTCAGTCATATACTTATTCAGTTGGGAGTAGGCTTAGCACTGAGTTAGACTAGGGTTCAACGTACCCTCATAGTCCCAGAAAAACATGCCCTTGTAGGAGTATAAGTCCCCTCTGTTGGGCATCAAATTTAGTGATCACCCAAGTCATCCCTTTATACCCTCGGCAAGGCATATTGGGTCTTCTCGATGGGGCGTATACATCGGACTCCACGTTTAGCTCACGTGATTTTATGTCGGTTAATAGTAGCTCCCACAGTTAGACTCTTAGTGCATTGACCAGGTTTTCAGTGTTACTTCAGCATTAAGTTCAGCATGTTATTTTCATGATTTGTACTTGGTCATTGCCTTCAGTTTAGCTTTTCAATTATGTTCAATATTTACAGTATTACTCAGTTATTCCTTGTTTCATCTTATATATGTTGGTTCAGCTTAGTATCTATATCATGCATGCTCAGTATATTCAAAGTACTGATGCATAGTCTGTGCTATATCCTTTCATGATGTAGGTTCAGGTACTCAGCATCCAGACCGCACTTAGATCGATTCTCGGTCCGCATTCAACAACTACAGTGGTAAGTCCTCATATTCCAAGGACAATAGGAATGCTTTTCATTTTATTCTTTCGATTTAGTTTTCAGTTTTGTTAGAGTTAGCTGGGGGGAATGTCCCAGCAACTCAACTCAGTTAGAGGCTTTTCAGACATAGTAGTATAATCAGCTTGACTTGTTAAATTATCTTCCAGTTGTTATTAAACTCTTAGTATGTTTCATACATTCAGACTAGTTGGGTATTCCCCATTTTTAGTTATCCATTGTTTTAGCTTCCGCATAGTATATTTTTTTATTCAGTTATTCTCAGTATGCTTGATATATTCCAGACACAAGGTTAGCTTGGGGTCACTTATGATCCTAGGTCCCATGTTACGTCAAGGGGGTAGTCTCAGGGCGTGACAGGTATACTTTAGGTCGTAATAATAAAAGAGTCTCTAGAACAAGCCCTAGCTCACTGAAACATCTAAAAATTGAAATAAAGTTTGAAACGATCATAAGGAAAATATAAGTGGCATGCCCGAACTCTGAGGACTCACCAAAAGTTGTGTAGGAGGATGGGATCTTTTACTAATTGCGAGCCTGATAGGATGCGTCAACATCTATATTATAAAATAGTATAGGCACAAGCCCATAAAAAGTCGTCTTGATTCACAACAATTCCCCCATCCTGAATAAGAACCTTTTCCTCAAGGTTCGGGTAGAACAATATTGGTATCATAATGGTGAACTTGTTATGACTTGGATACGTGTTAAGAGTTGCTTTAACAAGTATTGTATCTTCTTTGTCTTCCTGGTCAATCCTTGGGAGGGAATATAGCAAGAGCCACTTGACTAAGGAAGTATCAAACGTTACATTCTCATCAACACCCGCATTACTAAATATTACAATATGGGGGTGAAAATACATTAACACGGACTATAAGAAATCCCAAGGACAATATTGCTTCCATGTTGGTATTAGTCAATCACTGAAGTACCGACTAATGTGATTCAACAAGCTAATGAACTTGGTCAAGGCCACATGGTATCCAGCTTGAAAAGCACGAAGAATAGGAAAATTGGTGGTACATTTGGAAAATAGTTTGTCAGATCCTTGAAGATGTTCGCAAATCACGCATATCTTGAGATAATTATTGCAAGGAATACTAAGAATCCAAAGAGCAGGTTCTTCTGTATCCACATTATGATAAGAAACTTCAAGCGCATGAAATTCTAGATGGGAAACTATATGACACATATTGCATTTTATTATATTGTTACCATCCAAATCTACAATCCATATATATTTACCACATCTCTCTTTAGTCTACTTTGCAAGAACAGGCTCACATTCTTTTTCAAAGATTTCAAATAGTTGTTGATGATCTACTTTCTAAGAACTCCAACATCTCACCATCAGCATATCAATCCCACCACCATCAAAGAAGGATTCTCGCTGATGCACAGTTAGTACGCAAACTGGTCTCTTAAGTTACTTTGCATTCACAAGAACATCTTGTGTTAGGTTGTGGAACGAAATGCTACCATTCAAACGGTTTAACTTCACAAGAAGCCGGTGTATACAAGGATCCCATACATATAAATTTATACCCTTTCAACTAAACTTCTTTGAGACCCCCAAACAGTTTAGGTCATAACCATCACATTCAACAAGTTCAGGACGCATGTCCAAGGAAAAAATAATATAGAAGCCAACACAGTCCCCACAACCATTAGTAACTTTGCTCATAAGCTTAGCATAGTTGAAAGTGGAAGGAATAGAATGCATCTCCTCCCAACGTTGAGCAAGCCCGAAAGGGTAGTCCTTTTCGAAGTGTCTAGCGAATAATTGATTCCAACGATCATCCAAACCTTTGCGAATAAAAAAATGGAAAGGTCACATGATATAGATACTATAGAATTATTCTAGAATGAAGGCTTTTATGCATTTACAATCACAAATTCTATAGGTTCATTTCTAATGGTAAAACTTATCTTCATCATTCTTGTCTTCATTTTCAACATCATCACAACAACTATTTACCACAACAATTTTGGAGATAGAATATACTAGATGATCAGGGGGAATGAAAAGTTCAATAGGCTTGCTAGATTTATCGAGAAATTTGTAGTTTAGTGCATATCGGATGATTCATCAAATACCCTGCGTGCATTGGTATTGCTCCATTATGGATGAAGATATGTGTAGCCTTGGAATAGTATATCTGATTCACCGAAGGTATCCTCACAACAATTTTAGTACTCAGTCAGATATGTTACATGTTCGAGATTGGCGAATCTCCCTCCCATGGACACAAATCATTTATGCTTAAATCGAATTCTCACATTATCAGCAAAATACAACCAATCAATTAGTGGATTATTCCTAAACAGCCACTGGTACCATTTCAATGCTTCACCATCAAGGTAGAACAATGCCACATTAAACTTCTTATCTTCCTCAATTTTATAGAAATTGAAATAATGCTCCGCTTAGACTATCCAAGCAACCAGATTCTTACCTTGAAACTGTCATAATTTGACATTTGTAACTATATTTTGGGGTCCAAAGAGATATCCCTTCCCCCCAAAACATCCAGCAGCATCGGATGAAATTCACCAAGATCTTTACAGATAGAATCCTTCATCTGTTGTATTGAATCAAGAATTGAATCATCAACGAAAGCCTTGAGTAATCTATGGTCCTCTATTTGAAAGACCTCTGGATGAAAGCACCGATAGAAAAAACTCAAATTCTCAACGAAAATACTCAAATATGATATAATCAAATAGCAAAATTACAACGGCAACACTTAAACTCTTGAATTACAATGAAAAGTAGCTAGTAACTAGGATAGAGATAAGAATTGGGATGAGAAGTTAAAGACTCTAGAAATAAGATGAGAGAAACAAACAATTTTCTTTACAATACACATAACTCTTCTATCTAACCCCTATTCATATTAAAAAAATTGATAGTTGGGCCTGGATCCCAAATAAAACTCTCTAATATTTTATGCGGCCCAATAATCCCATATAAATCAGCCCTATTCGCTACTTCTACCACATAAGCGCGTACAAATTTGACTTGATTAAAAACATGAGGTCAGTTCTTATTGTCATAAACCCAAATCTAATGTTCAAGAAGGTCTCGTACAACCTTTTTTTGAGGCAAACAATGTTGACCAAGTGTAAGGGGATGCATGATCCTTTTTGAATGTAAAGAGGGATGTAAACCAAATGATTGAAGTATCTTTTACAAAGGAATTAACTTCAACTAATTTGAATGTTGGCAAGGTTATGGAAAATGCTACAATTGAAGTTCATGATTATGCTACTAATTTGATCGATGAATCAATTGTCGAATTGGGCAACAACTATCTCAAAATAGAGGTGTTACAAATGAGAAATCCAACTTAGCTACTGGTGTAGTGTTAAAATTAGCGGTTGGTACATTGTCAGTGGTGAAAGAGGCATCGATAGCTGATTCAGGGCAGAAACTAATTGCTACAGGTGATGATGAAGTTGCTAAAAAAATTGAGTTGTGTAACACCAATTTTATTGGACGGGGCAATGATGAACAAGGGCAGATAACAACTGATAAATATACTGATTTGCAAGGTGAAAAGTGCAACAATGAAGAAGATAATGAAAATTGGACTCTAGTTGAACATAAAAATTCAGCAGGTAGTCATATACATTCCCTGACTAGTCGAAGTAATTATACAAGATGTGAAAAGGGTGAAATTGGGAATTCTCCGTTGTGTGTCGATCCTCATTTAAATTTACCAACTAAAAATGTTTTGAACCAGTGTTGATAACTAATAAATGGCATCTGGACCAATGTATTGAGGTGATTATTAATAATGCTACCATAGTAGTCAAATACTACAAATTGAGCAGTCACATGTCGAGTTAAATTGTGGAACTTTAGATCCTATTTCTAAGCAACATCTCGAGTTGATGAATACTTCACAACACGAGGTAACTTCACCAACACACGCTTTTAGTAATTTGTTTCCAACCAAAGAAGTTGGTGTAAGTAGGCTACATGACGAAAACAATAAAGATGTTCAGAGGCTTCCTCAACCAACCTTGTCTATGTTATCCACAGGTGCAAAAAACTCAGCCTCGACAAAGATGAGAAGGGAGCAACCTATAAAACTGAATAATGATTTAATATAGGTAATTGATGAGGTTCCGTCCAAGTGCAAGACATGGGCAGAACAGGCTGGAGATGAGCATATAAAATGAGGGTAGTGAAAGAGAAAGATTACTGGAGAATAGGTGACCAATTTCGGGCAGTAATCACAACCATAATGCACCTATTTTTCTGCCTAAGATTAGTGAAAAAATTACAACTCTTGTGGATACTCCAATTGGTAGCAATCAACACCATAAAGGGTATGGTATATTGAAAATCAATAGGTCTGGAAAACTGTTGATGAATTCACTGAGGCAACAACTAGATCAAGGGTATTTGGAACAACAAGAAAGTGTGATTCAAAAGAAGAATGAGTCAGGGGCGTTAGTGTAAGGACTTAGTCCAAGTAACACTTATGCTATTGATTTGGGTGAGGAATTTTTTTACAAGGATGAGGAAGACAATATGTCATACATATGCTTTTATAAAGAGGCTAGGGCTGGAAATATCTGACCTAGGCAATAAAGTAGTGGAAGCAACAAAAACAAAAAGAAGACATATGGAAGACGATATAGCTAGGATGGTAAAATAGATGACGAGTTTGTTCCAAAGCACATACCAATGCGACTGGCAAAGCAAAATCATATGATAGTATCAATAGCTTCATCAAGACCCTATAAATCAAAGAAGAAATGATGACCTATCAATTGTTTTTGGATAGATTTGAAGAAGAAGACAAGAGAAATATACTCCAGGTTACTTTAGAGAGACAATCTATCTTTTTAAATTTATATGTTTGTAAAAGGATGTTTGAGTTTGAAAACACAACTTTTTTCTTGGCTTTTATATTTTTGCATTATTTAAGCATCCTCATTTGTAATATCATCATACAGTATATTACAAACTTTATGGTAATCATAAAATATCTAGTTCATATTTTCTTCATGCTTGTTAATTAGTAGAGGTTCAATACTTCATTAGGATTTGGTAGGTAAGGCCTAACCCCCCTTGCTTGTAATTTTTTTTTTAAAATTTACCACTAGACAGAGTGTCTAGCGGCCTTCTATTAGAAATAAAAAAATCTCAATAGGGATAAGTACAAGCAAGGGGGGGTTAGACCTTACCTTACCAATCCTAATGAGGTAACAAACCTATACTAACTAACAAGTATGAAGAAAATAAAATCTAGAGAGAACTAGGTATTTTGTTGTAACACCTCGTGTTAGAGAAAGGCTAGAAAAGGGTCAAACGGGCAAGTCACGAGCCCAAAAGTGGACCATTGAACCCTCCACAGAGCATTAGATGGGCCGTGTAGGGGACCACAGTCCGTTAAGGGGATCGTGAAGGTCTTCCAGAACCAGCCCCCAGGCAAGCTTCACCTTGAAGGACACCCAGACGGTCCGTAGTTACTTGGACGGCTTGTCTGGTGGGTCGTACAAGTCACCCCATCAGTAAGGTCTCACCCCAAGTCACTGGTTAAGGACCAAGGATGTCTAAACGGTCTGTGAAATCGTTTGTGAAGGAGACTTGTCCGACTTTGAGTTTAGGGTCAACTTCAAACGATGATATCTTTCAGCACAAAATGAATCAGGTGGCCCATGACCTATCAAATTAAAGATCTCTGAATCCTCTTTCCAACGCCATCGAGTTTTCCTAATTCCAAGCTCGGAGTAAAAATGTATACCCAAAATAGTGAAGCCTTGTTGGACAGAGCATCTTCACGACCCACTTGATGGGTCGTGGTGCCCTAGACGGCCTGTGAAACCTCTTTTTAAGTTACTTTGGAAGCATTTAAGTTAGGGTCGCATTGGTCTTTTTCCCTATGTCTTTGGTACTTAAACTATTTCGTTTGGTGTTTAAACTACGTCATTTTACTCAGTAAGCCTAATAATCTGGTAAGAAACTACCTAGAACCCTCATTCTGCTAAAATCATCCAACTTAGAAAGAAAAGAAGAGAAAGAGGCGACCGTTTCTCCCAAGAACACGCAGAGGTTTTCTTAAAGTTCAGCCCCAAAATCCAAAGGATTTCTCCAGAGTTTTTATCACCAAGTATGTGAGATTTCACTAGTGGGTTCCTTTCACCCATTAGGTCCCTAGATTCAGTCATTTCTTCATTTTCTCCATAAATTGCTCAAACCCAGGGTTTCTAAATCTTGGGAATCCATTGAAATTTAGCTATTATATTTTCCATTGTATTGATTACATGTTTTCTTGGAGAAGTAATGTAGTCCGATGTATAGAACTTAGAACCCTAGCTTGTATTAATTATCAGTATTTCATGAATTATACTTGCTAGGTACATCATCAAGAAAATTATGATTCAGAATTTGAATGCCATATCTTTTAGTATATGTAAATTGTATTCTCAGATAGCATATCAGTATTTTGAGCTACTTAGTATTTCAGTTGCATTTTAGCTATAAATATTTAGTTGGGAGTAGACTTAGCACCGAGTTGGACTATGGTTCAGCATATCCTCAAAGTCCTAGAACTATGTGCCAACGTAGGTTTAGAAGTCCCCTCTGTTAGGCATAAGTTTTAGTGATCATGCCATAGCCAAACCTTTATACCCCTGGCAAGGTATATTGGGTTCTCTTGATGGGGCATATAAATCAGACTCCATGTTTAGCTCACGTGGTTTATGTCGGTTTATAGTATCTCTAATAGTTAGACTTTTATTGCATTGACCATGTTATCAACATTTACTTCAGTATTCTATTCATCATGTTGTCTTTATGATTAGTACTGGTCATTGCATCCAGTTCAGCTTTCAGTTATTTCTCACTATATCTATTTTCATGTTCAATTTATATTGTTCAGTTCAATATAGATATATATATATATATCTTGCATGTTCAGTACATTCAAAGTACTGACTTATAATATTGTGCTACATCATTGAATAATGTAGGTTCAGACGTTCAACATCCAGATCACGCTTACTTCGAATTCCAGTCCATACTCAACAACTTCAGTGGTGAGTCCTCATAGTTTGAGGGCGTTTCTTTATGGTTTTGGTCTAGTTAGCTAATTATCAGTCTTTCAGTATTTTTTTGAGTTAGTTAGTGACTTGTCCATGCAGCTCATGTATATTAGAGGCTTTCAGACATAAAGTCAGTATTCAATTGTTCTTGGTTTTTTCCCATTGATATTCTATTATATTCTCACTTGAAGTTCTTTTAGTTTTTGATTCACTTTACAGTTATGCTTCCGCTTACTTAGTTGTATTTTAGTATGCTTGTGATATGCAAGATGCAGGGTTAGCATGGGGTAACTTGTGATCCTAGGTCCTGTGTTATGTCTAGGTGGTAGCCTCGGGGTATGACAAACTTAGTATCAGAGAATCAGTTTCAAGAGTCTTAGGGTGTCTTAAAGCTACACTAAGTAGTGTCTCTTTCATAAGTGTGTAGCGCGCCACACTTATGAGAGGGAGGCTACTAGGTGTTCTAAGAAAAACTTCACTTCTTTTACTATTCCTATTCTGCGTGAAGTGTGATTCAATTTCTCCTTTCTAATCCGTCGTTATGAATTTCAGATCATGCCTCCTCTCAGAGCTAACACATGGAATGCTAACGCACACAATGCTAACACATTCCTCCAGTCTTGAACCATAAATTTACGAATGCAGAGTTTCATCATGTGATCCAGCTTTTGGCTCCGATCGTAGCCAACCAGAACAATCAGCAGGCCCTAGTTCCTGCAAACCCCACTAGTGGATCAGCTGCAACCAGGGTTTGAGACTTTGTTTATATGAATCCATCAAAGTTTCTAGGTTCGAAGGTTGGTGAGGACCCAATGAACTTCATTGATGAGGTCAAGGATATTCTTAAGGTAATGCAAGTGACTGGTACTGATAGTGTTGAGCTAGCATCCTATCAACTTAAGGATGCGGCCCATATCTGGTTCACGTGGTGGAAAGACAACATGGGTGCGGATGCAGCTCCTGTGACGTGGGACTATTTTACTGGAGCTCTTCTGGATCGGTTCTTCTCGAGAGAGTTGAGGGAGGCTAAGGCTCAAGAGTTTATGAACTTGAGGCAGGGTTCGATGTCTGTCCAAGAATACAGGCTGAAGTTCACTCAGTTCTCCATGTATGCTCCACATATGGTGGTTGATCCAAGAGCACAAATGATCAAGTTCTTGTTTGGAGTATCTGATCTGGTAAAGACCAAGTGCAGGAATGCTATTCTATTAGGGGATATGGATATCAGCATAATTATGACCCATGCTTAGCAGGTTGAGGGAGATAAGCTCAAGGAAATGGCTAAGGATAACAAAGAGGCTAGAATAGGCAATTATGAATACTCTCAGCAGAGGTCGGGCGGTGGAAATTGCTCACAGTTTCAGCAAAGGTCTATAGCCCCAGCGCCTTCACCAGCTAGCGCTCAATCCCCCTAGGTTTTGACAAGATCAGAAAGAGAGGGCATCAGGCTCTAAGTCTCAGGGAAGTGCATCTGGTAATCAGACTTTCCCATCTTGTCCAAAGTGTGGTAAGAACCATTCGGGCGAGTGTCTTGCTGGTAGAGAGGGTTTTTTTGGGTGTTGTCAATCTGGTCATAGGTTGAAGAATTGCCCTTCTGCCAGGCACGGAGAATGAGGTAATAGGGCTTAGTCTACAACTTACACAGCTCCAGCGAGTCACCTCATTCAATAGGGTGCATTGTCTGGTACAAGTAGTGGTTAGTGCCAGGCAAGTTGTATGCTCTTCAGGCTCCCCAAGACCAGGAAGATTCTCCTGATGTGGCACTGGTACGTTACAAGTCCTATATTTAGATGTTTATGCATTGTTAGATCCATGTACTACACTTTCTTTCGTAAATCCTTATAGAGAAGTAAGCGTTAGTGTTTGTCCAGAAACTCTCTCAGAACCCTTCTTAGTCTCTACTCTAGTTGGTGACTCAGTTATAGCTAGACGGGTATTCAGAAATTGCCCTGTCACCGTTTCCCAGAAAGTCACCTCAGCAAAACTTGTAGAGTTAGAAATGGTAGATCTAGATATCATTCTAGGCATGGAATGGTTACATTCTTGTTATGCCTCAGTCGATTGTAGAACTAGGATCGTTCGGTTTAAGTTTCCAAGTGAGCTAGTCTTAGAGTGTAAGGGTAGTAAATCAGTGCCTATGTGTCGATTTATCTCTTACCTTAAGGCTAGGAAAATGATCTCTAAAGGGTATAACTATCATCTTGTTCGGGCAAAGGATTCAAACTCTAAAACCCCAACTCTTGAGTCAGTCTCAGTCGTAAATGAGTTTCTAGAAGTGTTCCTAGAAGATCTTCCCAGAGTTCCTCCTGAAAGGGAAATCGACTTTGGAATAGATCTCCTTCCAATTACCCAACCTATTTTGATTCTTCCTCTGAGCTTAAGGAATTGAAAGAAAATTTGAAGGACCTTCTAGATAAAGGCTTCATCAGACCCATCATCTCTCAGTGCTCCAGTATTGTTTGTGCGAATGAAAGATTGTTCTCTCACAATGTTCATTGACTATCGTCAGTTGAACAAAGTCACAATCAATAATAAGTATCCCATGTCTAGGATTGATGACTTGTTCGACACAACTTTAGGGTGCTAGTTGCTTTTCTAAGATATACCTCAGATCCGGCTATCATCAGCTTAGAGTCTGAGATAGTGACATCCCAAAAACAGCCTTCAGAACTCGGTATGGTCACTATGAATTTTTAGGTATGTATTTTGGATTAAAAAGTGCTCCTACATCTTTCATGGACATAATAAACTAGGTGTTCAACAGTACTTGGACTTGTTCATCATCATCTTTATTGATGATATCCTTATTTATTCTCGGAGTGAGTAAGAGCATGCGACTCATTTGAGAGTTGTTCTGCAAACTCTCAAAGATCGCTAGCTATTCGCTAAGTTTAGCAAATGTGAGTTCTGGTTATAGTCGGTCGCTTTCCTGGTCATGTGGTAACCAGTGAAGGGATCCGAGTGGATTCTCAGAAAAATGAGGTAGTAAAGCAGCGGCCCAGACCCACCTCTCCGACTGATATCAGAAGTTTCTTCGGTTTGACCGCTTATTACAGGTGGTTTGTTGAAGGATTTTCATCCATAGCTTCCCCATTGACCAATTTGAACCTGAAAAAGGTCAAGTTTCAGTAGTCAGATGAGTGTAAGAAAATCTTCTAGAAATGAAGACCAGGTTGACTACAACTCCCGTCTTGACCCTACCAGATGGTTAAGACGGTTATGTGGTTTATTGTGATGCATCCAGGGTTGGTCTAGGTTGTATGTTGATGCTGCAAAGTAAGGTCATATGTTATGCTTCTAGACAGCTTAAGGTCCATGAGAAGAACTACCCAACTCATAGCCTCGAGCTTGGAGCCGTAGTGTTTGCCCTAAAAATTTGGAGACTATACTTGTATGGTGATCATGTTGATGTGTTCACAGATCATAAGAGCCTCCAGTATGTGTTTACCCAGAAATAATTAATTTTTTATAAGAGGAGATGGCTTGAATTCCTCAAAGACTATGACATGAATGTGCTCTACCATCCAGGTAATGCTAATGTAGTGGTTGATGCCCTCAACAGACTATCCATGGGTAATATGGCACATGTTGAGAAAGAGAAGAAAAAATTAGCCAAAGATGTTCACCGGCTTGCTCGCTTAGGAGTTTGCCTTATGGACACGTCAGATGGTGGTGTGATATTTCAGAATGGGTCTGAATCTTCATTGATAGCGGAGGTTAAGGAGAAACAAGATAGTGATCGTATATTACTTCAGTTGAAAGGTGCAGTTCATCAGCAGAGATTTGAGTTTTTCTCCCAAGGGGGAGATGGTGTGCTTCATTACCAGGGTCGCTTATATGTTCCAAATATGGGTGAGTTGAGGCAGCAGATCCTTCAAGAAGCCCATAATTCTAGATTTTCTATTTATCTGGGTGCCACTAAGATGTACCGTGAACTCTTTTGGTGGAACGACATGAAGATAGACATCACATATTTTATGGCTAAGTGTCCTAACTATCAACATGTTAAAGTAGAACATCATAAACCAGAAGGTGTAACTCAGGAGATTAGCATTCCTACGTGGAAGTGCGTAGTGCTAAACATGGATTTCATTATGGGTTTACCTCGTACTCGCAGAAAGCATGACTCCATTTGGGTTATAGTGGACAGAGTCACTTAGTCAGCTCACTTCTTGGCAGTCAAGACTATAGATTCAGCGAAGGATTATGCTAGACTCTACATCACCGAAATAGTCATGTTTAATGGGGTTTCCTTGTCTATCATCTCAGATAGGGGTCCTCAGTTTACCTCTCTTTTCTTGAAATCATTTCAGAAAGGTCTTGGCACTCAAGTAAATCTTAGTACTACTTTTCATCCGCAGATGGATGGTCAGGCAGAGTGTACCATTCAGACCTTAGAGGACATGTTTAGAGCTTGCGTGATTGATTTCAAGGGTAGTTGGGATGATGACCTACCTCTCATAGAGTTCACCTATAATAACAGGTTTTATTCTAGTATTCAGATGGCCCCTTATGAAGCACTGTATGGGCGTAGATACAGGTCTCCGGTTGGTTGGTTGGTTTGAAGTAGGTGAAGCAGCCTTGATTGGACAAGATTCGGTTCATGAGGATATGGAGAAAGATCAGCTCATCAAAGATAGACTAAAGACAGCTTAAAGTTGTCATAAGTCCTATGTAGATGTGAGGAGAAGGGACCTAGAGTTTGAAATCGTTTATTGGGTTTTCTTGTAAGTGTCACCTATGAAAGGGGTGATGAGATTTGGCAAGAAAAGGAAGCTCAGTGCCAGGTAATTAGGTTCTTACAGAATCCTGAAAAGGGTTGGTAATATGGCTTATGAGTTAGAGCTGCCAATAGAACTAGCAGTGGTTCATCCAGTCTTTAACATTTCCTTGTTGAAGAAGTGTGTGGGTGATCCGGCATCGATAGTACCTTTAGAGAGTTTGGTTGTGAAGGATAGCCTCACCTATGAGGAGATTCCAGTTGAGATTCTTGACCGTCAGGTTCGTAGGTTGAGAAAGAAGGAAGTCGCTTCAGTAAAGGTTTTATGGAGGAATCATTCCATAGAGGGAGCTACTTGGGAAGCACAACCAGCCATGATGGCCAAGTATCCTCACGTCTTTCCTTCCGATTCTGTTTCAGCTTCAGGTAATAGTTCATCTTCAGTCTTTCAGTTAATCTTGCATACTTTCAGTCTCATTATCTTGTTCCCTTAGTTATCATTGCATTTCATCATATTTTCATATTCATGGAACTCAATTCAGTTAGATATCAGTTTCTAGTACTCAGTTGGTAGGGACTGCAACTCTTTCCCTTAAACTCAGCTGGTTTAGTATTTATTTGAGGACAAATGTTCCCAAATGGGAGATATTGTAACATCTCGGGATAGAGAAAGACTAGAAAGGGGTAAAACAAGCAAGTCATGAGCCCAAAAGTGGACCGTGGAACCCTCCACGGAGCCCGAGACAGGTCGTGTAGGGGACCACTGTCCGTTAAGGGGCTTGTGAAAGTCTCCCAAAACCTGTCCCAGGTAGGCTTCACTTTGACAGACACCTTGACGGTCCGTGGTTACTTGGACGGCCCGTCGGGTGGGTCGTACAAGTCACCCCATCTGTAAGGTCTCACCCCAAGTCTTTTATTAAGGACCACAGACGATTAAACGGTCCGTGAAGATCCACACGGATCGTGAAGGAGACTTGTCATACTTAGAGTTTATGGTCAACTTCAAATGATCATATATTTCAGCACAAAATGAATTAGGTGGCCCATAACCTAAAAAATTAATGATCTCTAAATCTTTTTTTCAACGCTACCAAGTTTTCCCAATTCCATGCTTGGAGTAAAAAGTTATGCCTGAAATAGTGAAGCACTGTCGGGCAGAGCATCTTCAAGACCCACTTGATGGGCCGTGGTGCTCTAGACGGCCCGTGAAGCCTCTCTTGAAGTCACTTCGGCAATATTTAAGTCAGGGCCACATTGGTCTTTTTCCTTATGCATTTTTTACTTAAACTAAGTTGTTTGGTGCTTAAACTACGCCATTTTACTCAGTCTAAGCCTAATAATCTAGTTCAGAATCTACCTATAACCCACATTTTCCTAAAATCATCCAACATAGAATGAAAAAAAGAGAATGAGGCGACAGTTTCTCCCAAGAACAAGAAGAGGTTTTCTTCAAGTTTAGCCCCAAAATCCAAAGGATTTCTCCGGACTTTTCGTGACCAAGTATGTGGGATTTCACTAGTGGGTTCCTTTCACCCATTAGGTCCCTAGAATTCAGTCAGTTCTTCAATTTCTTCAAAAATTTCTCAGACCTACGGTTTCTAAATTTTGGGAATCCATTGAAATTTAGCTTCTATAGTTTCCATTTTATTGATTACATGTTTTCTTAGAGAAGTAATGTAGTCCGATGTATAGAACTCAGAACCCTAGCTTGTATTAATTATCAATATTTTATGAATTATACTTCCTAGGTAGATCAGCCAGAAAGTAATGCTTCAGAGTTCGAATATCGTATCTTTCGGTATATGTATGTTGCATTCTCAAATAGCATATAAGTATTTTGAGCTACTCAGTAGTTCAGTTGCATTTAAGCTATACATATTCAGTTGGGAGTATTCTTAGCACCGTGTTGAACTACGATTCAGCGTACCCTCAAAGTCCTAGAACTACGTGCCAATGTAGGTTTAGAAGTCCCCTCAGTTGGGCATCAGTTTTAGTGATCATGCCACAGTCATGCCTTTATACCCCTAGCAAGGTATATTGGGTCCTCTCGATGGGGCGTATACATCAGACTCCACGTTTTTCTCACGTATTTTATGTCGGTTAATAGTACCTCCCACAATAAAACTCTTATTGCATTGACCATGTTATCAACATCTACTTCGGTATTCAGTTTAGCATGTTATCTTCATGATTAGTACTTCTCATTGCATCCAGTTCAAATTTCAGTTATGTCTTAGTATATCTATTTCCATGTTCAGTTTATATTGTTCGGCTCAATATATATGTCCTGCATGCACAGTATATTCAAATTACTGACGCATACTTTTGCGCTACATTGTTGTATGATGTAGGTTCAGGCGCTCAGTATCCAGATCACACTAAGTTCAACCTATAGTCCATACTCAACAACTTCAGTGGTGAGTCCTCATTAGTATTAGAGGCTTTCAGACATACAATCAGTATTCAGTTTTTTTGGATTGTTCCCCATTGATATTTAGTTATATTCTTACTTGATTTTCTTTAAGTATTTGATTCACTTTACAGTTATGCTTCTGCTTACTTAGTTGTATTCCAGTATGCTTGTGATATGCCTGACTCACGGTTAGCTTGGGGTCACTTGTGATCCTAGGTCCCGTGTTACGTCTCAGGGCATGACATTTGTGATCACCACATAGTTTGTAACATACTCTATGATGATATTACAAATAAAGATGCTTAAATAGCGCAAAAATATAGCAACTAAGAAGAATGTTGAGTTATCGAACTCAAACTTCCTTTTAAATATACATGAATTAAAAAGAATTGATTGCCCATCTAAAGTAACTTGAAGCATTTTCTTCTTGTGTTCTTCTTCTAATCTGTCCAACAACACTTGATAGTTCATCAGTTATTCTTGGAATTATTGGATCTTGATGAATTTTTTTACACTGTCATATGATTTTGCTTTGTCAGTCGCATTGTTAGGTGCCTTGGAACAAACTCCTCAGTCACCTTTCCATCCCAACTATTCTTTCTTCCGTACTTTTTTTTGTTATTGCATTGTTGCCTAAGAGAAATATCTTCATCCCTAGCTGGATTTGCAAAATAGTAATCCAACCAATCCTCTTTGTCACCTTCCTCATCTTGTAGGTTAACAAACTAATTTAGGGAGAAAGTACTACTACCACCTACTTATAGTTGTTTGTTAGTAATAATGTGTAAGAGAAATCAAATTTTCAACATTAGAACTCCTAAATGAATCAGTAAGCTCCTTGTCACTGACATAAATTTTTTGAACATTAGAACCTGTTAAAATCAATTGTCGCTCCGGATGTAACAGAGATGAAGCACGGGCAATGATACTACCCTTAGGCAAAAAAGGCTAGTGCTCCAGGGCTCAATTTACTATGAGGTGTGACATGCTCATCCTCTTCTTCTACATTATTCGCCCATCGACTCTCATTTGTAACACGTTTTGCCCACTAGAAGTCATCAACTTACTTATTGAAGTAGCTATTGCTTTTTTCGGGGCCACAAATTTCAGTCCTTACTGCGAGCAGAGACCTCATCACTAGATTTTTCAACTTGTTATGGTGCCTCATGTTCAGTATCTAAAACAAGTTTACCCTGTCCAACAACTAAATTTTTCCTATGATTTTCATTTGATTCATGTGCATTAACATCACCTAGTTGCTGTCAAGAATCAACTAGTGATGCATCAACCACAACTCTTGAATTTGTATTCCCCAATATTTGAGATACACCATGATGTACATTCAATATATCAGTTGTAGATGGCGAAGAACAATTTTTTGTCACATTTTGATTATCCTCAACGATAACTGATTGTGATATTTTAACAGTTGTCAAAGTTGAGACATGCCCCTATTTTTCAACGCGCACCCTGGCGCCCCCCAAAGCCTTATACGATTTGTGTTCAATACCTATAGACTCTGAAGATTTCTCCTTGACATTAGGATCAAATACAATGGTAGCAATACCTATTTGAATATTGTCGGTAGGAACAATTTGATTTCCACAGTTGTTTTGATAATAACAATATTATTTTGGACCTTAACAACACTTAGTGCATCTTTATCCGATAGTTTTTCAAAAAAAAAATTGTAAGTCACGTCTGCTTGAGCTTGAGGATTTTTTTGAACCAACATAGGATTGGAATTATTGTGCATTGCATCATCAGATTTTGATTATTTAGCCATCGCCTAAAACATTGATTTTGGTGCACGTATTGGCATTTTTATGATCATCTCTTTGAATAACATCTTCTAGTTCCCTCTTCTCATTTAAAATTCTCCTTGCGTCACCCTTATATTTTTTGATATCGGGCACAATTTTTTCCTCTCTTACACCTGCTTCATGATCATGAACTGTGTTTTTTTTAAAAATTAGACAATAATTTATTTCAGCATGACCTTAATTCTTGCAATTAGTACAATACAGAGGAAGATTATCATAAACAATCTCCTGAAAGTGCTCCAAAATTTTAATAGTTTCCTCATCCAAATACTAGAGTTTAATTCGTTTAGGGCGCTTGTCCAACAGATTAAGTTCAACTTTTGTTCTTGTTGTTATAGGCCTTTGTAACACCTCAGAATCTAGTAACCTTTGCAAGGGACCAAGTGAGAGGTCACAAGCCAAAGACTGAGCCTGGGCACCCTTCATGAAGGCCCAAACGAGCCGTGAAGGGCACCACAAGGCGTGGTGTGGCTCGTGAAGGCTCAGTGCGCCTAGCCAAAGAAGGCTCCCCTTCCACGAGCACCTAGACAACTCGTGGTTAGCAACATGACATGTGGTGAAGCCCGTGAAAGGGGATGCAGTAGTTGCCTTAAGGGTGACCCTCCACACGAGCCACTTGACGGCTCGTGAGAGCCTTGACGGCTCATGGAGTGGGTCGTAAAGAAGGGGGGGGGGGTCTTGGGGTGTTTTTCCAAGCCACTGGTCAAGGACCACGGCTGCCACCAGGGCCCGTGT
>JAJONR010000223.1:0-23537 GCA_029582245.1 Solanum etuberosum | reverse complement strand
AGGTTTCAAGAGTTCTTCAAGAATTTGGGGAAATCACCATGAACTTAGTTCTTTTGAGGTATGTAAGCTCTCATAGTGTTTTATTTGTTCACCCTCACACCAATCATGAGTTTCCATTTATGAATTCTTCCATGAGATTGTGTATATTGAGATTATTGATGAAGTTCTTGAGATTTTGTGTTTCATTCTTTAACAATGGAGTTTTGTTGAGTTCTTGAGGAGAGGGTCTTGCGAATGAACCATTCATCAAATTCATGAAAGCTGCAGGCGCATTTGTCAACCCAAACGATATTACTAGAAATTCATAGTGCCCATAGCGGGTCCTGAATGTCGTTTTTGGTACATCCTCAGGCCTAAACCTTAACTAATGGTAACCAGACCTTAGATCAATTTTAGAGAAAACCGACGCACCTTGCAACTGGTCGAAGAGATCATCAATCTGAGGCAACAAATACTTATTTCAAATGGTGACCCTATTCAACTGTCGATAGTCTATGCACATCCTAATACTACCATCTTTTTTCTTAACAAACAAGACAGGAGCACCCCACGGGGAAGCTCTTGGATTTGAGCTTTAAGCTCTCTCAATTCTGTCGAAGCCATGCGATAGGGAGGGATGGAGATGGGGCGAGTGCCCGGTTCCAAGTCAATGCAGAAATCTATATCTCTATCCGGAGACATACCAGGTAAATCGGTAGGAAACACTTCCCTAAATTCAGACACTACATGAATAGACTCAATAGAGGGAGACTCAACATCAACATCCTGAACATGAGCCAAAAATGCTAAACACCCCTTCCCCACCAATTTCCTAGCCCGAATGAAAGATATAACCTTAGCTGGCTTAGGCTTGTACACCCCTTCCCACTCTAACTTTTCCCTACCTGGGATCTCTAGAGTCACAGACTTAGTATTGCAATTAAGCACAACATAATAGGGGGATAACCAAGTCATGCCTAAGATTATATCAAAGTTAGTCATATCCAAAATAACCAAATCAGCCCAAGTCTGAATACGCATAAAAAAAATAGGACAAGCACGATATACATGGGTGACTATGACAGACTCTCCAACTGGGGTAGAAACATGGATGGGGGCATCAAGTACATCACAAACCACATCAAATCCCAAGGCAAACCGAACTGACACATATGAA
The DNA here is from genome assembly GCA_029582245.1 of Solanum etuberosum. NCBI lineage: Eukaryota > Viridiplantae > Streptophyta > Magnoliopsida > Solanales > Solanaceae > Solanum > Solanum etuberosum. Next base: position 22,381 of record JAJONR010000223.1, on the reverse strand, counting down.
TAGCTAGAACCCGGATCAAACAAAATAGTAGCCATCCATTCACAGACAAGAATAGTACCTGTGATCACTGCATTAGACGACTCTGCTTCGCTCTTGCCCGGAAAGGCATAACACTGAGCCCTGTCATCTTGACGGGCAACCTCCTTGCATGGCTGCGCTGCTCCTCTACCTGTATTACCATTTCCCCGGCCTCCACAGCCTCGCTGATTCCCTCCTCGCCCACCTTGTAGATGTCCTCTGCCATTATTACCGTTGCCCGCGGGTACCACTGCTCTAGTCTGCTGCTGTGCGGGGTCAAACATGCACGGATGGGGATAATCTCTCCTTATATGCGCAGGTTCTCCACAATCATAACAAGTGCGGTCAAAAGACGGCCTGCTGCCCGCCGAAGGTGCGGCTCCCTCGCTATCCTGAATAAAATTCTGTGGTGGAGTTCCCGAGTAACTACATGTAGAAGCGGGCAAGGCTGACTGAATTGGCCGGGATGCAAGTGTCGGCCTACCTGAAACTCTGGAGTAGGAACCATGGAAGTTACCTATGCTCTTGGGCTTCTTAGCCAAGGCCTTAACTTGCCCATCACGTCGAACTCCTTCCACTTTCTTCACAAAATCTTTCACCTCATTAAAACTTTTCCCTGCAGAGGTCATGTGAACAGACAATACCTGTAGTTCGGGGTTCAGTCCCTTGATGAATAGACAAATCCTCTCCTCCTCAGTAGTCACCAATTGTGTAGCATATCTAGACAAAGCATGGAACCTAGCCTCATAAGAAGCTATAGACATACCACCCTGCTCCAAAGCCATGAACTCATCCTTTTTGCGGTCTCTCAAAGTCCGGGGCACATACTTTTCCAGAAACAGAGCATGAAACTGCGTCCAAGTGAGTGGGGGAAAGACTGACGATCTGCATTCCACATATGCCCTCCACCATTGTTTAGCCTCACCCTGAAGTTGGAAGGTCACGAACTCTACCCCATGCTGGTGTACAATACCTAACTTATGAAGCCTCTCATAGCAATCCAAAACAAACTCATAGGAGTCCTCACTTTCAAAACCATGGAACACAGGCGGCTTTAGCTTCATAAAATTAGTCAGCATCTCATGCTCATTACCAGTCATCACAGGACCTAATAGGGAACGGAAAAAGGCATCAATGCCTACAGTTCCACCCACCATGGGAACAGTAACAACAATGAGGGGATTGACTAGGGGTTGAGCCACTTACACTGTGGGAAGGACTCCAGGGCCGACCAATCCTTTCAGAAATGTCATGATTTGTTAAGCTAACACTGGGTCTAAGGGAGGAATACATGTAGCCTCTACCTGTGCATCCCCCTCTAGTCCAACATCTTCCTCATCCTCGATTTCCACATTCTCTTCTACCTTTTTGTGATGTGCAGGAGGGGCCTCTTCTCTAGGAGGAGCTTCGCCCCTGGCAGGTGCTACCCTTCCTCGGCCTCCGCCCCTTCCTCTTCCTCTACCCCTGCCTCGACCGTGACCTCTTGCTGTGGACTCCTCGAATGGCTCATTGAGGGGAGCTATGGGCCTGACACCGTTGAAATGTGTGTTAACCATCTGCAGACAGAAGAGGGAAGAAGATTAGATACTAATTTGGATCGCCCGATACCAATTGGAATCAAGTCATAGCACGAAAGGAGTAGAAACAAAGAGATTTCCTAAAGTGCTATAGCCTCTCGAAGAAAAGTACAGACGTCTCCGTACCGTTCCACAAGAATCTACTAGACTTGTTTTGGTAAATTGAGATCAACGAACCTAGGGCTCTGATACCAACTTTGCCACGACCCAGACCGCCGTGATTGGCACCCACACTAACCCTCCGGTGGGAGAACCATTACTACAACCCGACTAAGCAACTTAAGCAAAACTAAGCATTTAAAGATACTAAAGCAGGTTTAAATAACTAATGAAATAGGGAGTTCCCATAAACTCCGAAAGTTTAGCAAAACAACTAACATAACTATTGCGGAAATTCAATCCCTAGAACCTGAAAGTCATTGTACCAAAACTCTGTAAACCAACAAGTCTAAGAAAAAGGGGTGCAACCCCTAAACTAACATAAGCAAGTCTAACTAAACAGTATGAGTCCAAAAAGAATGGACTAAACAAAAGAGGACCCTTGGCAGCCTGGAAGAACTGGCTCACCCTTGAATCTGGTCTCGATCAGTGATTTCCTAACCGAGGTCTGTCAGTAGCCGCCTGAAGATGCCTTATACTCAACAAAGAATGAGCAAGTGCAGTATCAATACACAACCACATTGTACTGGTAGGATCACACAGCTATTCCGGTAAGTGAAACATAGGCAAGCAATCACAACATAGTAAACCCGCATATACAGAATACATATATCAGTTATCATTCCAAGAGCAACATACAGTTTCCAATATCAACGACAATAGACATGAATGCAATAATCACATTGGTCCTCTCAGGGAACCCACACCCAAACTGTTAGGGTGTCAGAACGTGACACCCGATCCAATATATGTGCCATAACATGACATCCGATCCAATATATGTGTCGGAACGTGACACCCGATCCAATATATGTGTCGGAACGTGACACCCGATCCTATAAGCATAGCCACAATCACAATCACACCCATAATGAACATCACTCATAATCATACAATCAAGTATTAGGTTCATGGCATCCAATCGTTCACACATACTCATTTTCATTGGATTTGATTGGCATTCTCTTATTCACATACATGCATGCATACAATGAAGCAATTAACCGGCATATATCACACAAACAGGAAATCAAACCATCACCTACCTCAAAACCAAGATTGAATCTTCCTAAGACACTTGAGCCTTTCTTTTCCGAATTTTTTCCGCTTGTTCTTGGTCTAAAAACAATCAATTAACGTAAGGATAAATAAACAAGGCCTAATTTACTCGGATAATAATCAATTTGTCTATCCATGAAAAAACTCAAGATCCTAATGTTCAATTAGGGCTTTTCCCACCATTAATTCCAGGCCAAAACCCTCCCCCAATGATAATTACTCAAGAATCTAAGTTCTACGGATCGAAAAATGGATTAGGGGAGTAATAATCTTACCTTTAGCGCTAGAAGTGGTGGAAAACTGTCAAGAACTTGCCCTGGGTCATCTCTTAGCTCTCAAGAACGAAGGTTTGCAGAAAATAACATTTTTGGGGTTTTTACCCCATTTAAGTCGCGACTGTCCCGCCACAGCGGGACCCAACCCACCACAGTGGCCCTACCCTGGCGGGATTAATCCCGCCCCAACGGCTTGCACGGAGACAGAAAGTCGGATTTTGAGTTTCAAACTCCCATTTCACAACACACCTTCCACTCTCGACGTTTAAAAACTACTCATTCACGCTAAGATCAGTTTTACAATTTTTACTCGCCCAAATTTGATTCTGTAAAGACGTATGAACTCCCTAACGTCTTGGATATCCACTCATGTGATCAAATTCATAATTAACTTTCAAATTCATTACCAGATTTCCCTAGACCTCACCTGACTCAGATTTCATCCAAATCCAGACTAGGCTAGGAATTCCCAAGTTACTATTCAAAAGTTTTCTGGCCCAAATTCTTTCTCCATTGGCTTTTTCATAACGACGGCAACAGGTCATTACATCGAAGGAATGGCTGAGTGTCATCGTGTATTCATATGATGCTTGTGTAGTATGGAATGGACTTAAAGAGTGATTCGACAAGGTGGATTGTTCAAGGATCTTCAAACTACATTGAGAAATTGTGACTCTGTCTCAAGGAACAAATAGCTTTTCTGAGTATTTCATGATGTTTCTATTGCGTTGGGCATAGTTTGATGGCTTCGGTCCATTTACTAATTGTAATCGTGAAGGTTCACGAGGTTTTGTAGATTTCATGAGCAAACAAAAGTTATTGCAATTTCTGATGGGGTTGAATGAGACTTATGAGCAAGCTAGAGGTCAAATTTTGATTCTTATCCAAATTCCTTCTGTGAATCAAGCATACTCAATGGTGATTGAAAGAGTGCGGGGACAATTATGAACATTGACATTTTTTCTTTCACAACTGGAAGGAACACACAACATACAAAATTTAAGAAGAATTGGAATGTTCAATGTGATTACTGCAAACTCATGGGACACGCCAAAGTCGATTGTTATAGACCCATTGGTTATCCACCAAATTTCAACTTTAAGAAGAAATTTGGGAATCCTAATGATCCTAATGTACGGGGAGGATATCATAGGACACAAGCTCATTTTATAAAGAATGATACTGGCAGGATGTACAATGATGCAGGTCCTAGTCGAGCTGCTTACACTGACTCCAACAGAGATTTGCCCAACAATAATCAAAGTGGAATGATGTCTGATAGCCATAAAGGTGGAGGTCCTTCTGGTACATACTTCAGAGATTGGTGCAGAGGACCATGTCCTTCCAGCTACTAACACAATCAATACAGTCAGATGCAACATCACATGGATAATCCACAACATTATGCTCAGTTTCATAGGTTAATTGACAAGGATAATATGGGATAATCTTCAGCCAACATGAGAAATTTCACAGAACCATCCAACATGGGAGGTAATGATTTTGCTTCACATGCATGTAATATGTCTCATCCACTTATAGCTTCATCTAAAGAGTTTTGGATCATAAACACTAGAGCCTCGAATCACATGATCTCTAATAAGAATATGTTGACGAATGAAGTGATAATTCCTGTTAGTGTCAATAATAAGCAGGTTCACTTACCCAATGGTGGCTCAGTAGCTGTTTCAAATGTTGGTACTTTTGAAATTATTGATGGACAAACAGTGAGCAATGTCCTATACATTCCAGATTTTAGATTTAATCTAAAGTCTATTTCCAGCCTAACTAAGGAGTTACTGTAACACCCCGCTATTTGAAAGAAATAGAATTAGAAAGAAACCATTTTTGGAAATAATTAAATTTAGAAATTTTGGCAAGTTATGCTAATTATGAGTTTTGGGTCAACTTCAAATGACCATAACTCTCAGAACAGGATGAGTTAGGTGAGCTACAAGATATTAAATGAATTATCTTTGAATTATCTTTCCAACGCTACCAAGTTTGCTAATTTTTGAGTTCGTACGAAGGAGATATACCTGTTTGAAGTCGGGCTGCCAGAATAAGGAAAGTCACCCAAATTTTAAAAGGGTATTTTGGTCTTTTCATTACCCAATTAGCTTAATTAGTTGTTAGTAATTAAGTTGAGGTCGAAACTGATTTGGTTCAGTTTACGCTTCACAAAATTACGTAAGGGTTTTGAGACAAGAGAAAAGAGGAGAAAGAGCCAAAGTTCGTCGCGTTCTTGAGTTTGTCTTGTGGATTTCTCCAAGGGTTAATCCCTACGAGGTATGTGAGATAACATAGCATTGGGTTCGTTCACCCAGGCGCCAATCATTTTTAATTCAGCGTATTTACGTTCTTGAAAGTAGAGTAATTGAGTTCTTGATGGTTTTTGTTGAAATTTCTATTTGGGATCTTGATTATTGAGTTTTGGAGGAGTTCTTGAGATGATTTGATGAAATTTAAGGTTATTTTTGAGTAGATTCTTGTATACTTTGGTTGGGTATTCAGATCTAAGTGTGTGGGGGAAGAAACCAATCGAATCTAGATAGTTTAGGGTTGAAAAACGAACAAGAAAATTCGTGGGTTTTCTGGGAAGGGGGCTGGCGCCAGAGGAAGAGGTCTGTAGTTTGGGCTCTGGGGCGCTGCGCCACTCAGTGCGTCCCAACCCAGGTTCTGTAGTATGAGGTCTGGTGCCCTGCGCCACTCAGTACGCTAGGGTCGCCAGGTCCTCTACCCTTTTCCTCTTCTCTCCGTTTGAGTTCCCTCGAATCGTACCTATGTTTTCTAGTTGATTTCTACACTCTAAGTTACATTTAAACATCGAGATATCATCTATAACATGAGATCATAACCCTTGAATCCATAATTCAAATTCAAGATAGAACTAAGAGTCAAGTCAAGAGAGTTCTTAGAGTCTTTCAAAAGTCTTATACAATCATTTTAAACTTGTTTTAAAGACTTAAGCATTGAGTTTGAGAAAGAGTAGAGCCGAGTCCATTTCTTTAAAAATGAAGTATGGGGACTAAGTACTGCCAAAGAACAAATGTTTTCACATTTAAGATGAGAGGAAACACCGATTTCCAAATGAGTTTTCATGAGTAGTTTTGAGTTCCATCTCTTTTAAGAGATAAGATTTTTGGGTAATAACCTCAAACCACAGAGAAAGAGTTGTGTTTTTAAACATATGAGCTGAGTATATTTTGGGAGTAGTATTGACCCCTAATATGGGGACGAGTTCATAATAACTCAAAGTCTCCATAAACCATGTAGCCAACGTGGGTAGAAAGGGTCATACTTTTTAGATGATTCCTTAATGCTTTTTAGCATAGACTAGTGGATCCACTTAGTTGAGACGTTCTATATCCCGGCAAGTTATAGGACAGTTCTGGTAGTGTGGGCGAGACGTTGTATCATCACATAGCTCATAGTGATGGTTGTCGGTTAGAGAAACTCCCACAAAATTATATTATACTTCATTATATATAAATTGAGTTGTTATTGTATTTTTCAATACATTGAGTTGCTATCTACTGTTTAAATGCTTTATATAAACTGCATCTTTACTGTTGTTTATTTCTGCATTGAGTTGGGTATCCATGAGTTGAGTAAAGCTGAGGTAAGTGTTTCTTTCAGAATTCAATTCAAGCTTATGTCATGTTTAGTTTCCCCTCTCATGCTCGTACATTCAATGTACCGATGCCATTTGGCCTGCATCACAGACAGATAGCTATAGTTCTTTAGTCTTTGCATTTCAGTTGTTGTTATAAGACTTGGTTTGCCACTTTGGCTAGTTGAATGTTTATTTCTAAAACATTCTAAGTTATTTTGAGACAGTTGAGTAGAGTTGCATTTGATTTCTTTTATTAATGCTTAAAGTTTTCCGCTGAGTAGTAAGCCAGGCCAAGGGTTCGCTTTGGGCCAACAATGGTTCTCGAGTGCCAGTCCCGCCCAGGGTGTAGGCTCGGGGTGTGACAGTTACAATGTTGAGTCACATTCTTCCCTAACTTTTGTGTCACACCCCGAGCCTACACCCTGGGCGGGATTGGCACTCGAGAACCATTGTTGGCCCCAAGCGAACCCTTGGCCTGGCTTACTACTCAGCGGAAGACTTTACTCAACAAAGATAAGTTCATGCAATAAACTAGAATGTTATAGAAGTAAACATTCTACTGGCCAATAAGGCAACTCAAGTCTTATATTCAAAACAACTAAAATAACAAGGCTAATGAACTAATAACTAACTGTCTATGAAGCCTCTAATACTAAGAGGGATATCGGGACAAGACCCCCGATCATCCTAACAACTGAAATGATAAATCAATAATAAAGGGATCATCCGGAAAGCAAGGAGGCTCACCAAATGACTCTGAAATGCTCAACTGGATCAACGAAGTGCTGGATGCTGATCCTGGTTACCTGTATTTGCATCGTAAAAGATGCAGGCTAAATGGCATCAGTACATGGAATGTACGAGCATGTGAGGGGAATACTAAACCAAGACATAAGCTTGAAATGGAACTGAAGAAACTTTCCTTGTCTCAACTCAAATCAACTCATTTCAATATAAAGCAGCAATAAGGATGCAATATAAAGAAAAGCTTTAAAACATGTAAATAACAACTCAGTGTATTGAAAAACACACAATAACTCAATTTGTATATGAAAATACAAGTAACTCTGTGTATATAAGAATACAAAATATATATGTGAGAGTTTTTCTAACCGACAACCATCACTATGAGGTATGTGATGATACAACGTTTTGTCTCACGTTACCAGGGCCGTCTTATACCTTGCCGGGGGTATAAAACCTAACTCACTAAGTGGATCCACCAGTCTATGCGAAAAGCATTAAGGAATCATCTGAAAAGTATGACTCTTTTCTACCCATGTTGGCTAAACGGTTTATGGAGACTTTGAATTATCTGAACTCAAACTCGTCCCCAAATCGGTGCTCAATACTACTCCCAAAATGTAACTGGCTCTTATGTTTAAAAACATAACTCTTTCTGTGGTTTAAGATTATTACTCAAAAACTAGCTCAAAGCTCTCTTGGAAATCGGTGTTTCCTCTCTTGTTTGAATGTGAAGACATTTTACTCTTGGGAATACTTAGTTCCCATATAATCTTTTGAGGAAATGAACTTCACTCTTACTCTTACTCAACTCAATGCTCAAGTCTTTAAAACAAGTTTAAAACATTTGTAAAAGACTTTTGAAAAGACTCTAAGAACTCTCTAGACTTGGCTCTTAACTTTCCTTGAATTAGAATTTATGGATTCAAGGTTATGATTCATGTTTATGGATGATTTCTAGATGTTTAGAAGTCATTTAGAGTAGTTAGAATCGATAGGAAGTGTTAGTACACTTTAGAAGGACTCAGACGGGCTAAACGACGAAAAATAGGTGGGGGTAGACGTCCCGGGCGCATTGCTGGCGTAGGCGCCAACCCCTAAAGTTATGGGGCTCAATTCTAGCGCACTTCTGGCGTGCCGCCCCAGCCCCTCTGGCGCATCTGGGGCGCGCCGTGCCAGCCCCTTCCCAGACAAACCCGACAAATTTTTCAACTCGTTTTCTTATCTTAACTCGACTAAATTCGATTTTTTTTCTCAATTTTTCTTTAGATTTAGATATCCAATACATGTACACAAGAATCTAATCAAACACAACTGTAAAATCGATACGATTTCCTCAATAACTCATCAATCTCACCTTAACTCAAGAACGAAGGATTCTAGTGACCTTAATTCAAATCCAAAATCATTCCCATATTTAAAGAATTGACGTTAACTTTAAAGCTGACGGTGACCTGTAAGGACCCCTAAACGGGCCATACAAGCCATTGCAGACCGTCTTGGGTCTCGTCTAGGTGACTCAAATCCTGGAAACCGTGGACGATTGGGCTACCTCCCCTAAACGGGTTGTGGACCCCTAACAGATCATTTAGGGTTACGTGAAGGGTCCATGGTCCATTTTGAGTTCGTAGAATTTCCCGTTAGCCCTCTTTAGCCTTTCTCGAAATTCAAGGTGTTACATGAACGATTCAAATTTTAAGAGTAGAGTCGCGAGGTTTTATTAGAATGATTTGGATCTTAGCTTTGAAATTTTCGGGGTGTTACATTATATAATATTTTCAAAGTATCACTATAAAAAATACTATATACGCCGAAAGTACTAATTTCGATAATTTTTCCTTTTTATTTTATTTGATATAATAACAGAGGAAAATGATTGTTTTAAATGGAGCAGAACATTCAGGGGACATGTCTTGATGATAAAATGTGCACTTATTTGAGAAGATACAAACGATGCTATTGCACAAAGCCATGTCTTTCTAATAATTATCTACCATAATTTAGTATTTTTCTAAATTATGTGTTTAATTATAAGGATTAACGAAAATATATATACTTAATTAGCCTATAACCTTATGTATCTTTTGATGATATATTATGGAATAGCATTTTGGAGCTTCTGAAACTACATTCTACCTCTTTGGGTGTGTTCCAAACCAACGAAAATAAGTGGGTTACTTACTTATTTTCTTTTATTCCATAGGTATGTGAAAAAATATTATCCTAATGTATTTGTATATAATCTAGATAAATACTAATGGAAGTAAGGTTGGGTCCGGGTAGGGGTGTGGATGGGGGATACAAGGATGAGGTGTGTTGGAGGGTGAGGAGGACATAATCAATGTGGAATGCCACTTGTTTTACCTGCATGCATTAGAAGAGTTTTTCTCTTCTTTTTTCTTTTTCATCTTTAAGGAACTTCTTTCCAAATCATTCTTACCAATCCTTTTTTTAGGTTTCCCACTCGGTGTTCGGAGCCTACATTGGAGAACTGCAGGGTCCATTCGGGGGTGACGCTCCCAACAAGATTTTCTCCATACCCAGTGCTCGAACTCGAGACCTCTAGTTAAGGATAGAACAGTCTCACCATTGCACTATAATCCATGTTGGTGACATTCTTACATATCGAATATGAAAAAGTTGAAAAATAGTTTTTGAAAAATGTTTTCCTCCATATAAAAAATTATCCCTTTTTTGAGTTTCATACCTAAACTAATGGAGTGCAATTTCATACCTAAACTATCACATATTAGTTAGATAAACACACCTCAGTGGTTGTAATACAATAATCTCTTTTTTATTTTAAAAAAAAACCTGGCCACATGACATTTCTCATGGATAAAAAATTACACCTTGACAAAAATAAAATAAACTATTAATATTAGTTAAAAGTCAAAGATTAATGTATTAGTATTCCAAAAAATAAATTGATTCTTTTAAAATTCAATAATATTTCTTTAATTGATGAATTTCTTTATATAAATAAGATTTTGACTAAATTAATTAGGTTTGACTGAACCATAGACAACTTTTCTAACTCCTTGAGCCATATCTTCATGCATTTATTTTCATCTCATCTCCATTTAATTTATAATATAAATGCAATTGTTAGTATATGTAAAATGAAAAAAAGAAGTAATTATTCTATACATAAAAGGGCAAAATGAATTAATTGCATGGTAGAAAGTCTATTATGGGTTGATTGTTTAACTGACCTTTTACGAAAAATTATGAAAAAACATATGTCCTATATTTACTTTATAAACTATATTTTATTATTATTATTATTATTATTATTATTGTTATTATTTATTATATTTTTATAAGAGACCATGATTCTTCTCATTTTCAGAAATTTTCTGTAGAAGATAAAAAAAAAATTAAAGATGGGAACATTTGTTTAAAGTTCTCTTTCTCCTTGTGTTGTTTTTCATTGGCAATGCAGGTAACAATTCTTTAATTTCCTACTAGACTTTACATTTCATTTAGTGTTTTATAAATCAATTCTTTATATATATAAAATCTCTCCTAATTTCTTTTGTCTATCTTTGTTAGTTTCTAGCTCCTAATTTCTTCTAGAAGAGCTTATTGAATCCTGGAGGATACACCTATACTGGGTTAAATATTCCTAAGGATAGTGTTTAACACGCCTCAAGCTTTGGTGAATTTCATACAAGTACCCGTAGAGAAGGTATTTTCCGTAAGATTTTCAACCGTCTTTGATGTATGTGACACGATATATTCAATTTTGAATCAATTAACATGTCTGATTTGATTTCTTTAAGTAAGAAATGTATTATATTTGAATTATTCTTAGAAGTATATCACCCTAAATATAAAGAAATTAAAGAATTATGTATATTCATAAGTAAAGTGATCAAAATGACCGATATTAAGTAACTATAAATTATGTATAATTATTCATATATAGTAAGTATTCAAATTAGATTTTATTAATAAATAAGGAATGAAACTAAAAAGGGAAAAAAGATAAATCTTGAAACAAAAATGTGTACTCTATTTCTCAATAATCACGACTTTCTAGAAAAAGAACTAAAAATCCAAAGTAGATTACAAAAGACACCAAATCCAAGGTATATATATATATATATATATATATTGCCCAACAAACACCAAATTCTTCAGCAAAATTACAAAGAAAGTGAGTTTTCATACTTCCACATTCATTTTTTTTTCTTGTTTCTTATCTTTTGTTGTGTTGTTTCGGGTGATTTTTTTTCTCAAAAATTCATTCATGTTTTGATAAAGCATAGATTTTTCTTGATTTTTTTCTGAAACTTTTTGGAGTTTTCTAGCATTCTCTTAGCCAATTTTTTTCCTAAACTGATTGTTCCTTCATTTAATTCAGGTTGAGAAGAGAGATACGTTGAATTCGGTCTCATTTTGCTCTTACAATGAAAGACAGTGATTATGTCATGGTGAGTTTGATACTTTCAAAATTTAATTTTGTTTTTTAATATTTTCGCCTTTTTATTCACTTTTTCTTCTACACTTTGACCTAGCAAGTGTTACTGCTTTAGAAAAATGATTGTTTATTTCTCCTATCATGAATTTGAAATCATTTTTCATTTGTTTCTTTTATCTCTCATTTGATAGTAGGGCAAACCTCTCTTGATATATGTACGAATTGAAACAATCTTATCTTAACCATCATCATCATACTATACAAAAAGTTGGTAGCCCCAAATTTAAAGTTGAAATAAGAAAATATTCTTAAAAATTTGAAGGATCATTTTACCATTCATAAAAAAAAATTACCTTCCATTAGTTGATTAATTTTAACTAAACAAGAAAATATATTCTAATAAATACAAATAAAGATATAAAAATTGCACTATAAATCATTTAATGATGAAAGGATAACATGATAGGACACTTTGGTTTCTCCTTATTAAATTTTGTCTTGTGGACAAGTTGAGAATGCTTAGATTTCATTTCTTTTGAGTAATGTCTATTAAATATTTCGAAATTGCTTTCATCTTTCAACACTTATTATTGTATTAACTCTTAGGTCTACATTCATCTGACCAATTCAAGCTAATTTATCCAAGTATTCATGTTGAATTTTACTTTAGTTTACTGCAGTAATTTTTAATATAATAAATTATCTAGGTTTAAGATAAATTTGAAATTTAAATTTATATTAGGTTGTTTTAGTTGTTGAGAAATTCTAGCTTTTTTGAATTTTGAATTGCAGATTTTCTGCATACTGTGTGGTCAAATTGGCTATTTAAACCCCTCTTATGCTTAATAAAATTATTGAGAGTATTTCAATCAATTCTTTTTGCTCCCCCATTTTTAAAAACACCAACAATGGTATCAAGAACTTTATTGATCTTATGGGATCTGTGAGTTCTTCCAAAGAACTATCATATCATTTTTAACTAGTAAGGGCTATCCATTTTAAGCCGTCAAGGCTACTTTTAACCCAAAAGAGCTATTTTTCAGCCCATTTTAATCCTATTTTCAGCCCATGATTTTTTCAACGCACAAGCTATTTTCAACCACTTTTTAACCCTAAAAAATGGCAAACATAAGTCTCTTTTTGAACAGGCGATAACAATCAAATTTGGTTGGTGAGAATAAAACCATATTTTGAAAATTATGTGATATGTGATGTTGTGATGGGAAAAAAATCGTTACAACAACATTTTGCAAATCCTACAATAGGTCAAAGTAAAACACTTTAAAAGAGATTTTAGACACAACAAGGTTATTGAAGGTGTTTTTAAGCAAAAGGCCAAATGAAGAAAAAGAAAATATTTTTAAAGTTAAGTGACAATGAACCGAATTCAACATCAACTGTCAAAGCAGAAATTGAAGAGGGACATTTTTTCAATTGCAGTAACTAAAGCAAAGGAGAAGTGTTGAATTTTACTTTACTTACTGCAATAATTAATAATAAAATAAATTTTCTAGGTTTAGGATAAATTTGAAATTTAAATTTCTATTAGGTTGTTTTAGTTGTAGAGAAATTCTAGTTTTTTTTTAAATTTTGAATTGCAAATTTTATGTATATTATGTGCTCAAATTGGCTATTTAAATCATTTCTATGCTTGATAAAATTATTGAGAGTATAATTTCAATCGATTCTTTTAGCTACCCCATTTTAAAAAAATGCCAACAATTCTTAGCTTGATGAATTATATATCAAACAACCTTCTTATCCCTTCTCTCAATTCATGGAGAATCCTAGGACTTGAAATTTAAATAGTGATATTTGTTTGAAACGATCCCGTTGTTTTGACAAAATTGTGCTTTTTCAATTCCTAGAGGCTGGAGGATTTATAATTACGACATATTTGCTAAATAAATTTATTAAAATATTTGTTCAACAGAGATTAAAATTCAACGAACAAGTTTTCAATTGATGAGTATACAAAATCATAATTCTGAAAAGGTAGTGTAACATTAAAGTTTTGAATTATCTCTGCAATTCTAAAAGAGGTTCTAGTGATACGAACAACTTCATCCTTATATCTTCACCAAAGGAAAGTTCGTCCTAAAACAATTCTCATGTTTTCATGAAAAGAATTTGGTCGTGCACATGCTAACATCACCATACTTGCTGGTGGTAAGATAAAATTCACCACCGACTTCACTAAATTCATTATATTTATCAATTATTTTTCAAATTCTCCACAAATTGAAGAAAACAAGCTAGCTAGTTCCATGAACAAGAAGAGAAACAATGAAGAAAAGGATTCATTAGTTTTTATTTGGGTTTTAGTACAACTGGGGGAGGATGTTGGATAACTCAAGATTTTTTGTAGAAGATGCATGACTGAAAAGGACATAACAGAAAGATCTCTGAAAAAAAGTTTGTTTTGACGATAGCTGTTAGTTTCTTGAACTAATGGAGGGATGAATATTGTAACTTTTTGGATAGTAAAAAGATGGTTTTGTTCATTAACATATCACATGGATGTAACCTACTTAGGTTTAGCCTATAGGTCAGAGATGTTTTAAGGCCAAAACTCCTCACAAACACACATTCCTTGCCTTCATAGTGGAATTATTTTTTGTTATATTCACTAGATTTTGAATTAATGACCTGATAGCTAGGATTAATGTTTTATGGGATATTTTCATATTTGTATGAATAAATGTTGAATCTAAGTTTGGCATAGGCAAAACAACTATAATTGAAAAAATATTATTTTTTCCACTAATTTGTACTTGTAGTGGGAAATAAAACGGTTATCCTATTGCAATTTTTCTAAAAATAAAAACAAGTCCATTTATTCCTTTTCTATGTTTTCTTGAATTGGTAAAGGAATTTCATACATAATATGTTCTAACTTTATTATTATTATTATTATTATTATTATTATTATTATTATTATTATAATAAGGAGAAAGCCTCACATAGTAGTTCTGCTCCTAATTAATTGAATTGTTTGTTCCTATTTTAAGACTTTACTTGTCAACTTTAAATCCATTAGTACTTTAGAGGAAATATTATACTTTTAAGTAAGCATGAATTCTTAAATTTAAATATATACCTCGATTGATCTTTTCTTTTGTTTGATTCCACAGATCTTTGGAATGAAAATTGAAAAGGGAAGGAAATCCCCCGTGAAGACGGTGCAAAACCAAAAGTTCGATGTAGAAAATGAAGGAAAAAAGAGAGAAAATCTAATGTTGAACAAAAAATCTGATGAAGACACTAACACAAAAAAGAAAAAGGATCTATACGACTTTGTTGACAAGACAACACTCAATGGTAATTAATTAGAAATTATGCTTATAGAATTATATTAATTTCTAGTTTTATCTTTTTGGATGGTTTATGTTAGTAAATGGGGTGGGGTGGGTGGGGGGGGATTTAGATGTAGTACAGGCGTATCTTAAATTTAATATCAGCAAGTACTGTGTCCCTTTTTGTACATGATTTGTTTTTCTTTTTTTTTATCAAAACAATTTTTGCTTATACATTAGAATGAATTTTTAGTTAGTTTTCAAAACATTACTTTTTAAAGTGTCATTCAATTTTTCTCTAAATGCCTACGTAATATAAATCTAATTCCCAAATGCTGAACTTCATATAGAGGAAGCTTCAAAACCTGGAGCAACTATAGATAACATGGATGACAAAGCTGGGATTGGTGTATCTTCTAGATCTAAACGTGTTCATGAATCAACTTCAAAAGTAAGTGTATTTTTCGTCATGTTTTTCTCTATGTATACTAAGTAACCTGCAAAGACTTAAGATAATGTGTTTGCAGCCTGCTAAGGAAGATGTCTGGACCTCCCTTCAACAAAATGATATTGTACAAAGCCCATCACAAGAAAAACGACAAAAGGTATTACAATAAACCATAAGTTTAAACTTTCTGCACCTACTTTGGATAGTTAAGAAGACTAATTTTGTACAGGGACTCATTTATTTTCATTAAGATTAAAAATTCTGAATCTGAATACACATCTGAATATTAAGATGTCTGTTGGAATCATGACCTCCATAATTCTTCTAAGGATGTTTTATGGGTTATCTGATCCTTAGAATGTTTAGTAGTTCAAAGTAAGTACGTTTGTAATTGCCCAACAGTTTCACTTTCAAACTTTTATTAACTCAATAAAACTTCAAACTACAAATAATTACAAACCAATGTAACATAAGGAATTATAAACTCTAATTCCTAGACTTAGAACACAAACTCCTAGAAGTTTATGTCCCAGATCTTCAAGTTGCCCCCAACTCAAAGATCCAACAATACTATATTTCACAGCAAATAAATTACGACAACTTTAACAAAAGACTCAAACTAAATAGAATAGAATTCTTCAATTATGTTCTTCGCAGCACTTCAACAAAACTTCAATTTGAACTCTCTCACAATAAGACTATGTTTTACTCGTATCTCTCTATGTAAGTGCACAACCTTCTTTGGAAATAACCTTGCTCTATTTATAGAACAAGAGTCCCTTTCTACTTCAACTCTACTTCAGCAAACTTGTAGTGATTCCTTTTCCTCATGAGACTTGGAATACTTGTAGTGGTTCCTTTTCCTCATGGGACTTGGAGTACTGTATTATTTCCACCGCCTCAACAATATTCTTTCTCTCTATTTCCAGTTGGGATTTGATCTTCTGCGATCATGATTGTGGAACTAGTTCCTTGCACCTGTCACTCATCAAAACCTATCTCTGTCTAACAATGTGAATTAAGATCTAGATGTACGAATCTGAATTTTCATCTGAATATTAAGATAGTTTATGGATATGAACACCAAATGATTAAGTTTTTTTGTTTTCAATATCTAAATGTGCATATGAAATTACAATGTATCAATAAAATATTATAAAATCTCATTTCAGCAAAATAATTTTTTTTGATAGAAAATAATATCCGAAAAAACTATATTTTATACAAAAGTTTTATTAACTAAAATACAAATAAAACTTATATATTAATATAAAAGTATACCAAAACAAGATAACATGAATTCTTTAGTTGACAAGATAACTAAAATACACACATGTTTGAACTCCATAAACATGGATTAGTTGAAAAATAAAACCAATAAGTAGGGAAAAATACTCATTTTCATGAGATTGATTACATATATAGAGGCACCCTTACATATTGAATTCACACATATCAGAAGGTAAAGCTGTTTTCTTTAAAATCATAAATGGGATAGCATAAAATACAGTAGCAGTTGAAGAGGAGATAAAAAAATAATATGTGGTTGAGAAGAAAAGTAAGTGGCGTGAAAATAACCAGTCTCTGAATAGTATTAAGACTCTTTTATAGATCTGATTTGTTCAGATCTGTTTAGACCCATTAAGAGGTTTAAAAGGAAAGAAAACAAATGCACTTAATGGGCAGTGTCTTAATCATTCAAATTTAAACCTTAAGAACAAATGCACTTAATGGGTTGATTTGAATGATTAAGATTCAGACCTCAATTAACTGTAAACAAATGAGGCCAGAACCAGTTCATAGTTTTCAACTTGAAGGCTCCTTTAGCAGCAACATCTCTTGATTCTAATTACAAATTCTTCATCATCGAACAATATCTCTTGTATTAATATTTTATCAGTGCTCTATTTGCTGGAGCTAACAGGATTTCGACATCGATTCATTGGATTAATCTGCTATTTTTTCTTATTCTTATTTTTTAGATGGCTCTTGGAGGTAACAGTCGTCCACCAACTACACAGCCTCCTACAAAAGCTTCTGCACAGTGGCAAGATCCTCCAAATGTTGGAAAGAATGATGAACTCCAGAGATTGATTATTATTCCTGATGGATTGGGGTAAGTATTCATGGAATCTTTTTAATAGTTCTGTTAACAAGTTGAGACTTGTGTAAAATGAGAAGTGCACTATAGACTACTTTTGCTACATTATTATATTTTGATGTTTGATCATATTTAGAAGTAAGATCAGTCAAAGTATTATTCTATTAGGTTATACAACCAATAATATAGTTTGCAAAATAATAAATATCACATTCAGCAAACATGCTAGTTTCAAAATTATTTAAAAAGATACTAGTTTTATCGTTCTATTCATTTGTTTTCATTTTGCAGTAGCTTCTCTATCATCACAATTTTAAATACAATGCAGGTTTTATCCTTCTACTCAGTCTGCGAAGGCTATGGTTGAATCAATGTGTTCATTTTATAATGAACCATGGAGGTACTGGAAAGATGTTCCATTGAATGTTAGAGAGAGAATGTTTGATGAATTCAAGGTAAAAATAAATCAATTATCTACTTGAAGTGTTTAATAACTCATTGGTCTCAAACAAGTTAATCAATCTAGATGCAGGACATATATATTTGTGATGTATATATTGTTTAAAGAGAAACACTTCTTATATTGGACATTTATTCAATCTAAAAATTCAATTATATGCAGATGAAGTGTGCATGGTCTCTCGAGCATGAGGCAAAGATACGGGAAATTTTTTTTAGAAAATGTTCTCGTAGGTTGAGTGATTTGCTTTGGTATGCCCGAAAACATGATAAGAGGCCATCGTGGATTCGTGAAGATATATGGAAAGAACTGAATGAGTATTGGGCCTCTCCGGAGTTCAAAAAAAAACACACGGTGGAAAAGAAAGCCCAAACATCTATTCTACCCTGTTCTCCTCAGCCTTCCGATAAGGAGGAGTAAGGTAATTTTAAATTAGCTTAAATTGAGATTTAAAATAAGGCTTTGTCATCATTTTATGGTTTATAGTTGAATGGGCCTAATGCTTAAGAGTTGAAAACTATGCAATTCATGTGTAAGAGTTTGTCCTTTCTTACTGGAGTTTGGTAAAATTTTGTGTGATTAGTATTGTATAAGTATAAGATCTAAATTTGAAAAATTCCTTATTTGCCTTAAAACCAATTACTTACTATGAATAAAATAGAACATGCAAAGAGTGGAGTAGATATACATGATTCATATAGCTTACCCCTTGTTAAGGAATATCTGGCTAAAAGATTAACATGATAATAAACATTTACTATAATAAGTCATATTTGATTGTTATATATATATATATATATATATATAGTTGTATTTAATATATTTTCATTCTCTGTATTGTAATGTTATTGTGATTGTATTATAAATGCATATTACCTAGTGTGTTGGGTTATTCCACCAAAATATTGTCTCTTCTCCTTAACTATTTTCTACTAAAAGACTCTAATGATTCTTTTTTCTTATCACAAAAACTACCCTAAAATTAAAATCTCTGTAATTATGTAATCCTCAAAATCATAAATTAGTTCAACGCATTTTCGGCTCTAGAGTCTAAGTTAAGTGTTGATTTGCTTAGCTAAAATGTTTGTTCTAAGATTCTTTATGTCCTTTAGTTGCATTTCATCGCAATATTTAATCTTTGTGTTGATTCAATTGCTCTACGTTCATGCACTATCTCATTCTATTGTCTTTATTTTGATTTTTCATGGCAAACTACATTTGACCCTTTTGAGGGGATTATACATAAAACTCCATGTAGTAGCTTACATGGTTATATGACGATTTTAGTATCTCCTACCGTTAGTCTTTTATTTATTGCATGACCGTGTATTTATGTATTTCTGTTCAGTACATCTTAGTTCTATGTTATTTTACTTGGTCATTGCGTCAGCATGTCTTATAGATTCATCATGCTCAGTTATTACACTTATCATTCATAATCTTACATATGCAGTGCATTCAAAGTACTAATTGCATACTTTATTCCAATATTATTTAATAATATAATTTTTGACACTCAGTATCTAGTTTGCAGTTAATTATAACTATCTCCCGTGAGCGGCAACCGAGTTGGTGAGTCCTCATCTTTCTGAGGACAACAGTTATATTTCCTTTCAGTCATACTTTCAGTTTTAGACAGTTGGAGTTAGCTAGGGCTTTGTCCTAGCAACTAATATTAGTAGACGTTTTTAGACAAGTCAATTTAGATTTAGCTATGTGTACTCATATATTCGTCTATTGATATTTCTAGACTCTTTTAGTTCCCCATTCAGTTATCTTCTATTTATATTTCTTTCTAATCTTAGTGTGATACTAGTCCAGGAGGTTTACTTGGGGTCATTTGTGGCTCCAAGCACCGTGTCACGACTAGGGGTAGTCTCGAGTCGTGACAATGATTCTCAACAACTAGTTGTTGTCTTTAGTACATCCAAAAATACTAATGACATTAATCGCTTGATTCAACATCTGAAACTTTTGGCAGATTTATTAAATTCTATAATATGATATCAAATTGCTTTGATTCATCATTCTCATATTTCCAATCTGAAGGAGGTAAAGATTACGATAATACTCAATTTATGTCCATATTCCATGATAATAGAATTATTCACCAATTTTATTACCCATATACTCTCCCAACAAAAAATGGTCATGCTGAGCACAAAAATAACCACCTCAATAATGTCATTTGTTGCTTACTTTTCAAGAACTAGCCTTTGCATCATTTTTGCCTGAAGCTCTAGTTTATGCTACTTATATTATTTATAGGATACCATGTAAAAATTCTAAGTTCTCCTCACCATTTAAATGTTTATTCCAAAAAGAGCCCAATCTATGCCTTTTCTGTTTTTCTCTAATCGTTTCCATATACTATATTATATTTCACGTAGTTTTTCCAGCTATATGAATTTGACTGTTAGCAAAGTTTTAAAAATAAAAAGAAACAAAAGGAAGTTTGTGTCTTTTTTTATGAATATTTTTTCATAAATAGCGAAATTTTGCTGTAACACCTTGAACTTTGGTCAGTTTTTAAGTTTTGGGTCAACTTTAAATGACCATAACTTTCAGTACAAGATGAGTTAGATAGCCTTTAAGGTATCAAATCGAAGGTCATTGAGTCCTCTTTCCAACGCCGCTGAGTTTACTAAATTCTGAGTTCGGATGAAGGAGTTATGTCTGTTTGAGTGCAGTCTCTCTAGTTAAGGAATTTCATCCATTTTAAGGAGGGGTATTTTGGTCTTTTCCCTACCCCACTAGGCCTACATGTTTTTTCACACAATTAGGGGTCTAAACTGATTGGGATCATTTTTTCATTCATTCTAAAACGTTTAAGAAAATTAGGGCAAAGTTCAACATGAGAAAATAGGAGGTTTCAAGAGTTCTTCAAGAATTTGGGGAAATCACCATGAACTTAGTTCTTTTGAGGTATGTAAGCTCTCATAGTATTTTATTTGTTCACCCTCACGCCAATCATGAGTTTCCATTTATGAATTCTTCCATGAGATTGTGTATATTGAGATTATTGATGAAGTTCTCGAGGTTTTGTGTTTCATTCTTTAACAATGGAGTTTTGTTGAGTTCTTGAGGAGAGGGTCTTGCGAATGAACCATTCATCAAATTCATGAAAGCTGCAGGCGCATTTGTCAACCCAAACGATATTACTAGAAATTCATAGTGCCCATAGCGGGTCCTGAATGTCGTTTTTGGTACATCCTCAGGCCTAAACCTTAACTAATGGTAACCAGACCTTAGATCAATTTTAGAGAAAACCGACGCACCTTGCAACTGGACGAAGAGATCATCAATTTGAGGCAACAAATACTTATTTCAAATGGTGACCCTATTCAACTGTCGATAGTCTATGCACATCCTAATACTACCATCTTTTTTCTTAACAAACAAGACAGGAGCACCCCACGGGGAAGCACTAGGACGGATGAAACCTTTATCAAGAAGCTCTTGGATTTGTGCTTTAAGCTCTCTCAATTTTGTCGAAGCCATGCGATAGGGAGGGATGGAGATGGGGTGAGTGCCCGGTTCCAAGTCAATGCATAAATCTATATCTCTATCCGGAGGCATACCAGGCAAATCGGTATGAAACACTTCCCTAAATTCAGACACTACAGGAATAGACTCAATAGAGGGAGACTCAACATCAACATCTTGAACATGAGCCAAAAATGCTTAACACCCCTGCCCCACCAATTTCCTAGCCCGAATGGAAGATATAACCTTAGCTGGCTTAGGCTTGTACACCCCTTCCCACTCTAACTTTTCCCTACCTGGGATCTCTAGAGTCACAGACTTAGTATTGCAATTAAGCACAACATAATAGGGGGATAACCAAGTCATGCCTAAGATTATATCAAAGTTAGTCATATCCAAAATAACCAAATCAGCCCAAGTCTGAATACGCATAAAAAAAATAGGACAAGCACGATATACATGGGTGACTATGACAGACTCTCCAACTGGGGTAGAAACATGGATGGGGGCATCAAGTACATCACAAACCACATCAAATCCCAAGGCAAACCGAACTGACACATATGAATAGCTAGAACCCGGATCAAACAAAATAGTAGCCATCCATTCACAGACAAGAATAGTACCTGTGATCACTGCATTAGACGACTCTGCTTCGCTCTTGCCCGGAAAGGCATAACACTGAGCCCTGTCATCTTGACGGGCAACCTCCTTGC